>QNQO01001191.1:172500-361540 GCA_003290165.1 Berberis thunbergii | reverse complement strand
CATTTTTTACTCAAAAACCCACAACTTGAATACCAACAAACACCAATAACTCTTTTTTAGTTTTTTTACAAACTGATATATACCAAAATGCATGAAAAAAATTTCCCCAAAAATCCAAACTTCCCCCACCCCAATCTTCTACTAAAACAAATTCTCCCCCAAATTTCAACTTGAACTTCAAAACCATCAAAAACCCACAATTGAAAAAAACAAACAATACCTTTTTTTTTTGTATGTGGGTCTTGAATGTGTGCAGAATCTTGGAAGTTTAATGCAACTTACAATACCACCTTGCACTGTACTCTGAACTCTGAAGAAGATATATATGGTACAACTCAAATTTCTTAAGAACTTTAGAAAGCAAATTATGGTAGCACTCCAACTCTGAAGAATACAATAGCAAGAACAATGTAATGATCCAGGTGATACATCACTTACACACAGTTCACCAAAACTAAAAACAAGCTTATGGCCATCGATTTGGGGCTTACTTATCTGTTCTACTGTAAATTTGTTTCTTGGCTGTCAATGTCCTAAACCAGTGATTCAGTGCTACCATAACAAGCCAGAAATCAAGAGCATGCAAATTGAAAACCCAAACAAGCCAGAAATCAAAAGCATTACCTGCAAAATTAGATCTTGAGCAGATAGAAAATTGGGTTCCTATCAAAGCTGGTTCTGAAAAGTGGAAAGAGTTGCAGGCTTGCAGCAGAGAAGCAAAGAAAAACTGAAAAAGTGGAGCGAAAGAAACAGCGAAACAGCGAAATGTTTCGCTTGCAGGCTTGCAGCGCAGCAGCAGATAAGCAAAAATGGCGATTGGTTCACTTCCTCTCTTCCGTTCTTCGTCTTCCTCTTCTTCGTCTTCCCCTTCTTCTTCTTCTTCTTCTTCTCCTTCTTCTTCTTCTTCTCCTTCTCCCCTTTTCTTTTGTTTGCAAAAGCAAAACCTAAAAGTCATCGATTGAATTTGGTTTGGGTTTTTTATTAGTTATTTGCAAGTTGCAACCAGCCAAAAAAAAAAAAAAAAAAAAAGAGCCCAGCCCGACTAGGTCCGCTCAGCCCGATTAGGTCCGCCCAGACCCGCCTAGGCGCCCTGCCCGATTTTTCCCTCCGCCCAGCAATTAGTCGAGGCGTTTCTTTACCTACTAGCGCCTAGGCGGCCGCCAGGCCGCTTTTTAGAACACTGCCCACAGTAATGAAATTGTAAAATCAGTTGGGAGACCATCACAACGACACAATACTCTTAGTGGATCCCATTTATCATGTCATTTTCTAAAAGTCAGCCCACTCGACTTCATTGTTAGGAGATTTAGTGGCTACCCTTATATTTGCATGCCACATCTATATCTAATTATAATAAAGTTATTTTTCACGCTCTTATATGATGATAACCTTCGCAGCAGTCACAGGCAACACGCTAATTATGTTCCGTCCCGAATCTGTTTGGGATGGGACGAGATCGGTATGGGGTTTTTCCCATCTCGTTCCGTCCCAATCCGTATAAATGGGATGAAATACGGATGGGTATATCTCGTCTCATCCGTCCCATGCCCACCCTATAGTACCTTTAGTTCAAACATAAAAATTCTAAATGGCGAGAAAATCAGCGAGGGAGATAGGATGCAACCCTCCATCTCGCTGGTTTCCTCGACATTTAGACGGGTTGGTTCAAACAAGTTTATTGTGTGAGCCCATCCCTCGCCCCTAAAATTTTTTAAAATGTCATTTCATGTCGATTGTATCAGGTTAGCAAGTCGATTTCAGGCTAACAGATCAATTTTCAGTTATTTCAGCTGGCTTCTTGTACTCTTGTATGCATGACCCACCAATCCAACTAACCCGACATGACTCGACCCGTTGCCAGGTCTAGTTGGTGTAGTTCATAAAACTCAGAAACCATTTTACAAGTGTAACATTGATAAGTCAACCTGACAATCTTATGCAAGTTGATACAACTCATACAAGTGTTACATTGAAACTGATCTCATAATGAAAATTGATACTAAAGGCTTATACTGAATGCTAATACTAAAACGAAACTTTAACGTATAGAAAAGTTGACAATAAAAACTTGATGTCAAAGTAAATGATGTATTTGGTGTTTAGAGATAACACAAAAAAAATTTGCTTGATCTAAACACTCAATTTGACACTGAATGAATGTTGTTTAAAGATAGGGTTTGAAAAACATTAACAAACATCACTTAGAATAAAATTTACCACGATCCACGAGAGATTTTGGTTCTATTAAAAATATACATTTACCATCAATCATTTATGAAGAACAAAAACATTACTATGGATGCCCAAAGCATGTGAGCCCAATAAGACCGCATACAGTCAAGTCTTTCTGAAATATCCCCATATGCTTGTGCAGCCAACTGTTGATGTATGCAAAAGAGAAGCACAGAAGATGAAGATAGAAATAGAGATAGACCAAGAGGATGGGATCACATAGTGTTTTGTGTTTTGTTGCCATGTTCAGAAGCCAAGACTTCCATCTGTTCTCCCCACTATCCTCCTAGTGCAAACCTTACCACAAGTTTGTCTCCACTAGGAAACTTTGTTGACACTCGTTTGTTTGGGCATTAGCTTGTAATTTGGATTCTTTACCAAATGCCAAACTTTGTTGATACTTCCACGAAGTTTCATCGAATTTTGAAGTTAATGGTGAAATAAAATGGATGATAATTCTCTAACTTGATCAACGAATTTAACAACGCTATACATTTCCAAATGGGTTGAGTTAGAAGTGATTTATATTGTACAAATATCATCTCTGCAAAAATGAACTTTTTTGAAATTTCTAAGTGGGTGAAATAAATTTTGGGTCAAAAATTGAATCACAAATCTATATCCTGAAATAGGTGTACAATATCGATATAATTTTTCTGCTAAAATCATTAAAAACATGTCAAAATAGATTAAAACATGTTCAACGACCACACATCATCCAAGTTTATACATACAATCTCCAGCAATAGGTGTACAATATCGATATAATTTTCTGCTAAAATCATTAAAAACATGTCAAAATAGATTAAAACATGTTCAACGACCACACATCATCCAAGTTTATACATACAATCTCCAGCGATGCTGTTACCATTTGTTGATGTTATTTGCTATTTGCTCCCATAATAAATAGTTATTTATGGAGTACCTCCATCATTATTCACTATTTCAATTCCCCCCAAGTCTAGCGGTCAACGTGTGTGGACCGTCTATTTTGAAAATATTTGTATTTAGATGACCAAAATATCAATGACAAATCAAATACTGAGATCGAATGTTTTGTATATAAACAACTCATCTTGAAAAATATCAAAAGGTCCAATTAAAATGATAAGTGTATCTCGAGAAAAACCTCATCTTCTCCCCAGCCCCTTCTCTTCCTTCCTCTTTATTCTATAAAGAGTGAGGCAGAGAGCGAGGAAACGGGCGAGGGGAGGGAGCCGTCCACCCCGCTCGAGATACGTGCCGCAATTTTTGTACGCGCATCTCGAGCAGGGTAGACGGCTCCCACCCCGCCACCTCCCTCTCCTCGCTCGTTTCCTCGCCTGTTTCCTCGACATTTAGAATTCCCCTTCTATAAATCACATCCCCTCCTGTCATTTTTTCCTTTTATGTTACCAAAACACCCCTTTTTTTTCCTCACCTTCCTCTTTTGCAAACAACACCCCTCACCCCGCCCTCTCTACCTTTGTCTGCAAACACCGTCGAGCAACTACCCCTTATCCTTCCTGCCTTCTTCTATCTCTCTCTATTTGGGAACAACACCATCGTCGCTCCCTTATTCTTTCATGCCTTCCTCACTTTGTTTCGCAACAGGACCACCGTTGTTTTGCCACCATTATTCAATTCCTCCATTCTCGTTTCTATCTTTCTGTTTCAATTATCCATTTTTCTTCTCCAATCTTTCCTCCTCGTCTTTTTTTTAACTCAACTCTTTCAACCTCACCACCACTCCCAAACACCTCCACCACCCATTCAGCCCTTTAGAACAAATTTGTAGACGAAGGGAATCATCAAATGGGCTTTCAACCCATATGGTTCTACAATATACAACTTCATCCAAATAGGCTACTTAGAGAGGATCAACACATTTGCTATTGTTGGGTTATCTTCAAAACCCATGCATCTATATGATAAGCCTCACTATGAGTGTTATTAATTATTTTTTTTAAACAATTATATCTAATATCACCAATGTTGGTTTCAATATCCTCTTTTTATTGCGGGGAGGGAAGAACGGGGTGCGACAGTGGTGCTGTTAAATAGAGAGAAAGAGAAAAGCGGAAAGGAAGAAGGGAGCGACCACTGGTTGGTTGCTCAACGTGGTTTGCAGATAGACGTAGAAGGAAGCGGGGTGGGGGTTGGTGTTGTTTGCAAAAAAGAGATAAAGGGGAATGCATGGATGAGGAAGGGAGTGTTTTTGTCACAACTATCTTCTTGCCTAGCTAAGTGAGGTTGACAAGTGCAAATAATGTAGAGTTCCATATTGTTATAGAGAGTTATCTAGAACCTCTCATAAAATTTCATAGGGGTCCATAGGATTATAGTCCTTAGATATTTCTAAGGAAGTGTGTAGAAATTCATTGTAGACCGTTTAGATCAAATTAATCACCACCGTCTATTAATGAGGTGTAGTTGTATAAATAGGCTAATGCCTCATTTGTTGAAATCACCTCAGAGAATTCAAGCAATACAAGTTCTAGTTCTCTTTAAGCTCTCTTCTGTGCTCTTAGCTTGATTAGTTTTCCAAATTTTAAGTAAGTCTTTTGTGAGCAAGGCTGACTAGCTTTCTTTGATAAGTCGGGGCAAAGTTTGCTAGTGCCACACGAAAAAACATGTAAAAAGAAAGGTCTGCTGACACTTTGTAACAGTGAGGGATAAGGAAGGAATTTTTTTTTTTGGGGGTGGGGGAGTGATTTACAAAATAGGGAAAAAAAAATAGGAAAGAGGGGCATGGGGAACAAGACGAGTTTTTTTTTAAAGAAACTATTAAATTTTTCTTGAGATGGGTTGTTCGATATACAAACATCAATCTCAAACTTTGAGTTGTCAATGATATTTTAGTCATCTAAATACAAATATTTGAAAATAGACGATCATCGAACATTGACTATAAAAAAAACATGGAAATAGTGAATAATGTGGGGTATTCCGTAATAGTTATTTATAATGGAGGCTAAATAGCAAATAATCTTTTAATGTAACCATTACCGAAAGTGAAATATTCCCCATCAATTTTCACCAAAGTCACCACCCTCCCAACTACGCATGATGCTTTCCATGACCCCAAATTGTTGGTTGTTAAAACATCACTGTAATTCCCTCTTAAACTCTTTCCTCTTTATCTTATCCGCGTTTCGTACACACGCAATTTCAGGTCTCTGTAATTGTTGCAGACCGACGATCTGCGGTTCCCACACTTCAAGAAACCCATCTGTTGTTCAAAAGCAGCGATTTTTATTCGTCGCTGCTGCATTGAATGGATGGTTCGATCTGATCTGATACTGGGAGTAATAAAACGACGTGGTAGTTCTTGATTCGTAGTGTGGGCTTTTCGAGGTGTGTCAGATCGATAACTGGTGGTGTTAGAGACAAAAAAATCAAAATTTTTTCTAGGGTTTTGGAGTTTCATGTGAGCTGCGAGAATGGGTGGCTCAGGAAAGAAGGGATCCAAGTCATCGTCATCGTCATCGTCGTCACCGTCTTTCGCTTAATGTCGTCTGCCAATCTTGATTCATCCATCTCGGGTTAGTTGTGCTTTCTTCTTCTTTGATGGTTTTGTTTGTTGTTTGCAAGTTTGTGGTTGATTGATTGATTGATGAACTGGTTTTTGTTTAGGACTCAAAAGGATTGACATTTGAGGGTTTTTTTTGGTATGAAATTTGAATGTTTCAATGCAAATTTTGGTTGTTAGTTAGTGGGAAATTTTGAATTAGGAGTTAATTTTGATTGGAAAATTTAAATCTAGGATGTGGGGTAAGTGAGGGAGACGAGAATGATTCAATAGGTAATGGAATTTTAGGTCTTAATGTGTAGAAACCTGATCTAAATGATATTGAAAAGAAGCGGAAGTGGGCAGTTATTGCTAGTTGGATTTCCATACCGCAGGGTTCAGTAGTTTTGATATGCAATTGGTTGGGTAGATAGTTTATAAAGCCGTTTATTGAAAGGTTTTGTAGTGGTGCATTGGCGACATTGGAGCCCTGGTCGAGATGAATGTAAGATCCTTTAGCAATGCTGAGTATGTCCGTAATGTGTTCTGCTACCTGTATTTGTTAATGTCATTATGACTGCTTAAACCTGTTCGGACACTATGGCAAGGTATAAATGAGGGTTTCGAGTGTCAAACTCAACAAAAAGCAGGAAGAATAACTACGAAGGCAACATTATATATGCTATATGTTTTAAAGAAATAGCAACTATCTTACGCTACAATTGGGATAGGTGGTTATATGATTCAATTAGATCTAGTTATGAAGCAGACAACACATATAAGCTGACACTATATATATATATATATTTTATTTATTTATTTATTTATTTATTTATTTATTTCCCCCCGGAGAAAGTTTTATTATTGAAAGTGGTAAATGAAAAACATATAATAAATATTGATCGTTGCCTTACAACAAAAGAATAAGCTAAATTGTTGCACAAGAGATTGTCACATCACACGTACTAATTAAAGACCAAAGAGTCTATGAATTACTACTAGAAAGTCTTATAGTTGTCTACTTGTCTCAATTGAAACTGGAAGAAAGTATTGCTGTGACACGTTTCTTCTCATTCAGTATATATTCCTTACACCATGACCTTGTAATTCCAAATGCTAAGTAATGTTATATTGCATTTGAAATTTTGTTGTGAGTGGGATTTTGTGCTAAACCTAAAAGTAAAACCACACTCAAGATATATGTAAAATTTGCATAATTGTTGTTCTTATCGAGATCAACCATAATTGAGAGCCACTAGAACTTAATAACAATTTTATGGAATCTAACCAAGATTGAAAGTTCTATAATTATGAAATTATACTATAAGATAAAACCATATGCACCAATGCATTAAGAAATGAACGAATGTATCTATTAATATTGCATGGCATTGCATCTTTTAGAGTTTGGGTTCATGTACTTGTTTTGGAATCTGCAACTAGTCTAGTTGAATGTTAACTTTAATGACGTTAGTTAATAATCTGGGAAAGATATGACCAAATCCACGTCATCTGAAACTTGTATAAATGGGTTTGGATCTATGGTATGAATTCAGATGAAAAAAAGAGCTCATCCGTCTGAGAAGCAGCCTATTCTTCTCTGATCGCGTAGTTCAGACTCATAATGCTTGTTAACGTAGGGTCGGGGATGAAGAAGCTATTATGATTCTTTACCCTAATGCTATCTTTTGGACTTTATAGCTCGAAACAAAAATTTAGCTTTCAAGATTATGACACTAGATGGTGGACAAGTATACAAGGAAGTTTGGGGTCTCTTATGGGCTTGGAGAAGGGCTTCTCCTCTTCCTTACACTGAGGTTCCAACTTTTTGTAGTAGTAAAAATGCTTTTCTACTACTCGTAGGCAAAGGCCTATTGAAGTTTATCCTTTTGCACAATGAATTTGCACCTTTTCTCAATACTTTAAATAAAAGTTCTGGTCAGATGTTGATCCACTTGTAGATCCATAACTGAAGAGGTGTGTAATATTGATAGTTCATTTATGATTCTTGTGATGCTCTCGCTGAAAGAATTTCTTCCTTTATCGGATCAGATTACTTTGACAATAATTATTAAAGTTGAGGACCTTGAGGTCTAGAAGGGTAAATGAAATAGAGGTCTGGAACTGAAGTCGCTATCCCGGTATGGAAAATGCTTACATTAATGCACCAATATCAGAAAACGTATTTGATTCATATGGTCCAGATAGTAAGCAAAAAGGCCATCTAGATTAGTTGAACTTGAAAAGAAAAACAAATAACTGAACAATAATTGAAATAAACAAAATAATTCGAAATAACAACGATAACAATAAAAGGAAATAACTAAGAAATAAAATATTTTTCAATCAGTCATATGATTCCAATGAACTACTTACGCTCTTATTTGTAGAAATCAATCCCTAAATAATAGGGAATAATGTCCTAATTGGACTGTTACTAAATATGTCCTATTCTATGTTGTTATATCGATAATCGGACCCTTCGCGACCAAGGGACGATTTAAGATTGATCGGAATAGTCAAGATTAATCAAATTTAATCGGTCTATTTTTTAAAGTATATATTTATACCCTCACTAATGTAAATTATAATAAATAACACATTGAAATAAAGATTAGTAAGACAACTATTATAGGCAACAAAAGTGACATAAGACAACTAGTGTGAATAGCCACCAAACGAAAAGACTTATTTAGGCTAGTTATTTCAGTCAAATATCAAAAACATCATTACAGTCACTAAGATCATATACCGATTGTTTGCAAGGAGTTTTCTTGACATACCAAGCTGCTGCTATGAAGACAATACTTGAGTGAGTGTGAGTCGCCCAACAGGCAAACAAGACGACGATCACCCCCCCCTATAGACCGACAACCGGACAACAACAACAATAATAGGTCAGTCCTCCCTTCCCTTATTCTCATATTCTCTTATCTCTTCTTAGCTTGGCAAGCACAAACAACAAAGTACAGGGCGATCGATCGCTGATGTGATCTCTTCCTTTTCGATCACAACAACGATCTCTTCTGCTCTCTCCCTTTTTCTTCTGGGTCCGGATCGGTTTGAGAGTTTTTATTTTTATTTTTATATATATATTTTAATTTAAAGCGATAAATCGAGAAGTTGGATGGGTTCGATTTTTGGTTACTCGCCCATTTCTCTGAGTCCCGCTAAACCCAACTGCTAAATAGCCAATTTGTATCGGTCACCCCCACTATACGATTATTTACCGATTAAGCTGCAATTAATTGGCGTATTAATAATATAGGTCCTATTACAATATAACTAATAAATGTTATTCCCAAAAGAAACTTGATTACATTTTCTCCGAGTTGAAAAAGCTCGTCCTTGAGCTTGAAGTCAAGGAAATCATACCAGCACAAACAACAACATAATGTGAAGTCTCCAAGCATAAGTCGACATCTAACATTTTCTTTGTAGTTGCTTTGAATCCAGACATATAAATCCAAAGTGTACCACCAAATACAAAGCCGTAGAGAACTTCCGGCTGGAAGGAGATCCAATTCAAAATTTCAATGTCTGTGTGCGCAAATTTATGAAAATAAGCTTTAAAACTGCCCCAAATCGGATTCGAAAAGTGTTCGATGGTGGTAAATAACCTGGGCAGAAAAAGTATGGGAACCATCGACTAGTGGTAGTACTGACTGGTGCTTGAGGCTGCGATTAGCTGATCTACATTAGAAGTCTTGAGTGGTGACACATGAAACTTCTGGGGGTGCCCATAGCTGCCTATACAAAATTCATCTTCATCTTTTCGATCTGAAACATGGATGAAAGAGGTGGGGGAAGTTGAGCGACTACAATCGACTGAACAGGTGAAACTTTGATGAAGTAATGTCGGGAGGAGAGACGAGGTTTTGAAGGAGGATGTGAGGAGGTGGGGAGTTGATCGAGAGTTTGTGGCATGGAGGAGGGCCGATCAAGGGTTGAGGCGGTGAAGAATAGAAAGAAACCTCGATCAGATACTGAGGTGGGACAACTGGAATTGACATTGGGCTGTGTTGATTGATGGTGACTGGTTGGCGAATGACATTGATTGACAGTTGGAAGGGGTGGGGCAATCAGGGAGGCGATCGAGTTGGGGAAGCAAGGAGGAATTTTGATTGAACTATAAGATGGAACGGGCTAACGATCGAACTGTAAGATGGGGTGGGGCTGACGTCAACGTGATGTCAATCGAACGGAGTTGTGGGGAGGTTAGGGTTTGTGGTAGAGGAAAGGGGGTGTCGACGACAGTGGAAGAAGGTGGAGGAGCGAAGAGGAGTTGATTGACCGGTGGTGGATGTCCATCGACTGTTGGTAGAGGTGGGTGGGTTCGTGGTGGTCGACCTACCTGCTGTGGTGGCTAGCAGGGATGGTCGATAAGGTGGTGGATGACCTGTGAACTGATCAGTTGAGGTGGCGGCAGGAAGGCGATCGACGATCAATGGAGGACTGGCTGGTGTGGGCCCCAGTGGCACTGTGACGATGGTGCTGCTTGGGTCTGTCCCATGGCCTTTGAATTGCGTGACAGGTATTTCTCGAAAATCTGATCCATCATCTCCTCGAATATCAGATCCAACCTCTCCAACGCTCTTTCAATTGCCTTCTCTAGTGGCGGGAGTCTTATTTCTTCAATCATCTTCCTTTGATTTTTTTTTCTTCAAATCGAAACAAAGAAACGTTCGGCTTTGTACCAATTGATAGAATAAAGAATGATTATCGAAATAAATTAAACAATAATTGAATAAATGAAATAATTCAAATAACAACGATAAAAATAACTAAGAAATAAAGTATTCTTTCAATCAGTCAACTGTAATTACCTACGCTCTTACATATAAAAAGCAAATCTTACACCTAATAGGAAACAATGTCCTAATTGGACTGTTACTAAATAGATCCTATTACAATATAACTAAGAAATACTATTCCTAAAAGAACCTAATTACATCAAAAGCCTAGTTGGGCATAATGTCAATTTGACGTGTGCCAGTCTGTTGTGTGTCTAAAACAATGGAGTATGGCATTCTTCATTTATTGACACCTTCAAGGGGGATATTGAGATGCTTTTTAAATAAAGGGATTCACGAGATTTTGTGGAGGCCGCAATTTAAGAACATCTAGTTAGAAAAGGAACAAATTGGCTTTAAAAGCGAAGAAGTGGTTCTAAGAGAACGATTGATGTTATCATCTGGTGGTACTAATTTTTTTTATTAAGCCTGATATTGAGGAGTGAGACTTTGAACATTTACCTGTAAATTGGGCAGGGTAGAGAGTTATCTCTTGTGCCTCCATAGATTTTTTCTTTTCATGCATATGTTGCTATACTAAATCATTGAATTTTTACCTTTTCTCAAAATTTTTACTCTTTCAAAATACATCATGCCAGCCCCCGTATCACTCTTAGCTAGTGGAAAGGATTCTGCTAAAAAGAAAATAAAATGCCATTTTATTTTCCTTTGAATCAAAGATTTCACTCATGCTTGATGGGGGTTTCATCGTCTTAATTATGAAGACAGAGTAATAATATGGTATTATGGTGATGATTTGCAATAGATATTTCTTGTCTGAAAAGGAAGAGTCTGAACTATTTAAGTATGAATTTTAAAATTTCCTTGCTATCTCAGCTATTTTCATACTTGCTTGAATCTGATAGGAGATTCGTGCATCGAAAACTATTTCCTGAAAAGGAAGAGTGGGCTGTATTAATTTGTTTGCCCTTACCTTATGTTATATTTTAAACAAAGCTTACTGATTTTTTGAAACAAATGTTGTTTTCATTCGCTAACCCTTTTCTGTAACTTACAGTTACAGGGCTCCGGGAGAAGCACCAATTGGAACTAGAAAATTTGACATTGACGACACAACCTTTGAAAACTGTAAAATTTTTCACATTGGCTACCATACAATACCTAAAGCGTTCTGTGGCATATCTTCTTACGAGAGGTCGGTGGTATTTATTGTTGAGCTTTCTTTTATTAGCTCTTGGAGTCCTGGTTGTGACTTTGGATGGGCCACATGAGAAGGTAATTTCATCATACAGTAGCTTTTTACCCTATAGATCCTATTGAACTCCTTGTGTAAATCCACTATGTCAACAGTAACAAATTTGGGTTTCATCATTCCTAATTCTCAGTTATTTTATTTTTCTTGTGATGTTATAATTATCTGGTGGTTCATTAACATATGTTAATTGCTTGTATCTTTTTATTTAGGGGTTTTGGTTGATATCTGAAATTAGCACTATGTTCTGTTTTGCTTTGTTATTCTTGTTCAACTTTTTTTTTTAATTGATTTTGACTTTTAAGTACCTTTGACTAATCTTATTGCATATTTATGTAGCATGTTCAGGAGTTTCTTAACTATTTCCGTTTTGTGTTGTGGTGGGTGGCCCTTGGAGTTGCATCATCAATTGGTTTGGGTGAGTGAAATTTCTTTTGACATGCTTTTTGCTAATTTGGGGCATGGATAAGTGGAATTTCTTTTGACATGTTTTTTGCTAATTTGGGTCATGGATAAGTGATGTTTAGGTTTGGTGTAACAATTCCCATCTTAGCCATGAAACTTTCATCTCTGGAATGCGCCTATTTGGAACTTGTCACCCTGCCCTTTAAATATTCTCTTCTTTTGTGATATTAATTTTTCAAGCTGAAATGTGCAAAGATACTTAATTTAATCATTACTCATAATGCATATCTTGTTAAAATGTTCAATGGCTCATTAGGTGCGACATTTAATTGAGATAAACAAATGGGTGTTAATATAAGAATGGATGCCCAAATGGTCTCAATGTTTGTACTAAATGGTTTTCGTGATACTGATACCCCTTACGGAAGTCTTGATTGCCAACAGTGATCCTTTTGTAAAATTCTATCCTAGTAAAAGAGGAATGCAGCTTTGCCTCACGTTGTATATTTAGTTCGTCAAACTGACTATTGAATGTGGTAAACTGTGGGTTGAGTTCCAAACATGCAACAATGGGCCTTGCAATGGGAGTTTAGACATTTTGTGCCAAAAAGCAGCTGGTTATGGGAGAGGTTCCAGTAGCAACAATGCGTGTCATTTGAGGGAGACGAGTGCAAAAATCTTTTGAAAAGAAGTTCAGAGATCCTACTTTAATAGGTCTCCGTGTATAGTTTCTTTGGTTAGACTTGGGGGATTTTATCTTATTTTTCTTATCACTCTTGTATGTTTAGTTGGTCCAACCTGCTCATTGGCTATGTAACAATGACACGGATACGGGTATATGGATACAAGTGTCGGACACGGTGGCGTGAAAAAACATAATGCGAGATATGCTAATGGACACGCTTGTACATTTTGTAGTATTTACTTTTCAGCAATAAATTTTGAACTATTACTCATATTCATTCACTTGTGGGTCAATATTGCTACTCATATTCATTCACTTGTAGGTCAATATTGCTACTCATGTACTACTAACTTGCCATAATATGATATGACATCAGTATAGAATTGATAACTTTCAAAGATATGTGAATAAGTTGATGATCTAAGCATGGGGTGTCTGATGAGAGTATCTGTGAATGTTGGCACGAGTATCCGACATGATAAGTGTGGGCACACTGTTTTTTTCATAAAAGTAGAGTGTCATTGTTACATAACTAATTGAAAATGCAAATATGTAGTAGTTAGGCTTTCAGGGGTTCTTTGAGTTCCTCACTAGCACACAACCTGCCTTTCAGTTTTCGTTAATGATATTGACTGTGTTTTATTGATCAGCCCTTCCCCCTTCAACAAATAATATAAAAATAAATGAAAAAGAGGACTGCAGAATTGGAAAAAGGAACACTTTCCAAATCATATGATCATTCTCCCTTCAAACACAATCTTTTAGCTCTCCACTCTCTGTAATGAGTGACTGGTTTGAAGAAGTGAGAAATAGCTCAGCTGAACAAATACGTCTTGATTAGTTTTCTTTGTACGAATGCTTGCATGGCGTTTTGAACCATTCGATCTGGTCTTTGGCAAGAAAATGTTCTTAGTTCAAGTGAGAGTTGAGAGTCACATTGTGAACACCTTGCAGTTAGGGAAACTCACTGGACTAGGTGATCTTTCATGAACATAAACATCACATTTTTATCTGGTTAGAGGTTTTAGAATTGATATTGGGAGAGTTTCACTCCTTCACGAAGAGATCATCTCGACCATTAACTTTTCCTTAGGAAGGGTTAAAATGTGATGATCAAGGATTAATTGGCTGTCGTACTAAAGTGAAATGTACAATTTGTCAGTGCAATATACTATAGCGTCTAGTGTTTTATTGATTTTAAAAAAGGTACAATTGGTGGGGAGGGCACCGTTGGTACTATCTTGAGTTAAACGTTTGATGATTCAGAGCTTTGCATAATGTTAAAGGGCAGCTAGCTAGGTTTGCATTTGTCAGTATGCAATCAGTGACATCTATCTTTTTCTTGGAAATGTATGTTTTATTCTTGTTACAGCATTGTAAACTTTTTTCTGGGGTGTTCTGAGTGCAACGGATATGAAAATTGACATGCTTCAACCAATTGAACTCTTGTAAGTTATTTTCTATTTTATTGTGTAGGATCCGGTTTGCACACATTTGTGCTTTATTTGGGCCCACATATCGCCTTGTTCACAATAAAAGCCATGCAGTGTGGACGAGTTGATTTGAAAACTGCTCCTTATGATACTATACAATTAGAAAGAGGTCCATCTTGGCTTGATAAAGATTGCTCTGAATTTGGACCTCCCACATTTCTCACGTCACATGGTATGCAAGTTCCATTCAGCAGTATACTACCACAAATTCAGCTGGAGGCTATTCTGTGGGGAATTGGAACTGCACTTGGGGAGCTCCCTCCCTATTTTATCTCAAGAGCAGGTATTTCTTTGAATTATACTTTGATATATGTTCTATAATATAATGAAAAAAGAACTATATTATGAGGTATTTATAGATTTTATTGTTAATTCTATATATGAAGAGTTGTCTAAATCAGATCTTAAATGTTGGATTTAAAAAATATAAACAATTGAGTTGGGTTCCTTGGGTTTTGAACCATTGAAATGAGTTGTCTAAATCAGATCTTAAATGAAATGACTGTTGATTTCTGTCATGGTCAAACAGATGATTTAGTTGTTTCATCGAATATGCATGTAAAACGATTTTCTTTCCTATGGAATGATACTTCGAAGTGCTTATTATTTTCTGTTCTCTATTTGGATGGGTCATATGATTTGCAGTAGCCTCCCAATAATTTCCCACTTTACAATTTGGATTAATAATCTGCCTGTCAAATTTCAGTTTCAAACATTCCTTGCAGAAGGCATTTAGCCTTTTAAAATTTCTTTTAACCTGGTATGCATGCTCAGTAAAAAGTTTTTCATTGTTTCTTGCTACATAGCTAGTTATGAATTTTGAAGCAATTTACATGAGCACACATAAACGTTGTCTGATTCAAGCTTCACCACTTTAAAACTCAGATAGATTTCCTTATTAGTTTGTGGCTTGATGCAGCACAAATATCAGGTAGTAAATTGGAGGCCATGGAAGAATTTGAAGCTTCCTCAACAAAGGATGGAGTTATTACAAATCGCCTAACGCAAATCAAGCGCTGGTTCCTTACACACTCCCAACATCTGAACTTTTTCACAATTTTAATACTTGCTTCGGTTAGTTTGTGATCCCCCTTATACTATTCTTTTGATGGGGCTTCATCCCTAGTTATACAAACTAGGTGAACCCATATGACATATGCTTATTTGGTATCTTACTGAAAAATAAATCAAATCTAAAGCTTTGTACGAGAGTCCATGTTCGAATCTAAAGCTTTGTACGAGAGTCCATGTTCGATACGAATTGTTAACAATTCTGATGGCTTCTGTGCTATTGTGCTATTATGCATCTTCTCATGCCATTTCTTATTTTCATTTTCTTTTGCCCTTACTTTTTGTTTAGGGCATTGGTCCTGTACCTCACAAATTTTGATAGAGTCGGACTAATAGAATAAACAAAATTGCAGTAAACGAAAAAACAAAATAAATTATAAGAGAAATAAACTAATAATAAATAACTTTTATTCAATCAACCTTATAACCAATTAACAATGGGCAACCTATGCCTTATTTACACTAACCTACTTTCAAATCAAACTATAAATTTAATAGGAACCAATGTTAAAACCCTAATTGGAATTTCTATTACAAAAATAATAGAATTGTCTAATATTACTTGTGCAGTTAAATACGCCGATATAACTCCGTTATAATGCTTAACAGGGATGAGCCGTTATGTTATGACATTATCATGTTATGGTATCTCAACTCCGATATAGCGGCGTTATATGACCGTTATTGAGATAACGATTTTTTTTTTCAATAACATTGTTTTAACGTTTTGCTAGAATACATAAAAAATAAAAATAAAAATAAAAAATCACCCATTTCATTATCGATCGAACTAGAATTTTGGATTCATAGGAAAGAATGACCAGTGCTCGCCATCGTCAATTGACAGAGAACCAGACTTCGCCGTTTGACAGAAAACGAGAGAAGAAGGGAAGAAGACAAAGAGTCGATCGCACTCTCTGTTGCAATCTCACTCTCATACAAAGGGAAGATTTTTTTATTAATTTTTTTTGTGTTTGAATTTAATGTTATGAACATGATTTACTTTTTTACTCTATAGTACATTAATACTTTGTGAGGATATTAAAAATATATTTAAAAAACTATTCCGGTATATAATGTTATATCCTGATATATCCCGTTAAACCTATAACGCCCTTGAACCGTTATGGGTTCGTTATCCGTTTTAACTGCATAGAATATTACTAAAATATTCATATTCCTAATATTAATAAATATGCTAATTCTATCAACTTCCCCGGGTTGAAGAAGCTCGTTGTCGAGCTTGAAGCTAAGGAAGTCATAAGAGCACAAGCAGCAACAAGGAACACACGGTGAAGTGTCCTAGTAGAAGTTTACCACTGACTCTACTTGCATAATTGCTGGCACCACAAAAAACTTTGCACCAGAAATAAAATCCAATCTGAAAATTGATCTACTACCTAAGTTGAAAGTTGTGGGCAAACTGCTCCTTAAATGTGTCATAAAATAGACCCAAATTGGACCATCAATACTGTTCCGTGATAATACAAATTCATTTATTAGGTTGCAAATAGCCTGGTCGTGATTCGTAGTATTTGATGGTGCTAAATGGTTGTTGGGGGGTAAATAAACGTAGGACTCAATTATAATATTTAGATGGGCTGTAATAAAAATTGGAGGGACTGTGGGAAGAATTTTTTTTTCTTCTTCCTCACTTCGAAGGAAATAGGAAGGAGAGGGTTAGGGTTTTCAAATGTGGCTGTGACGGATGGAAGCGGGTATGGGGTGGGGTTTTCGATGGAGGATGTTGGGGCTAGGAGGGTGCGATTGACAAAAAAGGGTTGGGAGGGTGCGATCGACAAAAAAGGGTTGTGGAGGTCAATTGAATAGGGGAGGTGTGAGAATCTGTCTCGATAAAGCTTTCGATTGACATGGAGTAGGGGCTCGGCTTATTGATCAACTGGGGGGGGGGGGTGATGATCGAATGGAGGTTGTCGAGCAGATTGTTGTGGTAAACAGGTTGGGGTGTCGCTGATCGACGCGGACAATTCCGCCGATCTATACAGTGGTAAGTTGTGCGAGCCACTGGGTCGAATGAGGAGGGATCAAACAAGAAGGGTGGCAATCGACGCCGACCAAGGATGGGCAGGAGGTCGATTGACTAAAGAAGAAGGTCGTCGATCAACCTAGTGGAGAAGAGGTGGCGATGCTTGCAGCGTGGCTTGCGACCGGCTGCGACGGGGCAACAGTGAAGACTGCAACTACTGTGACATGATCTAAGTTATTAAATCGGCCACTAATCGGAAAAGAGATCTAGACCGTTTCAAATTGAGTAAACTTGCTGGGCCTTCACGAACTCATATAAATCGGCGAGTCTTATCGTCTTTATAAATAAAAAAAACCCTAATCGATTTCATTTTTTCAGAGATTGAAAGAAGAAGGAAGAAGAAGAATGAAGGAAGAGGAACGAATGAAGGACGAAGTGAAGATTGAGAAGAAGAAGCAGAACGTACCTTGGAAGGATCTGAACTGAAGGAGGTGTCGAGCTGAAGGATCTAAACTGAAGGAGATTTGTTGTTCTTCTTCTTTCAGATCTGAGATCTACTTTTCTTCGTCCTTCAGATCTCTGTTCTTCGTCTTCTTTCAGATCCCTTTTTCTTCTTTCAAATCCCTAATTGGATTTGAAGTAGGGAAAGGGATTGACATCCCTCTCTAATTTTCTCCAAGTAAACTGTAGAAGAACCGGAAAGAAGAAGATCTGTTTTCTTCGTCTTTCAGATCTGAGATCAGTTTTTTTTTTCTTCATCTTTCAGATCTAAGATCTGTTTTTTTTTGATAAAATTTCAGATATCTTATTCTTCCTTTTTTTTCTTTTTCTCTGTGTGTGTGTGTTTTTCTTTTTTTGTAATTTGAGATTGAACCCCCATTAGTGTTTATAATATATATATATATATATATATTTTTTTTTAAAGGTAAGCAGGGTTTTTATAGGATCCCAGAACCCATAAAGATGCCGCAAGCTGGGTTTGAACCCATGACCTAGTGGTACCATCCGCCAAGTTCTAACCGTTGAGCCGTCATGCCATTGGCATTAGTGTTTATATTTGCTTTGTGGGTATGCCATGTTCTGATTTCTGATGTTCAAATTTGCTCATTCCTTGCAAATGTTGTGCATGTTCAATTGCTTGTGAGCATTAGATTGACTTGTTTCTATTGCTTGCTTCTTGTTGTGCTTCCTAAACAAGCAGCTCAGGGAACTAGTTCCAGCCAACCTGCAAAATTAAGTTAATTGTATGAATTAGTGAAGTAATATAATTACAAATTTATAGTATTTTGATTAATTATTATTATTTTGTATATGACTATGATTAAATTTTAAAAATATATGATTTAAAAAAATATACCGATTAAATTCTGATTATTTCCGACTATTCCCGATTAATTGTAAATCGGTCCTGGAATGTGAAGCGATTTAACTACCCAAGACATGATGCCTAGACTTGTGATTGGGTGGTGGCTGGGAGGCGATCGATAGTGAGGAGTATCAATTGGTCTTTGGCGTTGTCTGCGACGGTGCTGCCAGTATTGCTGCTAGCGCTGGCCTAAATTCTACGAACACTTCCCTTAATCCTTCCTTCAATTCTGCGAAGAACATGTGCATCTCCTTCACAAACTCTTCGTCCATCATGATTTAATTTCAAACTTCTTTTCTTCGATTTTTTTTTTCAAATCAAACGTACTATAATAGTTCGTCTATCACACCAATTGATAAATTCAGACTAATAAAATAGATGAAATTGTAATAAAATAAATGAAATTGCAGTATACAAAAATAATGAAATAAACTAATGCTTTTATTCAATCAAATCAACCTACCAACCAACTAACAATTGGCAGCCTAGACTTATTTATAGCTAACCTACCTTCCAAATCAAACTATTAACCGTAGGAAACCAATGTGATTACCCTAATTGGAATCCCTACTACAAGAATAATAGAATTGTCTAGTATTAGTAAATTACTCATATTGCTAATACTAATAAATATGCTAATTCTATCAAATTTACTATGATAAATTAGTTTATTTCACCATACTTTGGTTGTCTAGATTTCCTACTTTGCCCTTCAATATTTGAAATGAAAAAGACAATGATGTATAAGTTGTAAGAAGCTGAGCTAACACCAAACTCTAATTGTGTTTATCTTCATACAACGGACGTGTTTGCTTAATGCTGTGTTGCTGCATGAAATACTAGGTCAGTTACATAACTAAGTTCCTCGTGGAGTAAGATTTTGCACCTACATCCTCGGTGCTGATCTCAGTTTTTTGTGTATTATCATTTTTTTGGGTCATTGGAAAGGGAGAATCTTTGCAACTTCTTTTGAGCAAGTTCTAAGTTTATAATCGCATTGGATAGGTGATGGGGTGATCCTTGGGTTATACAGACTTTGGAAGCCTCCACCTAACATGCTAGCCTTTTGGGTTGGAAACAAAGCCCGTGTCAAAGTGCTTGAGGCACTTTTTTATGTGTGTGTGTGCGTTGTGTAGCAGGATTTGTTTATATTGAGTAGATCTGACTTATGATATCTAACATGCTTATTTTGGAAAATGAATACAATTTAAATTGTACATCTTGCTGTATTGCAGGTGCCAAATCCATTATTTGACCTTGCTGGTATAATGTGTGGTCAATTTGGGATTCCATTTTGGAAATTTTTCACGGCAACGTTGATTGGAAAAGCTCTAATTAAGACTCACATACAGGTTGGCCTGGTCATCTCTGCCTATTTCAAATTGTAGAAAGCATTTAGACAATTTGTTTATTTAGTTTTTTTTTTTTGTTCATCTTGAGGGCTCACTTTCACTTGCTCTATATGATGCTTTGGATCAAGCCCTGTGTCCCTCGTCATAAGAAATATCGAGAAACATTAGATAATGGTTTGTCTTGTTTCCTCTTCTTAATGTTGTTCATATGGAAGAGAGCTGACAAGGAAGGAAAAGATCCATATTTCCAGTCGTTTAATCTGAAAACGGAAGGATGAGGGATAATCAAGGGGGGCTGTTTGGACCTCTTAGAAGTGAAAAACACTTACTAGTGGTTTTAATATCAAGTATCTTAAAATGCATGTTCATGCCACTTACATGTTGTTTTAGTGTTTGCCTTATTAAGGATTACAAGTGGCTAAGTTACACTTGCACCCTTTAGCATGGTAAAAAGCGGTTATATGTAGCCACTTGCAAGGGGTGAAAACAAACACCCCTCAAATTTTTTTTTCTTCTCTGCCACAGTGTGAAGGGATATTCTTTTGAACTGTATCTGCATATCGAAAATTTTCTTTATTTGAGTACTTGAATAGTGATTTTGATACAATATTAATATCTTTTTAGCTTCTGATGTCACTAAACAAACTCTCACTTTTGCAGACGGCTTTTATCATCTCTGTTTGCAACAATCAGCTTTTGGAATGGGTGGAGAATGAGATGATTTGGATGCTGGGCTTTGTTCCTGGACTTTCTTCTGTGCTACCTAACCTCATTGCTATACTCCATATGGCCAAGGAGAAGTACCTTGCAACTCCTCTAGTTCCCTCCAACACAAAGGTATGTCGATCATGTATCTGTGAAGAATAAAGCATGCATGATGCATGTCAATTTGTATTTTGCCTCCAGGTATACTGGCATAGTTATTAACTAGGTCTCATTGGTCTCGTTGACTCTAGAATTTATGAGACCAATGTGAACTATGTTTAAGATAAGAGGTTGGGGGTTTGGCTTCTATTTGATTAGTTTTTGCGCCGTCTTACTGAATACTGCACTTAATAATGATATTTTTTAAACTATTACTTCAGGCGAAGAAGTGGGATCTGTCATTCTCCACAATCTGGAATTCCATTGTGTGGTTGATGCTCATGAATTTCTTCTTCAAGATTGTGACAGCAACTGCACAGAGATATCTTAAAAAGCAACAAGACCAGGAATTGAATGCATTGGGCAAGAAATCAGCGCATAGAAATGGTCAACCAATTGATGTATCGACATAAGTCAATGAATTTAATTTTATACCTTTTCTTTTTCCTTCAGTTATTAGAAGTCATTGAATCTCAGCGGCAGCTCTAAACGTCGCCAATGAAGCGACTCAAGAGTGCTCATTTATCCAATGCCTCCAGAGAATCTGTATACAACAAACATGGGAAGAAATTGAATGGAAGGTGCAGGTTTGTGTTAGGCCTTAACTAAGTATTAGTTTTTTTAGCATCAAGTATTGTTACTATTTGGAATTGAATCTTTTGTGGTATGCACCACAAGTTGTAGGCTCACTTCTAAGGAATCAAGTCTCTTTAGTGATTGAAAGATTCCTTTCACTCTGTCTAAACTCTTCTCCCTTTTGATTTGCATATTGGAGGCTTTTTGATTTGGAATGATTTACTGGTATATTCTTTAGTAGATTGCTTTAATCCTTCAAAATTTTCAGCTCAAACATAGTACAGGAATTCTAAATGTCGAGGAAGCCAGCGAGGAAATCAGCGAGGGAGGGAGGGAGTGAGGGAAGGAGGGGACCGTCCATCCCCCTCGGGATGTGCACATGAAAATGATAGCATGCATCTCGAGGGGGATGGACGGTCCCCTCCTTCCCTCTCTCCCTCCCTCGCTGATTTCCTCGCTGGCTTCCTCGACATGTAGAAGCTCTCAACATAGTAACAGCATGTGTCGAGAAGAGTTTAGAAAATATTGTATTAATTGTGTTGAAGTTTTAGTTCGACTTGACAGGTGCTATTTGGATATGCATAAAAACATGATTTGGTGGCTCCATTTGAACTGATTTTTGTCAGGGAATTCGGAATGTGTGTTCAAGCTTTCGCTTGATTGAAAAATGCCCTTTAAATGTTATAAATGGTTTTACCTATTGATACAAAATTTTGCAGAACTCTTCTGAGATGGGACTGGAAACCGATCCATTACCCGTTGTCAGTGAATCAGAAAACAACCTTTTCTTTTTGTTAGTAAACCTTCACAAAGTGCTACATTTCCTCGAGCAATCCTTTCATCAAAACCAATAACGAATGGGGATTTTTGAAAAGCAAGAAGAGCCTATTGGCATCTCATACAAATTCAGAATATCATTAGGAAGTGAGGGTAATTTGAACGAGGCTTTGTGTGCAAAATTAGACTACTGCTTGGCCAACATGGGAGTTACTGACCTAAAAGCTGTTGAAAAATGGAGATCACTGTTGGCACGAAGGAGGTAAGAGAAATAGAGGTCTAGATTTTTAGCAAGAATGTTCAAATTGGTTATGGGCAAATGAGTTGGATGACTAGCCCTACCAATCTCGGTATTTAGCAACTTGTAACAATTAGAGCAGCTCACTATAACTGTGTAATCTTCACAGAGCAACTTGTGCACTGGTGCCAACATAGAGGTCTGAAGCTACTATTGTTATTTTTTGAAGAGATCCTATTTAGTGCTTATAGAGATAAATATTTTTCAGTACTCTGCATATATATATACATATCCTCAGTATTGACAATGAGTTGTGGTTACGATGAGATTAAAACCTGGGCTGCAACTTGAGCGTGTTCATCCTGTCAAACACCCACCCAATGCATCATTTATGGGAAGGGCAAAAGTCAGCTCGGGTTTTGGTTGCTTGGGGGCAATGATGTGTGACCGAAAGAAATGTTGAGGTTGGTAATGGACTGAACAATAAGACAATTAAGACCATCAAAGCAAGCTAAACGATAACTCTCCTTAGTCTTAGATAAAAAGTATTGATTTGTATGTGAATATAATTTACGAATACATGATTCATTTAACAAATTGAACCAGGAATTGGATGAACTTTCTTTGCTAAGCTTCACTGAACAACATTGTCAAACTAACTTAATCCAGCTTGCTGCTCCCAACTAAGATCCTTAGAGAACTCTGAGAATGCAGCTCGGGGATCACCGTTTGAGATTGACCAATAATATTCAGCAGTTCCATCATCAACTTGCATGCTTCTCTTCAATGAATCAAGCACCCTCCTCTTACCTATATCAGTGGTTATCCTACTAGATGAAGAGCAGCTCTTTCCATCGGGGGCACCTTCCAAGTACAATACCGCAACTTCCCTTTTGGCATAAGCATCCACTTCTATGTAGCATGTGCCATTGTGAAGAAGCTCTGGCTTGCTTACAGGAATTAGCAACCTCTCCCTTGAGTAGACACCATGGTCACTCATCATATTGTTCAAACGTTTTATGTCCATCACCTGCACACAATCCTTGATCCATTAGAACACTTCATTTCCTAAATAGCATAACATAGATACTTTCAACCTCGACAAGGAACAAAGAACAAAAATAAGAAAGTGAAGGTGGAAAGGAAGATACGGAGGAGTAGTTATGTTCAGATGAATCTTTATCCATGTCAGTGACTGGTTTATGAATGAGTGTTCTTGGAGTTGTCGGTCTCACTCGGAACCAGCAAATGGTATACCTTCTACTATATATGCTGTCTTAGGTAATGACGCCGTCATCGCGGACACAATGGTCTCGGAAAGGTACCTCCAGTTGATGAACGTCATAGCTGTTTCAATTTCTGTTAATAATCATTCTACTAGAAAACGAAGCATACCAAAAACCAAGGTAAGCAGTTAGCACCTGCCACCTTTAGTCTCAATCTCTAGAAGGCACAGAGTTCCTTTGTGAAATGGCAGACAAACACCTGTGGACCGAATTGTGCTAGCTAGATGCAGTTTGGGTGCCAGGGGTCTCTTCAAATTGTGTCTCATTACCCTCTCCAATTATGTGTCTAAACAATCAATTTTCTAAAATGCACCATTCTCAAGACTACTTAATGTGCTTATGGTGTTTGTAACAAAACTCAGGAAATAATGACAATGGATATGCAAGAACTGCACAAGTCAACAAAACAATACATGAAACATTCAATACTGAAAGAGTGCTCATCTTATGCTGTTATCCGTCTTAGCTATGCAGTTGGGTATTATTTTGACTACTGAATATCTTCCGATCAATTATTATATCAACGAATACAGGAATACACAGTAATGATCTTCATTCAATGTCCTTAAAACTGATAACAAAATGTTATTAAAAACAAATAACATCATATCAAGGTTGATTTTATCTGTATCCGCATCATAATTTTCAAATAGCGAATAGAAACATCCACATTTCTGCCTTATGCATATCTGAGAATTCAAAGCTCCAAAAATTAACTCCATGCCTCCAATCCTCCATTTTACCAAATGTCTCATATACCCAACATACACAAAATTACTTTTCCTAGTTTCCACACAAAGCAACTAAGATCAAAGGCTCTCCAGATCATTTCCGAGTTCCAACCAAGCAAAAAATTAAAAAGAAAAAGAACTTCATAAAATCTCAATGACCTCTTCCCCTGCCAACATAATTAATCCTCCACCTTGCTCTCTTGTAATAAATTCTCTCTTATCCTCCTATTCAAATTACACCAAAATATCCCAAACAACAAGCTAAATGGATACAAAACACCAAAAAACATTCAACAAAACTCATCCTCCCAACTAGAACACATAGAAACCAAAAAGGACACCAAATGTTTCTACATAAAATTGCCGAATAACCTCTGATACCGAGCTCACATAAACACTGCAACCGGGCGAAAAAAATTCCAATTTCTACTAATATCGCTAACCCATTCAACACAAGGTACAGAAACAACAAAATTAGATGAAATGTTTCCATTCAAAAAATGTAGAATAACTTCTCACACTGTAACAGCCCAAAAAAAATAAAAATTCCCCAAATTTCTGAAAACTCCCGAATTCGTCTAAATTTCGTTAACCCATTCATTTAGAGTTTTTACTTATCCCAAATTTCCTCACCCCATTCCAAGAAACCCCTAAAAAATCCAACCTTTAACCTAAACAGGCAAAAAAAAAGTTTCAACCTTTCTACCAATTCAATTCAACACAAACAAAAAGAACCCAAATTTGTGACAAAAATGCGAACCTGAACAGAGTATTTGACAGCGAGACTCGCAACGGAGTCGCCACGAATCAATCGGTGCGAGATGGCGAACCGCCCAAGGCTGTTGTCTCGCCAGAAGCTCCCTGAGCTGGGGTTCCCAACCACCTCCTTCAAGTTCCACGGCGCCTTGAACGCCCTCGTCTGGATCTCTCTATCCGATGCAATTGTCCACCAAATTCGACACACGCAGGCCGATCGGGCGAGGTCTGCGGGGGAGAGTCGCTCGAAGATGGATCGGAGGATGTCACGGCAGATCAAGGCGGAGAAGTTGGAGTTCATTGGAGAGATCACGGTGGTGGGGGCGGAGAAATTCAGGGTTCCGGTGGAGGGGTTGTTTGGCATGAGGTGGGTGAAGATGTCGAAGGCTTCTTCTTCGTCTTCGTTGCCACAACATCCCATGGTGTCTAGTGCGCTTACGGCGTATGTTAGTATGTCCTGGTTTATCGGTGGGTTTTGTGGAGGGTGGAGGGACAAGTGTTTAACAGTCGTATTTGTTTTCTCCAACTTTAATGTTTGTCATCTCGAGGTACACTCATATTTTTCTATTTTGCTTTGGTACCCTATATTTTTGGTTATTTCCATTTTAGTGCTATTAGTGTACGGTAACTTAAAACCGCAAACGGCAAACCGAACTGTATGAATTGATTTGATGGAAATCCGAACAAAAATAAAATTTAATGAAACCGAAAATCAAATTGAACCGATTAAAACTATGCTAAGCCGATTTTAACCGAGCTGGACTGACTATTAAGTTTTATTATCTATTTATTCTTTATGTGATACATGTAAAATTAAAAAAATAAACATATACATCGGTTTAGTTTCCTCGATTTTTTCAACCTAAAATCGATTCCTTTGTTTTCAAAATATAGTAAACTGAATTAAAAAACAAATCAAATTCACCGGTTCAATTTGGTTCATTTGGTTTTTTTTGTTTACCCCTACATCAGTGTTCAACCATATTATAAATGTTTGAGGAGCAATTCTAGATGTCGACGGTTTGGGCGAGATTTTGGGTGAGGGAAGTGCGTCGCACGCGAGCAGGTGAAAAAAAAAAAAAAAAGATTTGCGAGGGAAATGAAAATTTTGGGCGAGAAGAAGAGGGAATGGAAGCTCGAAACCTCATTCATTCCCTCTCTCGCTCCCTCTGTCTCTCGCTCCCTCTCCCTCTCCCTCTCCCCATTTTCGACAGATTCGACCTCCCTCTCTTCTCTTCAAATCAAACTCTCTCTTTTCCCTCGACCCCTCCCTCGACTCCTTTCTCAATCTCTTCCACAAACCCTAGACCTAGCAAAGCTCCCTCGAAAGAGGAAAAAGAATGAAGGAAGAAGAAGAAGTGAAGATTGAGAAAAAGAGCAAAACAGGTTGAGTTTTCTTCTTCTTCTTTCAGATCTTTTCAAAGCAAAACAGGTTGATCTTTTCAGATCTGTTCATCTTCTTCTTCTTTCTGATCCCCTCTTGTTTTTTCAGATCTCTTCTTCTTCTTCCATTTTTTTTCTTCTTTCGGCAGAGCAAAACAAGTTGATCTTTTTTTTTTTTTTTTTTTGATTTCGTGGGTATACGCAGAGAAGAAGAACTGAAGAAGAAAGGGGAAGAAGAACCAAAGAAAAAAGAAGAAGCAGATCAAGATGGCTCTCCCTTTTCCTACCTTCCTTCAAACCAAATCAAAGGTATGTTGTATCTCTTCTTCTTCTTTTTTGTTTCAGATCTCTTCTTCCTTTTTTTAGTGTTTTTTTCGGTAAAATTTAGCCATCACGAGCCATGTTCTGTGGGTATACCGTATGCATGCTCTGTGGGTATAGCATATCTGATTTCTGATGTTGAAAATTCTTTATTTCAGATCTCTTTTTCTTCCTTTTTTTCTGGGTTTTTTTATGTAATTTGAGTATGAGCCATGTTGCCTAACTTACAAGCTTGACTCTGTTTTTTTTTTTAGATAATCTTCCCTTTTTTTTCTGTGGTTTTTTTTTATGTAATTTGGGTGGTAGGCTTATATAAGGTGGTTTGGGAGTGATTTAGAAGTCTGGGTGTTGTTCATAATTGAGTTTTACAACAGTTTTGGGGTCTGGGTATCTCTGATTTTGATAGAAAAGTGTGGGATTTAGGATCATTTTAGTGAAATTCAGGGAAAGTTGGGTTTTTTTTTTTGATGCAAATGAGATAGATCTGGGAGACATTTTTTGTGTGAATCTTACAAAGAGTTAGAAGATTCTTGTTGAATTTCCCCAGTTTTGGATTTTTTACATTTTTATTTTTTTTTGTGTTTTTTCATTATAAAGGGGTTAGTGGTGATTTGGTTTTTTATTCCCGTGAGAAGTTTTAATGACAAGAAAGGCATTATTGAGGAAGTTCATCAGTTGAATGTTCAACTATACTTGTGAATGAATCAACTTTAATTCATTCAATTATATTTATTGTGTTTTGAGTTTCTTATTTAAGGTGAAGTGAAGGAGGGGTTCATCTTATTGTTCATGCATTTCGGGTCCGGCTAGATAGTTCCCTTTCCTTCATCGTCTGATAGTTCTCACACTCACAGTGAGTAGTGAGAACAAAGTATATTGTAGATCATAGAAGTGAGGAGTCCTTGGAAAATAGTGGTATGGGAAAGAAGAAGAGAAAGAAGAAGAATCATGTTTTCCTCCCAAATTTGGTTTCTCTTTTTTCACCATTTTCCATGAGATATTTTTCTTGAAAACCAGACAGCTATAAATTGAATAATCAGCTTACCTTACTAGGTGTGCTCATTTATATAGAAGGCAGTATGAAGCAGATGTTCTAAAACATTCAATCAATTTTACATTCTTTCATTACATTCACTAGCATATCAACTAACAAATATAAGTCTGCTACCTTGACCAATTGTTGCAAGAATGACATATGAGAATAGCATTGACAAGAATTGCATCATTCGCCCAAGAGCTTTCTCATTCTGACAGTTTTGATTGGTTTTCAAGTACTCAACAGATAAAGATATATCTTGTCTCTTATATCTTTATCTGTTGAGTACTTGAAAACCAATCAAAACTGTCAGAATGAGAAAGCTCTTGGGCGAATGATGCAATTCTTGTCAATGCTATTCTCATATGTCATTCTTGCAACAATTGGTCAAGGTAGCAGACTTATGTTTGTTAGTTGATATGCTAGTGAATGTAATGAAAGAATGTAAAATTGATTGAATGTTTTAGAACATCTGCTTCATACTGCCTTCTATATAAATGAGCACACCTAGTAAGGTAAGCTGATTATTCAATTTATAGCTGTCTGGTTTTCAAGAAAAATATCTCATGGAAAATGGTGAAAAAAGAGAAACCAAATTTGGGAGGAAAACATGATTCTTCTTCTTTCTCTTCTTCTTTCCCATACCACTATTTTCCAAGGACTCCTCACTTCTATGATCTACAATATACTTTGTTCTCACTACTCACTGTGAGTGTGAGAACTATCAGACGATGAAGGAAAGGGAACTATCTAGCCGGACCCGAAATGCATGAACAATAAGATGAACCCCTCATTCACTTCACCTTAAATAAGAAACTCAAAACACAATAAATATAATTGAATGAATTAAAGTTGATTCATTCACAAGTATAGTTGAACATTCAACTGATGAACTTCCTCAATAATGCCTTTCTTGTCATTAAAACTTCTCACGGGAATAAAAAACCAAATCACCACTAACCCCTTTATAATGAAAAAACACAAAAAAAAATAAAAATGTAAAAAATCCAAAACTGGGGAAATTCAACAAGAATCTTCTAACTCTTTGTAAGATTCACACAAAAAATGTCTCCCAGATCTATCTCATTTGCATCAAAAAAAAAAAACCCAACTTTCCCTGAATTTCACTAAAATGATCCTAAATCCCACACTTTTCTATCAAAATCAGAGATACCCAGACCCCAAAACTGTTGTAAAACTCAATTATGAACAACACCCAGACTTCTAAATCACTCCCAAACCACCTTATATAAGCCTACCACCCAAATTACATAAAAAAAAACCACAGAAAAAAAGGGAAGATTATCTAAAAAAAAAACAGAGTCAAGCTTGTAAGTTAGCTCATACTCAAATTACATAAAAAAAACCCAGAAAAAAAGGAAGAAAAAGAGATCTGAAATAAAGAATTTTCAACATCAGAAATCAGATATGCTATACCCACAGAGCATGCATACGGTATACCCACAGAACATGGCTCGTGATGGCTAAATTTTACCGAAAAAAACACTAAAAAAAAGGAAGAAGAGATCTGAAACAAAAAAGAAGAAGAAGAGATACAACATACCTTTGATTTGGTTTGAAGGAAGGTAGGAAAAGGGAGAGCCATCTTGATCTGCTTCTTCTTTTTTCTTTGGTTCTTCTTCCCCTTTCTTCTTCAGTTCTTCTTCTCTGCGTATACCCACGAAATCAAAAAAAAAAAAAAAAAAAAAAAGATCAACTTGTTTTGCTCTGCCGAAAGAAGAAAAAAAATGGAAGAAGAAGAAGAGATCTGAAAAAACATGAGGGGATCAGAAAGAAGAAGAAGATGAACAGATCTGAAAAGATCAACCTGTTTTGCTTTGAAAAGATCTGAAAGAAGAAGAAGAAAAATCAACTTGTTTTGCTCTTTTTCTCAATCTTCACTTCTTCTTCTTCCTTCATTCTTCTTCCTCTTTCGAGGGAGCTTTGCTAGGTCTAGGGTTTGTGGAAGAGATTGAGAAATGAGTCGAGGGAGGGGTCGAGGGAGAAGAGAGAGTTTGATTTGAAGAGAAGAGAGGGAGGTCGAATCTGTCGAAAATGGGGAGAGGGAGCGAGAGACAGAGGGAGCGAAAGAGGGAATGAATGAGGTTTCGAGCTTCCATTCCCTCTTCTTCTCGCCCAAAATTTTCATTTCCCTCGCAAATCTTTTTTTTTTTTTTCACCTGCTCGCGTGCGACGCACTTCCCTCGCCCAAAATCTCGCCCAAACCCTCGACATCTAGAATTGTTCATGTTTGAGTCATTCGAGTTGGATTCGGAGATAAAGATTTTTTGACAAAGAAAGTTACACGCGTCTACTTCACCTACCTGAAATTTTAGAATAAGTTGATTTTTTAATGGAAATGATCTCTTTACCTAGTAAATCATCATCGCCGAAAGTTAGAAGTTTTTTTTTATTCTCTAACTCCATTAGATACAACCATGAAGTTAGGGACAGATCCACGGGGGGCAAGTGCCCCTACTCACTTTTGATTTTTGGGGTCATTTGCGATTTACCGACCTTGTGACGTTGACGATGTCATCTCGCACGACCCATTTTTCTTATCATTTGTTCTCTGTGACGCTGACAACTCCGTCTTGCCATTTTTTGCTCCCTCTATCTGTTTACTATGAGATCGACAATCGTCCCGCCTCCTCCATTATTCTTCTCCCTCTTTCCCTGCTTGATTTATTTTCTTTTCCCACCATCGCTATCAGCTACCACCAAACCCAACCTCTCGTCTATTTCGAGGAAGAATAAGGTTTTTTAAGTATTTTCTGGAGAAAAATTCGTATATCGAGGTCTAATTTTGTATTTTATTCATAGAATTTTTTTGGAGATACATAATAAAAAATTCAACTCAATAATTTTTCCTGAAGAGACATGTTTGTATTTCGAGGTTCATCTGTGGGTTATTGTTTGAAGAACATTTTGGTTATCAACGTGAGCCTTTTGACAGACAACGCATATTGACTGCTTGTCCTGGAGGAGATTGCAATAGGTGATTAATGTGCGGGTAACCACTAATTTGTTATTTTGCAAATAATCCAATTTTTTTGTAAACATATAATTTTACATTTGAAATTAATTTTTGCTCTTTAACTTTATATACCAAATTGATTTATCCCTCATATATTTATATTGAATAAGTCTAGCCAGCCATGTTTATTAGCATTTTTTGGTTTTTTTTGTGTTTTTACATTTTTATCCCTTTTATTTAAAACGAGCTTATCTATAGAGCCAGACCCTAGTGCCAAGGGAGACTCCCTTGCACATTTTTAGGAGAGACAGAGGATATCTTGAGTTTTTGAGGTGATCTTGATGAGTTCTTGAAAAGATCCATCTCCTAAAAACATGCAAAGGAGCCTCCCCTGGCTCGAATATGGCGCTAGAATATGTAGGGGAGCCTCCCCTGGCTCGGAAATATAGCTTGTTGGATCCATTGTCTATCCATATAGATTAGATGGAGTTTTGTTTAGCAATTGGCGTTTTGTACATTTATTTATGTATTGTTCAAATTAAAAAAAAATTATGTTAAAATAATTAATTATTATATTATTATTAATTAACTATGATTCATTGGCCACTTCACCCCGTTTAATGAAAATCCTGGCTCTGTCACTGCACGAAGTTCATTGTAAAATGCCAATGGTGTTATGGCCTAGTGGTTAGGGCTGTGTGGGTTTGTTCCCCACGTCCAGTTTCGAATCACACTTGTGACATGGTTACTCTCTAATGGGTGTTGACCTATAAGTCGTCCAGTTTATAGGTTATGAGATCCTTAAAAACCCCGCTCAACTTAAAAAAAAAAAAGGTTCATCGTAAAATTTAATGGCTGAAAATTGAAGGAGAATGGGATTTCTCTAAAGATTAAATCGATGGCTGACAACCAGATAAGCTTAATGTCTGAAAATAGAACCTTTCTTCCAATGCCTAGAAAATAGAACCATGACCAGCTTTTTTTTAGATTTTCTGCTTACCTTTCTTCCAATGCCTAGGGAGCGAGGCCGGCCCATCATCTTACCGGCTTTGCACGGGCCTCGCTCAGGCACCAAATTATGCTATAACCTTTGGCGAGTCATTCAGATGTTTTTGAGATTCTATCAATAGTAAATCGATGACTCCCACCTAGTTTTGATGAATTAGCTAGTACTGTTAAGTTCTTCGGCATACATTAGTGCTCAAGATTGTAAGAATCCGTTTTTAGTTACTAAGATTGTAATCCTAATAGGAGTATAAAAACTAACAATAGGTTACTTCCTAGCTTGTAGAGGACTCTTAATCCAAGACAAAACATAATTTCTAGGGTCTGGTAATAATTGATGTATTTAAAGTACTTGAATTTGTAGAAGACAACCCATTGGTTTGGTTTTTCTAAACAACAATGGCATCTAATAAGAAGATTATCTTAAAGCTTTCAGTTGATAAGAAGAAGAAGAGATTTCTGTTCGCAGAGTCCGGAGCAGATTTCGTCGATGTTCTCCTTAACTTTTGGACATTGCCTATTGGTACTATCATCAGATTGTCTGAAAAGAAATCCGATATTGGTTGCATGGATAGACTATACAAGAGCGTTGAGGCTCTTGACGTACGATATCTGAATACAGAAGCATGCAAGGCCATGTTGCTCAGCTCCAGAATGGAATTTGATTCACAAAGGAGATGTGAAAATCTTGTACTGAAAATCGACAACAACAATAGAGATATTTACAGCTGTCCCAATTGGACTTGCAGCAGTGAAACTCACACCTTGGTTAGTATGTTTAGCAACTCCACATGTCTTTGTGGAAGAAAGATGGATCGGAAAACAATTGTAAAAGCCAAATCTACTGAAGTGTTTGTAAAAGGAACAAGAAGCCAGTTTATGATAGGTGATAATTTGATGATAAAACCAGTTTCTAGCACAAATTATTGGTCGCTACTTCGCCAATTTGGAGTCAATGACTCAAAAGATGTTGAAGAGAGGATTGTTGCTGTTGGTAGGGAGGAGGTAAGTAGAGCAAATCACTTTTTTCTAAAATTTTATACTTTTATTGTATTGAAGATTCTTCTATGCATTGCTCTTTAATGACCTCTTCACCTTATAGGTGTTACGATTGCTCAAACAATCCCTTGTTTCTAAGACACCAATGAAGGATGTGTTTTTGAAGAAACAAAAACAGTCGATGTATGAATTATTCAAGGACTTGTTTCTGAAGAAACAAAAAGAGTGCAAGCCTCCTCCAAAGTCAGAGCCATTCAATGTAATAAATTGGGACTCAAAGAGTATAAAATTGAAGCTTTTTATTAGCAAATCCAATAACAAGGTGCAGTATGCAGAAGCCAATGAAGAATTTGTGGATCTCTTATTCAGTTTTCTGACCTTTCCCTTGGGTTCCATAATGAAACTCTTGGATAGATCCTTTTCTATTGGAAGTGTTGCAGATATGTACAAAGGCGTCGAATCTTTATGCAATGAGGACGAGAATGTATTGTTGGAGCAATGCAAGGAACTCCTACTTAAACCAAAGGTTGCATTTCATCACGGAATCAAGAACCAGTTACTAAATATTGAGGAAGCAAAACCTTGGCAGCTCAGCACTTTAAAGCGTTCAACATGTTTCGGTGAGAATAAGAGGAAAGTGAAAAAAAGCGTCATGAATCCAAAATTTCTGAATACAACAACTGAAAGTGGAGGTGGATATGTAAAAGGACAACGCTCTTTTATTGTCACGGATGATTTGCAGGTGAAGCCTTTGTCACTAGCCTCTTACACCATGGTTGCTAGTGATTTGGGTGTGCCATTCAGCGATTTGGAGGAAAAGGAAGCAGCTGTGGGTGAATACGAGGTATGACAGAAATTTTCTGTAACACAATAAGTTTTGGTTCGTTAAATGCTTATCTATGGAACTAATTTGGTCTATTGATTTCTGCTGCAGGCTCTGTCCCTTCTCAGGTCTTCATTGACTTCAGACAAGGTTCTAACTGAAGTGTTTTGTCGAAGAAAAGCAAAATGGTGCAAAAAAGATTCTATGAAAGAGGCACAATGGTGGCACCCTGCACAATAACTACACTAAGGCTAGCCAATTTATAGTAATGTAATGTACGATGTTCAGGGTTATAGAAAGTTCCTTTCTTTCCGGATATTCTTTTTACGAAATCTTTATGATGTTTGTCTATGATTAACAGTGTTAATAGGCATGTCTTTTTTTGTATGCATTATCAATTGGATGTGGTTTTGTTTCACACAGATTCTCTTTTCTCCTGTAATTGTAGTTGAAGTTGTCTAGCTAGTTTGGTTGAAGGTTGCAAGGATTGGGTTGCTTATACAAATTAAAGTTCATTTTTAGCGAGAATGACAAATTTAAACCAAACTCTGTATTTATTATCCACGACAATTCATGTGCAAATTTACGGTGTAGTTGTATCAATGGGATACTCACCAATATAAAATATGCAGTCTCACCGCTCTGTTTGATATACAAGCTAGTGTGGGTCGACATTTATATAAGATGTTTTCAGGGATCAATGTTAATAATTAATGTGTTTAAGGCATTTTACTTGAACTACATCCGTAGAATTTCAAAAAAACAAAATCTTTAGCGGATTGAAAACATTGTTTTACTCAATTTTATAGAGGATTTCAAGTGGTATGTCTTTTGTGGTTTCATATGAAATCCTATTGTCTTGCCTCACACTAAATAGAGGGGCGCCACACAAGCAATAGCATTTTCAAGGCCTATTTGACAGACAACTTAGTTGATGCTTGCATTGGTTTTCCATAATTTCTCCAGTAGGAAGCACATCTCAGCTTCACTTTGTTGGTCCAAGAATGATCATGTAGTTACACATAGTTCATATTTTGAGATATAATTGTTTGCATTAGTAGCATGTGACTGTACGCGTTTGCACAATGTGGGTAGAGTTAAACTTGCCTGATTGGCCTTGTTCATATGCTAATAGTCCAGTACATTGCTGCATCACTACTATCTCTTGGCATCCCTTGCGACAAAGAGGTGCGAATCCAGAACTATTTTGCCGTAAAACAAACTTACTCTATCCATTTGGTTGAAACTAATTGAATTGTGCCCATATTGTTGCAACAGAATGAGCAATAGATGAATACTTGATGCTAACGGGGTACTAGCTCAGAGCTACTAAACTTGTGTGGATGTTATCACTTAGTCTAGGGTTCAAACACTTTCGGAGGCGATTATTGGTTTTGGGTCCAATAAAAAACCTTGCTTGTCTTAAAAAATGAGAGTAGATAAATACATGATTCATGCCAAGAGCTTACATTGTAGTCCACAGCATGGAATGAATTTTCACGAAATTTCACAAAATTTTCATTTTTTTAACTACGAAAAGAAAAAAAGGCGAAATATAAATATAAATTTTTTTCAAGGTTTTTTCAAAATAATTTCAAGTTTTTCGTGAAATTCAGTTTTTTCGCCAAAAACACAAAACTCGATGACCAAATTTTCATTTTTTTTTTGGAGGCTTTTTCAACAAATTTTGGAGTTTTTCATAAATTTCAAGTTTTTTCTAATTATCATTTCTTTTAATTATTTATTGATTTTTTAAACAATTTCTTTAATTTATTATATTGATTTCATTTCTTAGTATTTAGGCTTCATTTAATGCGTTTAATAGATTTATTTAATTTTATTTTTTCACATATTTCATATTTCTTCGAAATGGATTATATATATTTCATGGATTATCAAAATTTTTACGTTTTTCCATATACACCGAGAAATTTTTCTTAAACTCAGTGAACTGAAATTACCTCGGAAAACAAAATCACAATCGTCGGTACAAAGTTCTATATAAACATAGGCTCCATCACTCGTTAAGGCATGGAGAAATTACCATTCTAAACTATTTGTTCTGTTTAGTTGTTTGATGGATATAGGCTCGAAAAATAATGACATGAAGGGTGCTTATGCAAAAATCAAAACTTGGTGCTGCAGTGGTAAAGAGACGACAATAACAAACACTTCTTCTTCTTCTTCTCCGACGGCTCTCCATCTCTTCTCAGTCAGTAGACTGCGCCGCCACCCAAACGAGGGGGCGATGCTAACGTGCGCCAGAGGGAACACTACCCAGTTGAGTGAAATCGGTTTTTTTTTTTTTTTTTTTAACAAAATTGGGATGTTGACCCATTTTATTCATATAAAAATTCACACCTGAAGTCTACATGACTGACCCAATACAAGTCTCACAAAAGAAACAAATTAAAAATCCGAAACAAACTCTCACAAAAGATAGGATTCACCAATACAAGCCTCGACAAAATCAGTATTTGTACCTTTTGTTTTCTGTCCTAGTTCTATTGGATTTTCGGGGACAAATGCTGATATCTTTGGTGTGACGCTTTTTATTCATCTTTCTATCTGACATAGCCCCTAAATTCAAATCATTGTTCACTGCCTGTGGATCAAACTCAGATTCTGAGTTGACATCATCACTATCCTAACTAGAACTTTCGAGTGTAATGAGGTCCAAATTCGGCATTAGTGAACTCGTTAGGAGATCTCTAATGGAAGAAAACCAGACAGAAGAAAAGAAGGTTTATTTGCATTACAACCACACAGATTTATGCTCGATGGATTGCAAGGTACAGTTTTTATGTCAAATTGAACAAATTTGATCAACCCATTTTGATTGTCAGTTAATTTGGGGTCTGGGTACTTTTCAAAATCTTGTTTTGGGGGATTTTGAGTCGACCCAATTTGGTTTGAAGTTGATTTGATTGGTTTTGTGAGAATTGGGGGTCTTATAAGATCAATTTGAAGTTGCCCGTTTTGTTTATTTGATATTTTGTTGTTGTTTTTTTTTTACAGGGAATGTTATATGTTCATGTACGAGAGACCGTAGACATTGGCAATTGTCACGAACAAGCCAAGTCAGCAGCCAAATCAGCAAATTAGTTAACCAACTCAGCAATAGGTGTCATTCCATGTAAATGTTGTGCAGTTGAAGTCGCTAATGAAAGTAAAACTTCATTTAGTGTCATAAACACTTGCAAAATAGAGACGGCAGTTATTGGTGACATTTTTTGAAATTTCTAAGACAATTGGAGTTGTTGTAAATTGACAAAATAGAGATGACATTTGCCATTGCAAATCAGGGACGATCAAGTGGTCGTGGCAATGAAAACAACCGGTTTAAATCAGTAACTAGAATATTGTTGTTGCTAACACTAACATATTGTTGCTAGTAATTTAAGTTCAATTGATTAGCCAATAGCCACTATATCTTGCTGTAGCTAAAAAAAATTACTAAACAATGAAAATTCAAATTTATAATGGGATTAGTTTTCTCTACTAATTTTCAAATTTCTCATTTCCTTTTTTTTTGGTCATTCAGAAGACCAAGAAATATGAGGGTTTTTTAAGGGCTCAACAGATTAGAGCACTCTATCTTTTATCGAGATTAGGGAATTGTTGTGGAGGATGGGTTCGGCTTGTAATTTGTTTAGGAATTTGGTTTTTGACACCTTCATGGTGTCGTTCTTATTTTACTTTTCTTTTCTCTTTTTTAGAAATAAACTATTTAATTATTTTTTATTCAGTATATGTCTAAATGTAGCAAATGATAATTACTTAATGAGATTCTCAAAGGATCTACCAGTACCTATTTTACTAATGTAGATTTTATCAAACCTGACTAAGGTTATTCATGCAATTTGAAGAAAAATAAAAGAGTAGGTTTGGATATTTGTCCACAAATTCAATTTTATATAAAGTACCCATCATGACCAATTTCAGTCATTTGAGTTTTAATAAATTTTGTTCATGATTGTTAATTTTTCATGTTTTTAAATTTTGCATATGTATCTTGGCATTAAACTGGATGTAATTGATAATGTATTATGTTTAACTTTTTTAAATTATTAAAGTTATAATACAAAACCTAAGACTGCTTAGGCCCCTGGGCGCTAGGCACCTGCTCGCCGCCCGCCCAGCGCCTAGCGCTTTTTAGAACATTGATTCCTTGATATAGGAATGATTCTCTTTACAGAAATTCTTATTGTCGAGGAAGTGGGCGAGGAAACCAGCGAGGAAAGATAGGTGGCAGGGGGTGAACCGTTCACCCCCTCGGGATGTGTGCCCATTTTTTTGGTGCGCGCATCCCGAGGGGGATGACGGTTAACCCCCCTCCACCTCTTTTTCCTCGCTGGTTTCCTCGACAATAAGAATCACTCTTCCCTTTATATTTTGTTTCCTTTCCTTTCTTTAATAAACATCTTCGTGTTTGGCAAAAAAAAAAAACCAATTTCAAACCTGAACACAATTGTGTTAATTTTCATCATAAATGATGATTAATACACTAACATTGTTCATATGATCAATAACTTGTCCATCACAAAAATTACAATTCTAAGCAACTTTATACTCTATCAAGCTCAAATTGAAATTATATATATATATATATATATATATATATATATATATATATATATATATATATATATAAGTCTGTATTGATTCTAAGAGACGGTAACTCATATAAACTATTACATAAAGCATGGTTTCATATGGGATTGGTGATCATATGCAGAAAAACGAGACATACATCAGTTCATGTAATTTTGCACACCATATCATCCCACAAAATGTGTTCTACCTCAAAATATGAATCTTAAGTGTTTTGATGAATCTCTAAACTCAAAACCACATTTCTATGTATCCTTCAATTCTTCCACTTCAAATCATAACTAGAGAGCCAATCCACCTCTGGCAGCCGGGAACTTTAGTTGCCATGTTCTCTAACTCGCTCTGAAATTTAGAAAGCGCTATGAGTACAGAGAAAAATATAGGTGAGAAAAAGGCATTACCAATCCAGCAAGTAAAAAATAGACAGTTTACAAAGGAAGTCATTTGATAGTTTCAGGAATTCAAAATGCACAAACCCTTGAAACAGTATGCAGTTGTATAGATTCGTAACCATCTTGTGCTCTAGTATAAAGTTGTCGAATTTCTTTTGCCTCGAGGTTACAATATTTAATGAAGAAGAGAGTTGTTGGCCTAACATTCAACTCTCGACGGGATATACCAATAAAGAAAGGATTGCCCTGCAGTTGGAAGTCCAATATCAGAAATGAACAATATCTAGCCTAAGGGGAAAAAATATAAGATCAATCAAAACACATTGACACAAATCTAAATACAAAGTAGAAAGGATGTACTAGATCTTACAGCACAATGCTAGTCATGAATGCACGGTTGATGTAGGATTTCATCCGGTTGCAAAGTGACTCAAGACAGACGTGCATGATTGTATCCATTTGGAGTAGTTTCTTACCCTTTGCAAGGTCTAGTCATGTGGCCTTTTAATTCTGTCATTTAATCACAAAGGAGAAAAAACAAATCATCAGCTTGTAAATAATGAAAAAATTGATGATCTAAACATGTAGTGTGATGGGAGTATTAGTGAGTGTTGACACGAGTATCCAATACCATACATGCCAACACGTTTTTTTTCTTCTATTTTTTTGGTAAGGATAGAGTGTTGTTGTTACATATGATATACGTGAGAATATATAAAAGAATAATGGATTTTTAGTTATGGATTATTGCTTCACCTGAGAATATATAAAAGAATAAGGGATTTTTAGTTATGGATTATTGCTGCACTAAAAAGTTTTGCGTTTTTGACAAGCAAATTAGGCCATACTTTAAGAAAGGGGATTCACGATGTTGCTATTCTCTCCTTCTTTTGAAGTTGTAGTATCCACATTTGGAATCGGATGCTTGTCTTTCAGGCAACTTCTTTGTCGATCAGAGGCAGCATACTCTTTCTTATATGTGACTAAGAGTGATTCTTATTGTTGAGGAAACCAGCGAGGAAAGAGAGGTGGCAGGGGGTGAACCGTTCACCCCCTTCGAGATGTGTGCCCACTTTTTTGGTGCGCATATCCCGAGGGGGATGAACGGTTCACCCCCTCCACCTCTTTTTCCTCGCTGGTTTCCTCGACAATAAGAATTTCTGTGTGACTAATGGAATATTGTGATGGATTATAGAGTTTGACCATGAATTTAACAAGGAAACTAAGGCTCGTTTTCTCCATTGGGGTAACTAGAGTTGGCAGAGCCAATAATCTATGGACAACAATAAATTCTTGATCATGTCACGGAAAATTTCATCTGATTATGCTTCAACACAGATTTAGCCTATTTTAGGTCAAAGCCTTCAAAGTTACTAAAAAGCTCAAGCTGTGAGGAAAGACACAAGTAGAAATTATCAAAACCAGACAACTAAAATTGGGATCATTAATGAAGATCACTGACATAGAAAACTACAAAAATGAAGCATCTAAAAAATTTACTTTCACAACTATTGAGTATGATCTCACCTTTTTAGAAAAATTTCACTCCCTCTCCAAGGCCAAGTTAGAAGTGTGGTCTCCATCCTTTTATCAAAAGGGTGACAAAAAATTATCAATTTATAAATTGGAGATCCTCAAGAAGAAGCTACTGATCATCACCTGGTCCTTATTGAGAGTCAGGTTGGTTTAGGGAAAATACACCAAAGTTTCACCAATCCGAAATTTGTGAATACAGTGACTGAAAGTGGAGGGAGATATGTTAAGGGACATGAAACTTTTTATCATCACAAATGATTTGAAGGTGAAGCCTTTCTCACCAGTTTGTTGCATGTCCATTGCCCTCACTTCAGGTGTGCCATTCAGCGATTTGGAGGAAAATAATCAATTGTGGGTGAATATGAGGTTATCACCCTAACACAGAAAATTTTACATAAGGATTTACACAGAAAATTGTTGGTGAATATGAGGTGTCCTCACACTTCTTTAAAGAGAAATGTATACTTACATAAGGATTTACAGATGCACAGCATTAATGGTGTAGTGATCATAAATTTATACACTTTTCAAATAAAAATGTCATTATTTTGTAGTTAAGCCTTAAGGAATCCAATAGATACAAAAGTTTGGACTTACTGGAGTATCAGCTCTATACTCTGTTCAGAACCCTACAACTTGCTAGAACACTTCGACTGTTTGTTTTGCCTCAATGACTAAATAGGCTCTAGCCTTGCAGCACACTTGACTAAAACAAAGGCTTGAAAGAGTTTGATCTTTAATATATGCTCAACTGAACTATCAGTCCCAGCTAGAAAATGTTTTGATCCACAATTTTTTCAATTGCAACCGACAGTTTCAAGGGTTTTTTTTTTTTTAATCTTATTTTGCCACATCTCTCTCTTCCTAACATTTTCTTTTTAGCATAAAACGACTGTCATCTATTGCTTTATGGTGCAGTCTTTATATTTTCTCCAGGCTTCATTGACTTCGAATGAGGGTCTTACATAGACAATGCAGCTGGGACTAAAACATTGAAGAAGGCATTGAATAGGGAAAGAAATAGAATGGGGGCGTAGAATGTGATTGTAATAGATTGATTTCTCACCCTTGTGTATCGGTTATTATAGTAAGAACCTGATTGTGCATTCTGTTATTGTCGCTGTACAACTACAAATAGTGTTATAATCTTATAGAATGGCTCTTTCTTTTTATTGTTGTGATTATGTTGCAAGTGAAGTCTGAAGTTCATTGCATATTCATTTTCTGCTGAAAATATGGAGGATGTCAAAACTCTGAAATCGCTTGATCACCCTTCAAATTCCACCACTGTTACAGTTTTTAAATAATCTCTGAAGTTACTAAAAATTAGATATCTAAAGGTATTCTAGGACAAACAAAGAACACCAAAAGGCCTTTAAAAAAAAAGAACACCAAAACTACAGTTGCAATGTTTGTGAAGGCAAATGTTGGTTCCATGACCTCGGAATTTTGTCATTTGATTTATTAATGAATTATCATGCAAGAAACATCTGAATGTAAGTTGTAGTAATTAATGTAGCCAGGTGTCTTTTGAATGACCTGGTTGCAAAACCTGGTTCCCTAGTCTCACTCAATGCAGCTACGTGTCTGTTGGAGTATTCAGTGCATCTAAACCCACTTCTCCAGAATATTGACCATCTCATATTTCCCTTTATAAGATGTGTAGCAGATGCCGAATGTCACAGAGGATAACCACATCAATGGTTGTAGAAAGTATAAGCTTGAAGCTTCTGGTGGATAAGGAGAAGAACCGAGTCATGTATGCATAGTCATAATCATATTTTGTGAATGTTCTCCTAAGCTTTCTGTCTTGTCTTCCACCTCATAAGGGAGTTGCGTTCCGAGGATCACATCAGCAGAATCCTGTTCTCTTAAGAAAGGCGCTGAAGTAAGCAATTTAAGAGTATCGGATTAACTAGCAAGCAATCAAAACTTAGTTGCATGGATACACTGTATGATAGTGTACGTGGAGAGTCTAGATGAGAAATATCTACAAACGGAGGAATGCCAGACCATGTTACTAAGCTCAAGAGTGGCAACGCTACATAATAGAAATTACATAAATATAATGAATAGCATCGATAATGATAATGATCATTATGTATGCCCCAGTCAAAGTTGCTAGGATAGTGTTTACCTTTATATTAGTATGTTTAGAAGTAGCGTATGCCATTGTGGACAGAACATGGACGACTATCCAAGTAAAAATATCTATTTAGCAGACAAAGATGATAAATAACAGTGGAGTGTTTGTGAAGGGAATGATGAGAAGGTTCTTGATTGGCGATGATCTGAAGTGACAAGATTCTACCACATCTAGTTGGTCTTTGCTTAGCAGCCTGGAATCAGAGATGCACATATTGTTAAGAGAGGAATGTCAGTGTTGTAGGGAGGAGGCAAGTATAACCATGACATCACAAAGCAAAAAGAGCCAAACACTTGGGAGGAAGGGAAAGCAAAGACGATCAGGTATAAGCCTGAGTGAGGAATCTTAAAACCAAGAACACAACAAGGTGCGATTGAATATGTCAATAGCAGTATCAACTGCACCCTCTTCCTATATGATCTAGAGAAGTTTTTGCTCTTACAGATCATACATCCCCTGTTCCTATAACCAATCTTCTGATATTTTCCTTCAAATTTTTGGTTTTAACATATAACCTCTATTTTCTATTATATATGCATGAAACTTATAAAAAAATCAACATAAAAATTTCTGTTGAATTAATTAGAGCAGGTCTGGGAACGAAATGCATACAGTCAGAACATGGGAAATGGGTTAAAACAAAATGCTCTTTCCATAATACCCCACATCAACAAGAATGAGCAATTTAATCTATAACAATCAGGTTCTTCCCTCTGCTTGTATTTACTTGGCAGTTCAATCTCTTCTTACATTCTTCAGTCTCTGCTGTAGCATCAACGTCCTCGAGCTTCCTCTTCTTCTGACAAAATACTTGTGTAAGAACCATATTTGAAGTAAATGATCCCTGGAGAATAACCAAAGCCTGCACCAGAAAACAATTGTTGAGAATCAATCGCAGCAAAACACATGGTTAGAAGGGCAATGGATATTGCAAAGTAACTAAAAATGGATTACTTGGTCATGTTGAAAACAAGTTTTTTGGGAAAAAGAGAGAAAATAGCATCAAAACAAGAGCAAAAGATAATTGCAAGGTAAATTTATCTTTCTTTTAAAAATAAGAAATGTTTAGATCATTGGGATTTCTTCATCAGAGATTGCACAACTTGAGACTTTGTACTTTTACATTCATGCGCTATAAATACTGTGCATCGGTCAATCCTCTAGCATGTAGACCTGACAATCCTCTTTTCATTTTACCTTGAGAGCTTTAAGAGGGATAGCTATTTTGAACTTACCTCATGTTCACCAATACTTGCTTCCTTTTCTTCCAAATCACTGAAAGGCACGCCCAAATCCTTGGCAAGGGCCATGCAACTAGCTGTTGAGAAAGGCTTCACTCTCAAATCATCTGTGATCAGAAAAGTTTGTGGTCCTTTTACATACCCAGCTCCTCTTGCAGTCACTGTATTCACAAACTTCGGATTAGTTACACTTAAATTTACTTTTCCTAAACCATGGGAGCAGGTGCGTTTGCTTTCATTAAAACAAGTTGAACACTTCAAAATGTTGACATGCCATTGTTTGGCCTCATCGATGGGTACTAACTGGTTCTTGATTCCATAATGAAAAGCAACCTTTGGTTTAAGTAAAAGTTCCTTTGCACTCTCCGATAGTATATTTCCATCAATGCATAAAGTTTCAACACTCTTGTATACATCGGCAACTCGTCCAATAGAAGATTTGTCCAAAAGTTTTGTTATGGAACCCAAGGGGAATGTTAGGAAACTAAAAAGGAGATCCACAAAGTCTTCATTTGCTTCTGCGCACAACACCTTGTTTTTTGATTTGCTGACCAAAAGCTTCATTGTTATTCTCTTTGAGTCCCTATGTTTTATGTCAAATGGCTGCTCTAACTTTACCTGCTCAGCTTCCAATGGCTCTAACTTGACTGGAGCTTGTGATGGCTCCAACTTAACCTTAGCTTCATTTGGCTTGACGGGGAAAATTGGAATTTCTTGCTTCTTCAAAAACACGTCATTCATTGGTGTTTTGGAAATAAGGGATTGCTTGAGCAATTGTAACACCTGCGTCAACAGGGGAACTAAGGGGGCTTAGATTATATAAAGAACTCTCTAACATTCCTTAAAGATTTTGAAGAACAAAATAAATGTATTACAAAAAAGTGATGTTTTCATTCAATATGTCATAACAACAATAACAATACTAATGTACTCTTACCTCCTCCCTACCAACAAGGACATCACTCTCTTCAACGGCTTCTAAGTCAGTGATTCCATGTTGCCTAAGTAGTAACAAACAGTTTTTTGCAGAAACTGGTTTCAGAGTCAAATCATCCTCTATCATAAACTTGCCCCTTCCTCTCACAAACACTTCCGTGTTTTCGTGTTTCAATAAAACCCCTTTTCTATTCATCTTGTTACCACAATGGCACTTGGAGGAGTTGTTAAACATACTACACAAGAAGTGTGCTTCAGTGCAGCAATTCCAATTGCTACACATGTAAAAATAAAAATTGTTGTCCTGATCATCATGAGTTCCTATTACAAGATTGTGGCATCTCCCTCGAGAATCATTTTCCATTTTAGGGCTGAGCAACATGGCCTTGCATTCCTCTGTTTGTAGATATCCTACGTCGAGATCCTCAACACTCTTGTATAGTCCATCCAAGCAAACAATGTCGGATTTCTTTTCAGTCAATTTGATGATAGCACCAATGGGTAATGTTAGAAAGCTAAGGAGAGCATCTACGAAATCAGGTCCGGCCTCGGCATACAAGACTCTCTTCTTCTCTTTATGTATGAAAAGCTTTATATTGATCTCCTTAGCAGCCATTGAAATTTTAAATGGGATTAAACCTCCCCTCTCATATCCTCTGAAAACAGTTGAGACAGCAGTGAGAACAAAAATTTTGTTGAACTAAAATGGTAATCTTGGTGTTTTTATACCACACAGGAATTTCCTCATACAAATAGAGTACAAACCCTTGAGATCAATTTTGTTTGACATCAAAGATAGAGAAGCAAGCAAACAAACACATTGACTACAAGTAAATATAATAGAGAAAACACTTACAAAAGAATCAAAATCTTACTTTGTTCACTCGATCATGGAAGATGAGAACAAGGTTATTTTCTTTTCGCATTAATTGTTTCATCCACTTGATACAATGGTTTCATCTTGTGCCCTAAGCAAACGTATTTATAGGGTAACTAGCTTCTGTTAATGCACCCACTCTATAGATAAGAGTCACCACCACGATTTTGCGCCAAAATGGCGATAAGTGGTGAGTGCTATTAACAATGGCCGTGCCATCTGTTAAAAAAAAAGTCTTGCATCAGACTGTGGTTTCCGATTAATTTTCCTAACCTTTCCTTTGGATTTATATTAAAGCTTTACAAATGTGTGGAACTATTTTGCAACAATGATATGCTATCAACAATGATATGCACATGCAACTTTAAAATGTTGAGTCCATGACATCTGGCTTCTTCAATGTGTAGTAACTGGTTTTCAATTCCATAACGACAGGTAATCTTTGGTGTAAGTAAAAACTCGGTAGCTTTCTCTGGTAATATATTTCCACCACTGTGTAAAGATTCAATACTTTTGTACATATTAACAACATTTTTAATCAAAGAAGATGTATCCAAAAGTTTAATTATTGATCCCAAGGGATAGGTGAACACAGTGACTGACCGTGGAGGTGGACATGCAAAGGGACCACCCACTTTTATGATCACAGATGAGTTGTTCGTGAAGCCTTTCTCGATCGCCAGTCTCTAGCATGTCACTTTGTCAGCAATTTGGGTGTGCCTTTCGGTGATTTGGAAGAAAAGGAAGCAAGTGTTGGTGAATATGAAGTAAGCACAAAACAACCTTCACACTTTCAATAGAAATGCTAAGAGGATTGTCATGGTCTACATGCAGGAGGGCCGACTGATTCACACTATTGACGCTGTGTGGGATTTATAAGACCACACAAATTCATATGCTGCTTACATATTTGTGTCAAGGTTCGAGCATCCGATATACTACCAATAGTACATTTGAGCAGTCATCTAGCTAGTAAAGTGCAGCAATCATCATAGCATTTATCTCTTTCCAAATGATCTTTTGTGCTGCTTTGGTTATTAATTGCAGTATACCTTCCACTTTAATAAATGGTCTTAGCTAGAATTAATTTGATCTATTGCCTTCTGCTGCAGGCTGTGTCTTCTGAGGGCTTCAATGACTTCAAAGGAGGTTCTCACCCAAGTATTTTGTCAAATGAAGAAAAAGAGCAATTTGGAATAGACCAACTTTTACTTGTTCAGCATTGTCGATTTGGGTTCTTGAAGTTACAACCTTTATGCTTATTTTGATCGAATTAGAGGTATTTATTTGAATGATACATAATAGCTGTAGCAGTATACATCTACACTAATAAGCTGCTCTGTTGTTTAATGTGTCGTTACGTTTGTGATTGTGTACCTTAATGTTTACTTTGTTATGCGTGGAAGCATTACAAATAATTAAAATGCAAAGTTATAAATCAAATACAACTAATATCGGATACAACAAATTTACGTGATTTGACAATTTGCCTACTACTACTACGAGCAAATAGATCAATTTTGCTACTGAGATAAAAGAATGCAACCGGAGAGGCTTCAACACAATACATGTGTCTAAACGACACTACACATTATGTGGTTGCGTATATCACACACGCAAACACAATCTCTCTCCTCACAAACACATCTCTCTTATAGATCCTCACAAGCCACAAAGGGGAAGAACAAACCCTAACTCTCACACAATCAATCGATTGAGGATGGATCTCAAATGGGAAAACCCCATCTCCTTTTATAGTCAAAAGAGGCGGTGGAAACCCTTTTATCACCTTCTTCTCTATTCTACTTCTTTCTTCTTTGCCAACCAATTTCAGCCACAATCCAATGAATTCCAGCCACGTCTTCAACGATTTGACAGAATAACCACCAATATAGACAACATCACCACACATGAAGGCCATTATAGTGGTTATCATCTCCAAATTTTGTTTATGTTATCACAGCCATTATAGAGAGGAAAGAGTAATTTAGGGGTTGTTTATAATCACGAACCATGTGTATTTATCTATGATGTATTAATTTATCATGAGACAAATAGGTATGATAAGAAATGATTGATTTTCATGCTCCAACAGATGATCCAAAGCCCATTTCATTTGAGCTTCTTGCTCAAAATATAGTACCAAGTCTGATTGTCTAATCACAATTATCACACATGATTCTTTTGGATTTCACTGCCTTAGCTCATCGGATTCTTGGTTGTGGTCTTAACTTTGCCTATTTTTTCTTCTCATATTTCACTGCCTTCAGATCTTGCACATTATAACCATTGACGTAAGTGTTTTACCTAAGATTACACAATCAAGCAAATAACAAATAAAAGCAGAAAAGACACAGATATTTACGTGGTTTGGCAGAATGCCTACATCCACTGACCTAAAGCAGAAAAGAGAAAGTACAAAATGGAACCTTCCAAAAGCCTCAGTTTCCTCACTACAAGGTTTCCCAACGAAGAAAAAAAAATACTGTACATGTTTTAGGTCAGGGTAGCTGCCCACATCAGGATAGTACAACTCTCTTTGCTTTCCGATACTACCATAATGTCTCAGGATGCAGACAGAAATCTAGTTGGGTACCACAAACTCAACAGAATGAGTGACGCATTCCCTTTTCATTGCCAAGAGAACCTTGAACCTGAATCGCGTGGTTCCAGATGTAGGTAAGATTATAGGAGTTTTTGTGGCTTCTTTGTGTGCGCATAAGATATGATCTGAATTAAGTCATAAGCATGTCTAGCGAGTGGCATCAAGCATGAAGTTCAGCATTTATCATCGGTCTTTCTGAAATCTGTCTTGGAAAGCTTGATTTATAAAATGGTTTTGAAGTTGCCACATCAGTGAATTTTTTATGTTGAGAAAAATGAAACTTCACGATTCTCAAGAAACTGAGGGTGGTTGAATGAGGGATCTCCAGATTCAATGTCTGATTTTGCTTGTGAGTGGTGAGAAAATAGTGATTTTGGTGAGACGTTTTTATTTGAATCTTAATAGTGGCGCAGTTGTTGTCAGCAAAGCAGCCTAATAGCTCAACCAAGTAGAGGAATGGTGTCGTTGATTCTCGTTAAAACCATGCTGCATTTGCAATAAAGAGAACTCAGTAACTACTTGAATACTCCTTGGAACAAGGTTTATAAGAAAGCCACAAATTTTATAGATGTTCACTGTATGTAGTACCTTAAACTTCACTTTTGCATTTTGCATTTGATCCTTTAGCAGCCTGATAGATCAACCAAGCAGAGGAATGGTGTCGTTGATTCTTGCTAAAAACCATCTTGCATTTGCAATGAGTAGAGAACTCAAATAACTACTTGAATTCTTCTTAGAACAAGGTTTATAGAAAGCCACAAATTGTATAGATGTTCACTGTATGTACCTTAAACTTCACTTTTGCATATTGCATTTGATCCTTTAGCAGCCTGATAGCTCATCCAAGCAGAGGAATGGTATCGTTGATTCTTGCTAAAAACCATCTTGCATTTGTAACAAATAGAGACTCAAATAACTACTTGAATTCTCCTTAGAACATAGTTTATAAGAAAGCCACAAATTGTATAGATGTTTACTGTATGTGCCTTAAACTTCACTTCTGCATTTTGCATTTGATCCTTTAGCTGCCTGATAGCTCAACCAAGCAGAGGAATGGTGTCGCTGATTCTTGTTAAAAAACCATGCTGCATTTGCAATAAAGAGAGAACTCAGATAACTACTTGAATACTCCTTGCAACAAGTAGGTTTTCACGATTGTGTTTTGCATTTTGCATTTGAGCCTTTGACACGTTGATTTCCAATTGTTTTCTTCCTTGATTAGAGTAAAAAAAAAGTTACATTCAGAATTGCCTCACCAAAATCATTCTTGGTCTCATATATCAACTGTTTTATGTTAAAAAAAATGTTTATAAACAAAACGATATTACTGAATCGCAAAAAAGTTAATTCGCAACGTCGAACATGATCTCACCTCTTTTAGAGATATTTCACTCCCTCTTCAAGGTCATTGTAGAAATTTGGCCTTGTAATTCCATCCAACTTAGAGACATTCGAGAGTCTCCAATAAATCAATTATCATCGCCCTGTCCATGAAGAGCTAGGTTGGTCACATATATTGATGTGCTTCAAAACCATGTCTAAATGATTAACCTAACTGAAACATATTACCATGTACAATTGAAACAATAACTTTTGATTCACTTACTTGAATTTCACTGATGAAAATATAACTTCCATGAGAAGCACGCAATAAAGTTCAATAATAGCTTCCACTTTCAAATACAGCTGCTTGCAAGACAACAGATTAAGAAGCAAAAACCAGTCAGGTAGATAGTCAAGTGACCAGCTCCTAGTTATTTTGATTTTAATAAATGGGATGAGAACCTGAATTGTACTTCAAGATTCCTGATATTGCCCCGTTGTGCAGGTCATTTGACAAATTCATCCGTTTCTCTGTCGGCAAAATCTCAATATGTAACTCGCCATATTGAAGTTTGTAGCTTCTCTGATAGTAAATAATGTATGTTGCTTACCTCTCCTATATATGGAGCCTGCAAGCGTCCTCTGTCATGTGTATAACATTATCTCATCAACTACAGGAGTAATTTTTTTTTCCTTCTCTGAAACTTGTTGGTAATCAACATTTGAATGCCATCTTGATACATTTATGTCCTTTGGCTTGAAAGGAGTAGTCTAGGAAATTTAACAATGACAGATAACCCATGAAAGCTGTAAGATCACTAAAAACCCTCTACAGCAATTTAGATTTTGTTTATGAAACCAGCCTGTGAGAAACAAGAGCTTCTAGTATTGTACCTTCAATTTGGAGTTATAGCTTTCCACTTATCACCCTTCCCATCTTTCTCACTTTGAAAACATCCTTCAAAAATAAAAACGAAGCTTGGGTAAAAACTGCTTTTGTGATTTTGAATATTCGGCATCAGTTGCGAATAGCAAATAAGTTCATAATTCCCAAGCAAGTTAGCAGTAATAAGACACCCTTACAGAATTTGGGGTTGGAAGTGCTTCCTGTTAGAAGGAAGTCTGTTCGAATTGTTTTTTGGCACCCTCCCCCCAAAGATTTTGTTGCGCTTAATGTAGATGGTTCATCTCGCAAGGATATGGCAGCCGGTGGTGTGGTTATCCGTGACTCTCGAGGCCTATGTGTTGTGGGAAAATATATTTTTTTCGGAGTAGGATCCCATAACAAAGCGGAACTTTTGGCTCTCTTAGAGGGTCTCCGCCTCTCTCTAGATTGGGGATTTAAAAAGGTGGTTATTCAAACAGATTCCGATATGGTTTGTGGCTGGTTTAAGGATAGTTTAACAACCCCATGGCATTTGGAGAATATATTGAAAGAAATCAAGCTGTTGGCAACGACGATGACGATATACTGTCAACATATCTATAGGGAGGCAAATGTGGTGGCAGATGCATTAGCCGATAGAGCTTTTCATGATCTTGGGACAGGTTCTTTCATTGGGACTGATTTTCCCAGGCGAATAGCTGGCTTGATTGTGCTTGATAGACTACAAACGGCGTACCTTCGCCATGGGGAAGATTAGAGGCAGACTTTTTCATGTCAGGATGCTTCGCTTTTGGTTTGCAGGTTTGCGTGATGCACCATCGGCTGGAACGTGGGGGCATTGTGATGCTGCGTGCACGCGTTTGGATGTTATGGTCTGCCTTGCTGGATCTAGGGACAGCAAGGTGAGTGTGGCTGGATGGGCACTCGGTTGCAAAACAGAGTGCAATCTGATGCTGGGTGTTATGTTGATGCGGCTCGACATGGAGGACACGTTTGGTGATGTGGAGTGTTGCGATCAGCAGCACTGCAGGTGCGCTATGGAGCAGAGCTGGACGCTGCGTGTTTGTAACAACAATGCAGCTCCTGCTGATGCTACAACTCCTGTAAGTTCCAGCCAAGAAACTGGGACAATTCCGCAAGATTACTTGGAGCTGCACCTGCAGAGGAGAAGAGTAGTTATCTGGAACAGGCAACTAATACTGATGCTGCTGGTGAGAAGGAAGCCACATGTGATTGGGTGCGGTGGTTTGCAATGCTGGAAGGGGTCAGCAAGGTGGGTGCGGTCTTCTTTGGCTGGGCACTCTGTTGCAAAACAGAGTGCACTCTGTTTCTGCTGGATATTTGGTTTGGTGCTGCTTTTTATTGCATGTTATGCGGGTTTGTTTGCGAAGCGGCCTTTCTATTTCGGATTTTGGTTGTGTTTTATATTAATGGGTGTGAGCTGGATGTCTATGATGGTTCGCGTGCACTATATTTTTTGGCTTCAGTCCTTAGAGATTTTTACTGTTTGTTATTTCTTTTCGGTCACTTGCTTGCAAGATGTTTTAGTTATTTTTGGTTGTTGGCTAAATGCGGGTAACGTTGTAATGTACCCCCGCATCGATTGTAAGATTTTTTTGGTTAAATAATAAAGGTCTGACATCCCATAGTTGCCCCTCCCCACTGGAGGTTAATTTGAAAAAAAAAAAAAAAAGTTGGAAAAGAAGCAAAGTCAATTAAAGAGAGGCATATGTTTCCAAGTCAAATTCATCTCTGATCACATCCTTTCTACTATCAAATACATACACATGAAATTTTAAAAGTAACATGAATAAGAATGAACAATTTGGATGGGTTTTGCTGGAATTCCGACTTTTACTTCTAAAAAACCTTGTCTAGTTCCCGAGCGTAAAGAACCATGGTGCATTTGCAACTAAATTTAAAAATTCTCCTTGTTTAATTAATATAACTATCTGATTAAAAAATATTTAATATAGTACAGTTTTAGTAAAGCACAAAAAAGTAACAATTTCTCAGCATATAATAAGGACACCTCACCACTTTTATAGGTATTTCATGACCAAGTTGAGTCAGCAAATTAGTTAGCCAACTCAGCAATAGGTGTAATTCCATGTAAATGTCGTGCAGTTGATGTCGTTAATGACAGTAAAACCTCATTTAGTATCCTGAACAGCTGCAAAATAAGAAGAGTAACCCAGTCAGTTGTGTTGATTTTGTTGTGCAAGTCAGAAACAACCAATTCCAGTTCTATTTCATATACTTGCATTGAAGAAAGTAAGTAAAAGAAGAAAGTAACAAATAGACTTAACTTGTATTGCTTAACTATTTTGTGAAAGATCTCGAAAAAAGAACTAGTGAACTACACCCTCCTGATGTATTTTTATGGAAAACTTGTGTTGAGTTTCATAATAGAACCCACCCGTCCCTTTCAGTTGTACATGTACATTGGTACTTTAAACGTAAAGATAAGCTGCAATCACCCTCCTGATGTATAATACCATAGATTAGAGATAGAAAAAGAGTTACCTGTGCTCTCAAAAACTTGTCACACGGTAGTGAAACATCGAGGAAGTGGACTAGCTAGAAAAGTATTTGAAGCTTGCGTTTCTTATTTAACTGATTGATTAATCACACTTGTCGGATTGTTGTTTGTTTGTATACGCATTACTGAACAATGTAACAAAAAAGTTAGTTAGAATTAGTACAAAGAAATAGAGAAGTAATGGGATGGAAAATATAATAAACGTGAAAACAAAATAATCTAAATGACTGACTCACCTGCTTGTGAATAATTAAAATAATATTTGGAATGTGAGAGATCTTGTGCCAATCCTCGCCCTTGCCCCTCTTGCATCGTTCTTTTAGATCAGGATGACAGCTGTAGATCTTGAGAGATTGAAGAGTGGTGAGGTGCTTCAACCAATCTGGCAACGTTCTCAAATTCTTGCATTCCCATATCTCTAATGCTTGAAGCATGGGAAGGTGTTGTATCGCATCAGGCAAGGCTGTCAACTCTGGCAAGTCCTCCAATACTAGAGTTTTAAGGGAAGTGAGGTTTCGAAGATCCTTCTCCTCCTGAATTGCCAGCTCTGGACATCTTTCTATTTTTAATTCTCGGAGCATACCAAGGTTTCTTATCCCATGAGGTAAAGCACTCAACTTACGTAAGTTGATCAGTTTTAGAGTTTCAAGGGAAACGAGGTGCTCAAAGCCTGGAGTTCCCGAATCCAACTCTAACTCTGGACAATCACTTATCTCTAATTGTTTGAGGGATGTTAGATTCCGCAACCCCTCTGACATAGATGTTAGATTCTTACATTGTGATATCTCCAGAGAATCAAGAAGCGAGGAGGAGTTGTTCTCTAATTTTTTGAGGAAGCCTCCTCCTTCTCCTTGGAATATTCGAGCAGGAAATTCCTTTGCACTGTAACCATCTATTCGCAGCATTTCCAAATTGGGAGGAAGCTGTGGAAGTAGGAGGCCTTGTAACACCTCTTGGCTCTTCTTGTTGCTAATTACTTGCAGACAATCATCATCATCATTAGACCACCTTAGTTCTAACTGACTGAGGTAGTGTTTGCTCCTCAGGTTAGCCATTCTAGCCTCCTCTGAATTTCTAACATTTTCAAGTCTGTCTATCCACAATTTTCCTCTGATCTGGTTCAGTCCGTGCAATTCATTGATGCCAGCAGCACCATCTCCCTCAGAATCATCCCCTACAATGAAGCAGCCTAATGTCCATAGGCTTGTCAATTCCCCAATACCAACTGGCAATTTTCTCAACTGAAAACAATCCCAAATATCTAGGCGGACTAGGCTCCTCATATTTTTCACGTTTTTTGGCAACTCTTTAAGTTTTACACACCAAGGTAGTAGCAATAATTGTAAGTTCATTAGGTCACAAAGAGTTTCAGGTAGTGATTCTAAAGATGAGCATAAAGTAAGGTCAAGGTGCCTCAGATTTGTCAAGTTTCCTATGGAATGTGGCAGGGTTGTAATTTTTTCATTAAGCCTTAAATATAACCACCTCAAATTTCTTAACCTACCAATGGAATCAGGTAATGATGAAATGTTGGTATAAGAGAGAATCAGGCACCTCAAGTATTCCAACTTACTTATTGAACTTGGCAAGGTTTCAAATTTCCTATTTTCACTCAAGTCCAACATCTGCAAGTTTACTAACCTACAAATGGATTCTGATAAGGATTTGAGGTTATTGTTGGATAGGTTAAGGTATCTCAGTTGTTTCAGATGGAACACTGCAGGTGAAAGGGTCATCAATCTTGTACTGCTTATATCTAATACTCTAAGGGTTCGTTGGAAAACAAGCCCATCAATATTGGATGAACCAAGAAATAATAATGTACGTAAAGATGGTAGGGATCTAAGGAAAGGAGCAGGGTCAAAAGTTGTTGATGATTGTTTTGAGTCAAGAATCATGGTCAAGTGCCTAATTCTCTTCGGGACATCTGGTCTTTCATCGACATTTACTATTCGACAATCAGTTTCTGTAACAAAACATGCAAGGTCATGCATCAGGTCATGCATCTTACACGTTAATGTATTTCCAAACTGATCTTCTTTGTTATCTTCGAAGAAGGACAAAAGCAACAGTTCATTCAAAATGTCATCCCCCATTTCTTCCAACTCCATCTTTCCTTTGGGTTGAATAAAACCATTTGCTATCCACAAACATATCAAATTGGCTTTATATATTTCATGATCTTTTGGGAAAATAGAGCAATAAGAAAAACACTGCTTCAGATTTGGAGGTAAATGGTTATAACTCAGTCTTAAAGCTGGTAAAATATCGTCTTCTCCACTTTCTAATTTCCAAATCTCACTATCTCTGACATTTTTCCAGTGGTTCTCTTCAATTTTTGACCATAGTAAACTTCCAAGGGATTTTGCTGCAAGCGATACTCCTTTACACCTTTTCACGATTTCCTTGCCAATTGGGACCAAGTTTGGATACTGCTCTTCACTGCTATCACCCAATGCACGATGTTTCAATAACAACCAACAATCGTCATCAGACAGAACCCCTACATGATATGGTGTAATAGTAGCTGTGATAGATGCTACTGTTGGGGAACGCGTCGTTACCACAACTGAACTTCCTTTGGCTCCACTCTTGATAGAACTTCTCAGCTTGTTCCACTCATCTTGATTTTCATTCCACACATCATCTAACACCAATAAATATTTTTTGTCTTTTAATAGTTCCTGGACTTTAGTTTGAATGGATTGTAAATTCTCAAGCATGCATGACTGGGTAGATTCAATGATTGCTTTCAAAATCCTTTTTATATCAAAAGGTTCAGATACACAAACCCATACCCTGGCTTCGAAGTGACCAACTACCCTCTCGTCATTATAGACAAACTGCGCAAGAGTAGTTTTCCCAACTCCACCAAAGCCTACCAAGGGAAACACAGAAAGATCTTCTTGGCTGTCATTGCTTAGTAATTGATCAATGATGTTTTTTTGGTCATTATCTCTCCCATAAATTTTAGGTTCACTTAAAATGGAGCTGGTTTCTCTGTATTGATCTAACCCGCTGTATTCAGCCTGTGGCACAGTACTAATATTAAGGTGGAACTTGGATCTTTGTTCAGCAATATCATCAATTTTACTTATGATTTCCTTCAATCGTTTTGCTATCTTATGACGAAATATAATTTCGTTGAAATTTAAACAAGTTGGGATAGAACAACCGACTTGTTTGCTAGAACCAGCATCTGTGAGCTCCAGTTCGCGCTGTCGAGTTGTGGTTAACCACAAGTCCAAGGCATCTTCCGCGTCATATGCTGCATCCTTGAGTTTGTTTAGCCAATCTGCAATTGACTTCTCTTTCACTTGCTTGGCCTCCGCGTCTTCGAGGACGGCGTGGATGGTTGACAGCGTCCCCTTGAGCTTCTCCACGTCTTTCTTGACTCCCCCAATCAAAGTAAATTCCGTCTGGATCAGTAAGGAAACGAGGTTCTGAACCAGCGGTGCAACTACGTCTGCCATGGTAATGTTTTCTGCTTGGAGTTATGAAGAAATCTGATGATAAAACGGAATGATTGTTTTCTGCTTGTGGAGAAAACAATCTTAAAAGTGCTTCTTTAAATATTGTTCCTCCAAGAACGAGGGATTTGCAATTGCTACCACAAGTTTTTTTTCAATTATTAAACCCAACTACTTGTAATCTTTTGCATTAATGAAGTCGTTGGTCATTCAAAGCAATAATCTACTTTAATCATTTTTTTCAAAGCATGAACCTTAGCGTTTGACAATTCATCTCTCTGGAATCAGTCTTGATAATACATCAAAGTTGTATCTGAATCTTCTCGGAAATTTGCTCCCGTCTTGAAACATTATTCCAAACACTAGAAGGGAATGTATGGCAGAGGTGGATGTAGAGACTTGGCACAACCCCCTCTTAGTTACGAGAGTAAAATTGAAATTATGAAATAGGGGGCTGCCCGCGTTTGCTCAACCAAATTTTACCTTTCATAATGAGGTTCTAGAAAACGTCTGAATATATACTTGGGAGCTTCGTTGGCCATGCTGGAATTAGAACCCAAGGGTCATATTTCTTTAGAAGTTTCTCCATGTGTTGAGGGTTTTGTTAAGCAAATTGCGGTGGTGCTTCTTGGCTACCAAAGTTTCCCCAACTTTACTAGCTAAGGGGAGCTGAGTGTTTGTGATAGAATTAAAAAAGATTTGAAATAAACAAAGTAAGAATCAAAATACATAACAAGAATTGAAGTAAAGTTATGATAAAACCTAATTGAAAAATAAATCTTCTTTTCAATCAAACAACCTAAAAACAATGAACAATATTTTGCCTTATTTATAACATTCCTTACTTTTTTGGAACTAACTTAATTGTAATAGCAATCAAGAAATCCGATGATAAAATGAAGCAGCGAGTGTTTCCTGTTTGTGGAGAATGAATGAAGGATTTGCTACCACAAGTTTTATTTTCAAATATTAGATCCAACAACTTGAATCTTTTGCATTATCTGTCAGTAAATGATATTGATCTCGAGTCTTTTGTTGACTTCATTGACTCTTTACAATGGGTATTAGGTCACCATTTAAACTGACTAATTCAGCACTATACCAAACTGACATATTTGTAATAATTTTAAAATAGTAACACTTTTGAACTGTTACAATTCATCAAATAATTTCAAGTCAAAACTAAATTTAGTAAAAAAAAATGAAAAACAGTTTAAAAAAATGATACAATAAATTGAATCACTATGAATAGTATCACTTGTAAATTGAATCACCATGATACAATACATAATACAATCTACATGATTAATAGTTTTCCTAAGAATTTATGCTGGATTCGAAATTCAACAGTTATTGGCTAGTTAAATGTAAAAAAATGTCTAGTATTTCAAATATTTGGCCATGCAAAATCCGTCCCCAACAAATTAAATGAGGAGTAATGCTACAGTGCATCGGGCATCCAAGCCGGGCATTCTAGAATTACTTTTAAATGAGTATTTCCTTTTCTGAATTGAAACTTGGATTCCAATCATGGAGTCAAAGTTTGAAACAAATGAATGAAAACAAAATGGTTGGATTCCAATCAAGGGTTTATTGAGTAGGAGTAAAAATGGTTGGAAAGTGCCTCCAATATGGGTGATGCGAAAACAAAACTTTATCAAATTCATTTTACAGAGGCAATATGCATAGACAAAAAATTAAGCTTCGCGACAGTTCGCTAACATCATTTCACTTCGACCCCTCAAACAGTCGAGATGGGGCTAATGAGGGTATCCAAAGTGTACCATTGGTGGTGGAGAGTAAAAATGGTGGTGCATTTAGTGGATTGATGTGCTTATTAACCAGGAGGGAAGAGGGAGAATGAAAAGGGGGCTTCTTTTGGAAGGAAAAGAGAGTAAGGAGTAGAAAGGAAGATAGTGGAAGCGAAAAGTGGAGAGGAAAAGGGAAGGAGGAGTCTACTTGTCGCCGGAAAACATCACCCCACAACTTTATTGTAATCTTAATTGGTTATCTAATAGTCATTTGTACATGAGCATGCCAATTTGAACTTATACTGGGTGTTGATGCATATTTTACTAACCTAAATTAATAGGTTAATTTGACCTTATTGTTATACCGCAAATGTCTGGTTGTCTAACAAGTAGACAATGAAAAATACGAATCGATCCCACGAGGGTTGAAGACACAATCGAAAACCAAGATACCAAAACTGATTTAAAGTGGGTTACTACAATCGAAAATTTTTTAAACTCATAGAAAATAGAAAAACAATTGGAAATGAATTTGAAAATCAAAGAGATGGATGTTAAGGCTTTCGAATCATCCATCAAGTTCATAGAATTATACTAATGTCAGTTATTGTCCATTTTATTCAAGTAATAGTAGATATGAGAATCTCTCATTATCTCGGAGATGTGATTATGATAAACCAGTTATTATATCAATGTAATGAATTGACTTTAGCAAATATGCAAAACCCTAAAATTAATTATTTGGTTAAGGCAAAATTAATCACTGGTTTAACTAATACGAATAAAACACACTTAAACAAAAATATGGAATAATTTTAATGTTGCATTACATACACGGTGAAAATAATATGTGTTTATTCACAAATCAATCTAATGTTAAACCTTACAATGCATCAAAGAACAATAAAAAGACAAAAGAAAATTCTACTAAGTATGAGAAATCATCTACGCCTCAGCGGATGGTTTAGAAACCCATGGTGGTGGTGAATGCGGCAGCTGCACGGGTGAACTTGATATCTTCCTCAACGAACGCGCTTCCTTCGGAGCTGTGGATGCCCTATGGTGGTGTGAAAGAATAAGGTGGTGCAAATAGCATGATGAAGAGATTTAAAATATTTTTCCCTGTAAAAGCTTTTTTTTTCTCTGCTACCATGTTCTGTAACGATTTGTGGTTGCGTGGCTAGCGAGGTGGTTGTTATTCTAGTGAGAAGAATAAGAAGGCGCGGCGAGAATAGATCAGAATGATGGAAAGGTGGATGTTGGGTGACGATCGACATGGAGATGGTGAGGTCTCTGTGGTCTGTTGGACGGCGAAGTGGTCAGGGGCGGACCCAGAATTTTAGTCGAGGGGGGGGGCGAAATGGAAAATACTTATTAGTTGATAATAGTAGTTATCAATGGTAAAGCCAAAATGAGCTAGTAACTAATAAAAAAATATAACTATAAAAATATATTGCATTTGCTAAAATGGATCCAGTGTAGTCCAATTTTAAGCCAAAATAAGTCACTATAATATATAACTATTATATAACTAATATCACAAATAACTAGAATAATAACTAGGATATATAACTAATATCACAAAATAATTAGTTATATATCAAAAAATATAGTTAATATCACAAAATAATTAGTTATATATAGTTAATATCACAAAATGAGCAAACGAGCATAATAACTAGAATATATAACTAATATCACAAAATAATTAGGATAAATATCTAAGTGAAGCTAAAAAAAAATTTGAAATTTGCGAACCTAATGATATATATTTTCGTTGAATTCTATAATTATTATTTTAATTTTGTACGAGTTGGCTAATTATTATTATTATTTTAATGATATATAAATTTTGTACGAGTTGGCTAATTATTATTATTTAATTTTGCTAATGGCATGACAGCTCAACGGTTAGAGCTTGGCGGATGGTACCACTAGGTCATGGGTTCAAACCCAGCTTGCGCCATCTTTATTGGTTCTGGGATCCTATAAAAACCCTGCTTGCCTTACAAAGAAAAAATTATTATTTTAGATATTAATTTTAAATATTTTTTTGTTGGAGATTTTATACCACTTGTGAAAAACAATTCATTTATTTAATGTTAATAAATTTTTATTAAACTAAATATTTTTTAATGTTTACAATTACTAATAAAATTGCATTTAAAAAAATAAAAATGCACTTGAAGAGTATCGAACTCAGGTCTTTTACTAAAAATGATAAACGTCCAACCACTACACCAACAAAAACATATTTATCTATTTGCAAAAACAATTGTTATATTGTATTTTACATTATATAATCGAATTTTTTAAGACTAAAGTATATATACTAAAAACATTTTAAAAGCTGAGGGGGTAGCCCTAGGTCTACCCATGATCACATGTATCTAATTAATTTCCATTTGGCAAGATGAAGTGTCAATCTTATCCACACTCAAATGATGAGCTCAGCCCAGCCAAACCTGATTCTTTCTTAGTAGTGGCGGAGTAGACAGGATGTTCACATAGAGGGGCAAATTAGAGAAGGCAAGAAAAAAAATAGCAAAATTCTAGGGGGGGAGGGGGGCAATTAGTTAAATATATAACAATTACCCATAATTCGCTATACTAAATTTGAATTTCAAAAATTTTAGGGGGGGGGGGGGGGGGGGGGGGGGGGAACTGCCCCCCATGTCTTATATGTGGCTCCGCCACTAGATGTGGTGAAGAGATTGTCGTGAGTTGGGGAAGAGAAGGTGATTGCAGGCGAAAAGTGGAAGTATGTTTGTGAGAGAGGAAGCAAGGTGATGGTGAGATGGCGATTTGTGAGAATGAGATAATCATAGATGATGGGTGTTGGTTGTCGTTGGTTGATGAGCGAAATGGATGTGGGGTGGATGCGAGGAACAGAGGAAGAAGAAGGCAATGATATGGATAGAAGAGGGAGCTGGCGTGACGGTCCTATTTCTAGTGAGCGAGAAAAAGGGGATGAGCAGCTGTGAAGGTTGTTTGATGGCTTAAAAAAAAGAGAATAAGAAAGGGGGCGTGAAGAAGAGAAGAGGTTTTGTTTAACATGAATGAGGATAAATAAGTTTTTGTTGACTCTCACGGGTTTGTTTGGACGGGCTTTGGCATGCGTTTATTGTGGCGATTTGCAATTTCACTTGTCACTTTGTACCACTCTTTGAGTTTGTCAAATAATTGCTCGTCAAACTTTCCACTTTGATACAATTTGATTGTTTAAATTAGGGGTGGGCAAAAATCGATCTAAATTCGGTTAACCAACCAAACCAAAATATGAGTAGAAAGAAAATAATTTAAACCGAACCGAATCGATTATAAACGGTTCAAAATCGGTTTTCAATTTTGAACCGATCGATTTATAACTGAACCGAACGATTAATTAGATATATATAAATAACTAAATAACAGGTAGGTGTCAATACCTAATTAGTGCAACAAATGCATTGCAATACACCATGTTACACCAAATCACCCCCTTCTCTCAAAATTTTCAATTTTGGGCTAAAAATTGGGTCTGTAAAAAAATTTGACATGTTTTAATGAAAGTTTTTCAAATGCTTGAGCCTCAAATTTCTGCCCAACCGAATCGAACCGAATTCATCGGTTTACAAATACAAAATTCGATTTCGATTTGGGTTTTGAGCAAACCGAATGAAATCGGTTTGGGACTCAAAACCGAATCGAACCGACATTGCCCACCCCTAGTTTAAACTTCCAAAAATTAGGAAAACTGACAAATATAGATTATAAGGTAATTTATGAACATCAGATATAAACTATATGAGCTTTGCTAGGGGTTGAGGAAGGGAGCGAGGGAAAGGGGCGAAGGATGGGTGAAGTAATTCAAAATTCAAACAACCAATAGAAAGGAAAAATTCTAGGGGTCGAGGGAAAGGGAGCGAGGGATGGGTGTAAGCCATCCATCTGCCTCGAGATGAGCACTGTCGTAAATCTAAAATTCGATACACTTATCTCGAGACGGATGGATGGTTACCACCACCCCTCGCCCCTTTACCTCGCTGCCTCCCTCGCTCTGTAGCAAAGCTCAGTAGAAAGATCATCATTACTGAGGCAACTAGTGATTCTTACACAGACAGACTTGGAATAAAATGTGACTCAAAAGATGTGGAAAACAGTGGGAAATGATTGACATTTTAAAAATTAAAATGAAAGATCCCGATTAAAATAATAATAAAATGTCCAATCTTATGTCTCCGGGAGCCTTGGGATATAAATGCATCTCAAGGCAGAAATCGATGGTGGAGATTTAACCAAAGAAGATAAAGGAAAAAACGTGAATATTGCCTTCTCTATAAAAGCCGGGATGAAGATATTGGCAAAGAATAGGCATAAAAATTAATGTGAGAAAACTTGTGGGGGGTTTTGTTACTTAGATGATGCAATCTTCTTGATTTATGAATTTGTTTAGGAGATCTGATTTGCAAATCAGATTTTCAATTAGAATGGGATGTCAGGTTGTTGGAGCTGCTCAGAGTTTGGCATACCTTCATGAAGATTATGTTCCATGCTTGCTCCATAAATGCAGAAACATTCTTCTTCTTGATATCAATTACGAACCTAAACTCTTGCACATGATCGAATTAACGGTGAGCAAACCTAATCAATTGATAGTATGTTGTTATTGATTTTGTACTACTTTGGATTCTAATACTGTGAATGGGCCGGGGTGGGTGTGGGTTCATTTGCAGGGGTGGGATGGGATGAATGGAGAAGAAGAAGGCAGTTTTCAGGGTTTTTGTTTTGGTTAAATCTTCACCATTGCTTCTGCCTTGAGATGCGTTTTTATCTCAATGTTCTCAAAGGAGATTGGATTTTTTAATTTTATTTTGAGCAATTCTATATGTCGAGGCTTTGGGCGAGGTTTTTGGCGAGGAAGGTGCGTCGAACGCTGGTGCAGCTGACGTGGTGAAAAAAAAAAAAAAAAAATTGCGAGGGAAACGAAAATTTTGGGCGAGAAGAAGAGGGAATGGGGATCTTTCTCCCCATTTTCAAGCGACAGAGAGCTCCCCTCCCCTCCCCATTTTCTCCCTCTCCCTCTCCCTCTCCCCATTTTCCATCTTAGATAGAAAAGGCTCCCTCCCTCTCCCCCAAACGAAGTTCTCCCTCTCCACCCTCTCCCCATCATCGTCATCTACTCAAACGAAGGAGAAGAGAAGACGCTCAAACGAAGCCAGAGAAGAAGGAGAAGAGAAGAAGCTTCAATTTTTAGGTTTTTGGTTTCGGACTCTCCAGATCTGGTTTTCATCACTCGGATCTGGTTTCCAGAGGTAAGAGCTTCAAATTTTTTTTTTTTTTTTTTTTTTTCAGTTTTCAATTTCAGTTTGGGGTAAGAGCTTCAACTTTCAGTTTGGTAAGAGCTTCAATTTCAGTTTTCATACTTGATCTAATTTCAGTTTTCATACTTGATTTAATTTCAGTTTGGGGTAAGAGTCCTCTTCACTCCATCTCCTCCTTCAAATCTCTCTGTTGTTGGTGAAAAAGCTAGCTTTGGGTTTGATTGAAGTTGGTGATTGGAGAAAGTGAGGGTTTGATCTTCAAGCACGTTAGTTTTCTGCAACGTAAGTGGTTCTAGATTCTGAAATTGAGTAATTTTGTGCAAGTTTTGGTGTAAAGCTAGGGTTTTTATGAATGTTAGTTTGATTTTGATGTTTGGGGTCATTTGGGTTTTTGGGATTTTCATTTCTTTGTATGAATTGTATTTGATGCATGGGATTGATCACATTTTTGTGTTTGTTTGTTTGTTTTTGGTTAAATTTGTTTCTTTGCATATTTATTAGTAGAGATGATTGAATGCAAGTAGTTTATGGATTTTTTTGTTTGTTTCATTAGAGCTATAGTTTCCCAAAGTCAACAATGCATAAAAGCTATAGTTTGTTTTGTTTAGGTTATGCATTGGCACTCGGGACATAAAACTCTATGCCAAAGAATGAGCATCTCTATGCGATCTTCCGACTCTAGCTCCAGTAGTGGCAGAACCAGTTCAATAGATACCAATAAAGGTAATGGTGTTTAGATGGTTGATGTTGGGATATTTGTTGAATAACAGCATTATATCATTTCAGAAATTAGATAGTTGTGGTAGACATGGCAAGTGATCCAAATAATTTGATATATAGTCAGAGACTTGAAAGTTTTTTCAAGCAACCTGAATAGAGGGTGATATAGTTGACAAAAAGTCGTCATCATGTATGCTTTATATCCTAATATCTTCAGCTATGCCCCTTAATATAAAGATTATACTGACAAGTTTGATTGAATGGCAGTTGCCAGCAATACATTGTGGCCAGAATTTGAGATCATAAGTGAAGATGAATGTGTATTTGATACTGATGAATCTGAAGAGAATATCTCAAGTTCATTAGTGTCTAAAGACCAAATGGATGAATCGGTTAAGTCACTGATGGACACTTTTGAGGTGATGATTCCTTGCTATCATCTGTTGTGATAGGTTCCCACCCTTTTTATTTGTATACTGTCTTAGATGATCATTTGGATCTGCTAATAGGGAGACGGTGACAAAAAAGCTTGGGCTTCTTTTGAAGAACGCATTTCTAAAGCGCCTGAGCAAGTACTAAGGTGAATGCACGTCCTCCATAGTTTCGTTTGTATGCCTTCTGCTCTGTTCCTATCACTTATCTTTATTGTTGTAAATCAAACCCCGCAGTTTCTCGACAATGTTCATATTAAATTTACTTGGGTGGAATTATGCTAACTTACTTTCATATCTGGCGAAGCCACATATTTAAACTTTCAATATTGCATTTGGATTGTACAAAATGATTTGGGAGTCTTGCGGTTATGCATAGTAGTTAATCAGTCTCTTAGTGTAACATCTCTGTGTAACAGGTATTCTCAGGACGAAAAGGCAAAACCTCTATGGCCTATGTCTAGCGGCCGCCCTTCTAAAGCAGATATTCTTAAATGCAACTACTGCAATGGCCCCCTATGTTATGAATTACAGGTGTGAAACATCTTCCTTCCCTTACAATTCTGTCCATCCACAAAAATACTGCAATAAACAAAAATAGTTCTAAGACGTCACATTACTGTAATTCATTTTTTTTTACCGTTTGGCAATTACAGTATATCAAAATCACTGCTCGAAACATTTTTAATAATTTTCTATACTGTGGTGACTACAGATCTTACCCCAGCTACTATATTACTTTGGTGTGAAGAATGATGCCGACTCCCTTGACTGGGCAACCATCGTTGTGTACACATGTGCAGACTCCTGCGAAACAAGCATGGCCTATAATGAAGAATTTGCTTGGGTGCAGCTCTCACCATCTGTTGCGCTACCATCATAGTTTTGCTTCTACATTTATGCGGGGTTTTGAACCAAATTTTGTAGTGAATGAGTGTTTTTTTTTTAGTGTATCAACATTGTGGTATTGTATCTTTTTGCCAACTAAATATCATGTTACAAGGGATGTTTATATTCAATGTTTTTTTCCCTACAGTTTATTTGTAAACTTCTGGTAGTTATACTATTATTGTTTCTCAGTTCAGTCAACTAGCTCAAGTATCTTCCATGACATACACAAATGTGGATTGCGAACCCAAATAAAATAATAAAAGAAACTCACAGGTTTAGTGTCAAAATACATACTTTCCATTGAGAGAGAAGAAAAATAGGAGAAGAAGAACACAAAACATAGAGAAAACAGGGAGAAGAAGACAGTCAGTCATCCAATGCATCGTTCAATATCAGATCCTAATATCAACCAGAAAATCACGTAGATTGATAGAGAACCAATCCAAGCTCGTATTTTACCTGTCACAGACACACAGCCAATGCTTGCAAATTCAGATCCTTCGCATATTCTTTCGCATTCACTATATTTACCAAAAAAATTTACATCCTAATGATACACATCTGCTATACTTTGAACCTCATAATATCGTACTGTATGCATTTCCGGCTTGAATACTGTAAAAAGCTGACCAGAAGATTGAGAACCTGAGCCAGCGATATTCGAGTTGAAGTTTGCCATGGTGAGCGCCTACATAGAGTTCTCCATTTATAGTACACATACAATAAGAGTAGATTATCTGTCTAATATTTATTCAGATTTAATTGCATTAGAATAAGAAGGAATGCTGCTTCATATGATGTTTGGCCTGATTATGCCCTGACATTTTGATAGTATGGTTGTATAAAAATGCTAATGAACATTATGATGTATGGGTATCTGTTGAGTGAAATTGACTAATTAATCTCTTTAAAGTGCAAAGCATATAAAATATTTCATTGAATTATCAGAAAATTACACAGAATATACAAGCTGCATACAGAACTACCACCTCTAATCAATCTAACAAAAAAATTCTAGCCATTGGCATCTATTTGCTGAGAAAGCCATTTGTGGTTTAGCATTTCAGACTCCTCTATTAGTCATAATATTTCTTCATGGCTAGATGAAACTGTGTGCCTAAGCTCATTTGCTGTTGAACTGGTCTATTTGTCCCAAACACAAGTGCTCATAATGTTGGCATTAGCATTGTTAGTATAGCAATGCCTGCAATTTTAAGGGGTAACCCTGTCTTGATCATATCTTTAATCGTAATATGTCCAGTTGTGAACCCTACAATATTCGAAGGTGTACTTGTTGGTAGCAAGAAAGCAAATTGGGCACCAATAGCTCCAGGAACCATAAGGTAGAGTGGATGGACATGCATTGTCGCTGCTACTTGGATTAGCAGAGGAACAACAAGGGTGGTTGTAGCATTGTTTGATGTGAACTCAGTGATGATTCCGCTAATGAGGCAAACTGGAACAACTTGTATAGTGGAACAATGTTCTTTCTTCCTTCTCCTCCCTTCGTCTTCCCAGCTTGTCTGAACCTCGCTCTCCTGCAAAACGGAGTTGCCTACTACTTGTCCTGCATCCGTTTGCATATCAAAGAATGAGATATCTTGTCGCAATATGGATTTCAAGTACAAATTCCTTATCCGCGCAGATTGTCTTTCGCTTGTTACCATCCAGCAAGCCAACTCTGACAAGAAACAAGAATTAGTGCTCTCCGTATACAAGTGCTAACAAGTTTTCTGCTTTATATTTGACTGAAAAATAAAATTTGTTGTTTACTAAAGAAATTAGCAAACATAGTGTACTCACGGAAGAATGATGCAGCTGCAGATCCAACACCTAAATAAACAAATCTGAGGCATACCTGAGAACAGGGATTAGACAAACTCATATGAAATTTGTCAGTTGTAACTCACAGGAAATGCGTCAATCGGTAGTATTCATTGTTCTTTTAAAGGCTCAGCCATAATAGTATTTAAGTAAGAGATAAAATGCAAGCACTTAATGTAAATATGAGAAAGCTTTCAGTATTAGAATCTAACCAAAGTATATATGAAAATCAAATTATGAAGTTTGAAGTTGGCAGGTCAATGAATCAAAATCTTAAGCATAATAATGGTAAAAATCTGGTACCAGTATAAAATTTTTCTCTCATTTTAAAAAGCAGAAAATCAACTCAAGCAGAAGATATTAAATAGAAAAAGCATGTAACGATTATCAAGTTTATTCAAAGGTAGTATATACCTTCGAGACTTCACGAACAACATTACTTCTATCTGCTGTTTCTCCGAAGGCATCAGTAAGATCTCCAACAAGAAGTGACATTAAGGGCAGAGAAAACCCATTTCTATAGCTACAACTACTCCCAGGATCATCAACACAACATCCAAGGGGTCGGCAAACTGGAACAGCTTGTATAGTGGAACAATGTTCTTTCTTCCTTCTCCTCCCTCCGTCTTCCCAGAATCTTTCTCACTTGTACAGTGTCCATCAATCTCCAGAGTCCTTGAGTTATCCATTGATATGTTCTTGCGCTCTTGTATCTAAATGTTTTGCTCCAGACTCTATACCTTTACAGACTCTTGCAACCTGATAAACCCTAAAAATTTACAAATACAAGCTTCAGACCTTCACAGGCTTTCGCAACTTCACAAACACATACCAAAATTATTTCTAGAGGGGAGGAGGAGACCTGTCGAGAGATGGAAAATGGGGAGTATTGAAAATGGAATGGGGAGAAGAAGGCTTAAGCTCTGTGATTCCCTCCTTCTTCTCCCCCAAAATTTCGATTTCCCCCCCCTTTTTTTTTTTTTTTTGACCACGTCACCTCCTACACGCGCGCCCCACCATCCCTCGCCCAAAACCTCGCCCAAACCCTCGACATCTAGAATTGCTCTTTTATTTTTAAATTTTAATTTGGACATTTCATTTTATCAAGGGTAGGGGTGGGCAACCCATCCCGCAATTTCGATCTCATCTCAGTTACATCTTGTCCCAATTTTTTCTGTATCCTTTTGGGATTGATCATACATCTAGAATGGAATGAGATCGGGATGAAAATTTTCAATCTCATCCCATCCCAAGCTTATTTATTTAATATTTATTATTATTAATTTTAATATTTATAATTAAGTTTTACTTAGTCACTTAGGTTAGAAAAGTTTGTAACTCTATGGACATCAATTCCTGATTCTAACTGAAACTAATCCTTCGCAGTTTGCATGCAGTCAAAATCGAATCCCAAATTGAATCCTAAAGTTCCAAATTGAACCTTAAATCCAAAATTGGAAACTTCGAACCCTAAATTCTAAATCGATTAGGATGAAGAGATCAATGGTAAGTTCAAACTCTTCACTTCCCTTTAGTTCTTATATTACGTTTTGATTTTTTACATGATATTTGATTTGTAACTTTGTTAGTTTGTTTTTTTTTGTGTTGTATTGCTGCTGTTACAGTGTTATGTGATCTAAATCATATAACTTCGTCTGTTGTGTTGTTACATACTTACAGTGTAGTAGTAGTATTAAGTAAAATAGTTCTAAAATAGTTCTCAGACTGAATTCTTGATGTTGTTGATGATCATGTACTAGTAATATTAACTATTTCAGATTTGATTATTGATGTAGTTGATGTGTAAGATTTGAATCGTATTATTTTATTGAATCATGTTTGATGTGAATTTTAGACTTGAATAAATTTGTTGTTATTGGAAATTTTTAGTACCTTATATCTTGTCTTATCTCAACCCGTTTGAGATGAGATGAGATATGTCCCATTCCAATGATAAAGCAATGGGGCGAGATCGGGGTGAGATCCATCTTGTCCTGGTGCCCGCCCCTAATCAAGGGTAATGTTAGCACACTAAAAAATCTTTAATAGTCACTTAGGTTGGCTATGGCCTTTTTGAATGGAATAATTTTCAAAATGGTCCCAAAAACCATTACAATCAATCAAATGGACCCTAAAATCATAGTAATCCTTGATGGATCTAAAAAATCTAAAATTTTTAATTTAAAAAAAATATATTCTTCAAAAAAGAAAAAAGAAGATTAGCTTAGGTAATTTGTTTGCTTTTTCAAAAATTATAGAGAGCCAGACCACTAACACTAGGACAATGCAAAGGGGGCTCTTTGTGCATGTGATTGTGTTCGATTAGAGCATTATAAGCATCTCTATAATGATGGAGGGTATTGAGCCTGGCCTGCCTCTCTAGACAAGCTATTGTTTTTTAGAAGAAACCAAAAAGAGAAGAGGAAGAATAAAGGCTTAGGGATATTTAAGGAGTAAAACAATTTCCCTTTTTAGTGGGGCATAAGACATCAAATTGTTAACTACTTATTTTTTATGGAGCAACATTTTCTTACACGATCGTTGATCAAGGTTAACCTCATTTAAGCTATTGAAAACTATGAATTTTTAAAAAAATAAATTTATCTATGAGCACGTGTGGCAGATCTTGCACATTATAACCATTGACGTGTGTGTTACACCTAGGACCACATAATCAAGCAAATAACAAATAAAAGCATAAAAGACACAAAGATTTACGTGGTTCGGCTGTATGCCTACATCCACGGAATAGCACACCAAATAAATCTACTATGCTCAACGACAAATGAGAAAGTACAGAGTGGAACCTTCCGAAAGCCTTAGTTTTCTCACTACAAGGTTTCCCAACGAAGAAAACCATATACATGTTTTAGGTCAGGGAAGCTGCCCTTAGCAGGATAGTACAACTCTCTTTGCTTTCCCATACCACCATAATGTCTGAGCGTAGATAGAAATCTAGTCGGGTTCCACAAACTCAATAGAACGAGTGGCATTCCCTTTTCATTGCCAAGAGAACCTTGAACCTGAATCGCATGGTTCCAGATGTAGGTAGGATTATAGGAGTTTTTGTGGCATCATCGTATGCTCATAAGACAAGATCTAAATTAAGTCATGAGCATGTCTAGGGAGTGGCATCAAGCATGAACCTTAGCATTTGACCATCGGTCTTTCTGAAATCTGCCTTGGACTAAAAGATATATAAAATGGTTTTGAAGTTGCCATATCAGTGAATTTTGTGTTGTGAAATGGAATTTCACGATTCTCAAGAAGCTGAGGATGGTTGAATGAATGATCTCCAGATTCAATGTCTGATTTTGCTTGTGAGTAGTGAGAAAATGGTGAAAGAAGGTGATTTTGGCGAGACATGTTTTATTTGAATGTTAATAGTGGTGTAGTTGTTCTCAGCAAATCAGCCTAATAGCTCCTCAACCAAGCAGAGGAATGGTGTCATTGATTCTCGTTAAAATCCATGCTGCATTTACAATAAGAGAGAACTCGACATAACTATTTGAATACTTCTTGGAACAAGGTTTATATGAAAGCCACAAATTGTATAGATGGTCACTGTATGTACCTTAAACTTCACTTTTGCATTTTGCATTTGACCCTTTAGCAGCCTAATAGCTCAACTAAGCAGAGGAATGGTGTCATTGCTTCTCGTTAAAAACCAGCAGTATTTGCAATAAAGAGAGAACTCACATAAATTCTTGAATACTCCTTAGAACAAGGTTTTCACTATTGCATTTTGCATTTTAGCCTTTGAGACGTTGACTTCCGATTGTTTTCTTCCTTAATTAGTGTAAAAAACAGCTGCATTCAGAATAACATTACCAAAATCACTCTCTCATAAATATATCAACTGTTTTATGTTAAAAAAAAAAGTTTATAAACAAAACAATTTCACTGGAACACAAAAAGTTAATTTTGCAACGGGGAACATGATCTCACCTCTTTCAGAGACATTTCACTCCCTCACTAAGGTTATTTTAGAAGTGTGGCCTTGCAACTCCATCCAACTTAGAGACATTGGGGAGTCTCCAAGAAGTCAGTGGTCATCACCCTGTCCATGAAGAGCATCAATACCATGTCTAAATGATTAACCTGACTGAAACATATGACCATGAACAATTGAAACAATAACTTTCAGTTGACTCACTTGAAATTCACTATTGAAATTCTGGTCACTTAATTGAGTTCAGTAATGAGCTTCCAGTTTCAAATACAGCTAGCTGCTACAAGATCAGCAGAATAAGAAGCAAAAAATCCAGTCAGCTAGTAGAATGCCAATTAAATGACCTCGTAACTTCAATGACAAATGGATTGACTGAGAACCTGAATTGTACTTCAAGATTCCTGATATTACCCCTTATATAGATTATTTACCAATTTCTTCAGCTTCTCTGTTGTAAATTTAAAGTAAACTAGATAGTGATTACTGTTTGTAGCTTACCTTCCCTATGGAGCATGCTAGTGGCCTCTGTCATGTGCATATCATTGTCTCATCAACTACAGGAGGCCAAAGTTAACTTTTTTGCTTCTCTGAAACGAGTTGGTAATCAATGTTTGAATGCCATCTTGATACATTTAACACTTTCAGCTCAAAAGGAATTGTCTAGGGATCGGAACTCCACAATAACTGGTAATCCATGAAAGCTGTAAGATCACTAAAATTCCTCTACTGCTAGTTAGATTTTGTTTATGAACCAGCTTGAGAGAAACAAGAGTTTGTTGAAGTTGAAAAACTCGGAGTATTGTACCATCACTTTGGAGTTATAGCTTTCCACTTAACATTCTTCACGTCCTTTTCATTTTGAAGTCATCCTTGAAAAAAGCGTGTTAGATTCATTGCCAATAGCATTCAATACACAAAAATGTAGTTGACCACCCTAGAATCGATACGATCATGGTTTGCCTGAGGGAAAATGTAAGATCAATCAGAACATACTTAAGACAAAGTCGAAAATAGAAAGGATGGACCATATCTTACAGCAGAATGCACAATCATGAATGCACAGCCCTTTGCAAAGTGATGCCCAACATACGTACATGATTGTATCCTTTTAGAGTGGTTTCACCCCTTTTGCAAGTTCTAGTTTTCTAGCCTTTTAATTCTGTCATTTAATCACAAAGGGAGGAAAAAATCAAAAAAATCATCAACTTGTAGAAATTGGAAACTGTCACAAAGAGGTCTGATCCTGTCCATCATGGTTCATAAGCCATGCAATACTATTTTATATGGAGATAAAAAATAGAATTATAGATAAGTATAAAAGACTATTGAGAATATTCTCATGATTATGCTATTGAATATGGCATTGAGAATATTCTCATGATTATGCTCTCAATTATGCTATGATTATGCTATTGAATATGGTCTTGATTATGTAATATAGTGCTTTAGGATGATTGCTATGTATAAAGAAGTTAGCAGATTGTTAGGGTGATTAGGAGTTGCCTATAATGGCAGAATAACTTGTATATAAACATCATAGATCAATGAAAAAGGCAGAGCATCATTCTCACTATTATTTGTCATGGTATCAGAGCCAAAGGTGAGAAGGTATTTCAAACATACCTTGAGGCAACACGCCAATCGATCTGAAAAAGAGGAAAGGCGTCTTCTTCGTCTAAATAGCACTAAGCTTAGAAGAATTCTAAGCTTCAATCGATCTGAAGCAGCACCAACCACAATCGCCCCTTGCTCGACCGTCATCCCTGAATCGACCCTGAATCGACCAAAGATTGATTGACCTTGCCCCCAGATTGCTCGAAAACTCTTGAAACTCTTCAATACCCTTGATAACCCTCTGGAACAACCCTCAAACAGATCCTGAATCAACCCCAAAGTAGATCTGAGCCAAAGTAGATGTTGTGGAGCGATGCTTGATAGTAGATCTGAAACAGAAAGATGTTGATTGCAGATTGCAGAATTATAGATCTTGATTGACAAAGACGAGAAGCTCTGTGAAAACCCATCTGAAAACCCTAACTCAGATCAAACCCATCTGGTTTGATTGACGAAGACGAGAAGCTCCTTGACTGCACTTGTTGTGCGATCTCTGTCTCTGGCCCTCTTTCTCCACCACCTTCATTTGGTCCACGAAGAACAATAACAGGATTAAAGGGGGATCGATCATTACCATTCCTTCTTCGACGAAATCCAAGAGTCCCAGACCCAGACCCACTGTTCTGATCCGAGCTCGGTCTGTTCCACAACGTGTACATAGCCGCCGCAGGAAACCTCCTGCTTCTTCGACCCTCCACAGGCGCAGTAGGTGTTGGTGCAACAACAACAGATCGAGATGGGGTTTCGACTTCTTCAACAAACCCTCCTTCACAATCTGAACAAATAGTTGTGGTGTCTTAGGGCGAGGAATGTGCGGAAGCTTGACAGAACCACTGAATTCATTCTTGTGAAAGATGGTGTAGGTGTTGTCCGTGAAACATTGGCTTTGTGACAGAACCAACAAGTAAACATTGTAGTCTCCTCAGTCGTGCCCTTCCGCACTACTCCACTGCTCCTTCTGCTTCATAAACATCGATCATGGCTAGTGGTGCCAACACTGCTCAGACAGGTTCTTCTGGGGCAGGAGTGACCGAGACAGATGCATCTCCATTGCCCGGGCTGAATACCAATCAGTGGCAGACACTTCTCCAAATGTTGGGCGGGTCAAAATCTGCAACGACCGATACGATGACTGGTAAGCCTTGGATTATTGACACGGGAGCTTCGAATCACATGACTGGCACGATCGGGGATCTTCGTGACTTAAGGGCGATTGCTCAATGTCCCGTGGGATTGCCAGATGGGAGTAGCGCTATCGCCACTAAAGAGGGGACGATCCTTCTTGACAGAAATTTCTGTTTGAAAAATGTTCTTTATGTGCCAGGGCTAACTTGCAATTTAATTTCTGTGTCGCAATTGACTGATCACTATAACTATTTTGTCCAATTCACTAATGATATGTGTGTTATACAGGACCGCACTTCGAGGATGCTGATTGGTGCGGGTGAACGACGCGATGGACTCTATTACTTTCGGAGGCTGCCACAGGTTCACGCAATAAAGGCCACTAGTGTGGTGACTCTTGATCTATGGCACCAGCGACTGGGTCATCTATCTCTACAAGTAACAAAGTTAGTTCCCGAAGTAAGTTTTAGTGAAACGAAAAATTGCTTGAATAAAAATTGTGATGTCTGTCAGAGGGCAAAGCAAAGTAGAAATAAGTTTCCTGTTAGTGAACATAAAGCTTCGACTATTTTTGAACTTATTCACACTGATTTATGGGGACCTTATAGAACAACTTCTTCTTGTGGTGCTTCTTACTTTCTGACCATTGTTGATGATTTTTCCCGTGCCGTATGGATTTATTTACTTATTGATAAGAAAGAGGTCTCACATACTCTTCAAATGTTTTTCTCGATGGTTAAGAGACAATTTGATAAAGAGGTAAAAATTTTGAGGAGTGATAACGGCACTGAATTCATTTGTCTGCGACAATATTTTCTTGATCATGGGATTGTTTTTCAAACGTCTTGTGTGGGAACACCTCAACAAAATGGGCGGGTTGAACGGAAACACCAACATATTTTGAACGTAGCTCGGGCGCTGCGTTTTCAGGGCTCTCTTCCTATTGAGTTTTGGGGAGAATGTGTGTTGACGGCTGGGTACTTGATAAATAGGACTCCCTCCTTGGTCTTGAATGGGAAAACACCTTATAGTGTCTTATATGGCAGCACACCCACTTACGATCACTTGCGCATTTTGGGGTCCTTGTGTTATGCACATGTACAGACGGGGGATAAGTTTGCCAGTAGAAGTCGAAGGTGCGTCTTTGTTGGGTATCCTTATGGAAAAAAGGGGTGGCGTTTGTATGACTTGGAGAAACGAGATTTCTTTGTTTCTCGTAATGTTGTATTCTCGGAAGGTGTTTTTCCTTTTGCAGATAATTTTAATTTAGACCACGATGGTCTACCTAATATCGAGGCTGTTCACGAGGAGTTTGAGGAAACATCTACGCCTGTTTTGAGGGGGGGTGTCGAGGAGTTTGTACAGCCGGATGGGGCTGCTGGGCAGTCGGCATGTGCCGAGGAGTTTGTTCAGCCGGATGGGGCTGCTGGGCAGTCGGCGTGTGCCGAGGATGGGGCAAATGCTGGTGTTGAGGCGGTTGTACAGCCGGATGAGGCTGCTGGACAGTCGGTTTGCGCAAACCAGGAGGACAACCCGGACGCAAGTCAGGAAGATGTGTTGGGCAGGGGTCAACGCATAAGGCAAGCCTCGGTACGACTCCGTGATTATGTTACTCATACCATTCGGAAAATGAGTCCATCCGTACCACCTTCACCCGTACCACGGCATTCCTCAGGTACACCCTATCCTATAGCACATTATGTGAATTGTGATAATTTTTCTATGAGACATAGACATTTTCTTGCAGCCTTGACAGCAAATCGGGAACCTGTGTGCTATTCTGAGGTCGTGAAAGACAGCCGCTGGAGGGATGCCATGCGACGAGAAATTGAGGCACTTGAGATTAATGAAACCTGGGTTGTAGCAAAATTGCCACCAGGAAAGAAAGCTCTAGGATGCAAGTGGGTATACAAGATCAAGTATAATTCTGATGGTACCATTGAGCGATTGAAGGCTCGACTGGTTATTCTTAGGAATCATCAAATTGAAGGAATTGATTATACTTGATGGTTACAGTGAGGGTCTTTCTTGCCGTTGCGGCTGCCATGAATTGGGAAGTCCATCAGATGGATGTTCATAATGCATTTCTCCATGGTGATCTTACGGAGGAGGTATACATGAAATTACCACCCGATTTTCAGGTGGGGACTTTCGGGAAGGTGTGCAAGCTTAGGAAATCATTATATGGGCTGAAGCAGACACCCCGGTGCTGGTTCGCTAAACTGTCAACTGCTTTGAAGAATTATGATTTTCAGCAATCTTATTCAGATTATTCTTTGTTTACTCTACAGAGAGGTGCAGTTCAGCTCAGTGTTCTTGTTTATGTCGACGACTTTATCATCTCTGGGCGTAATCCGGTTGATATACAGAAATTCAAGGGTTACCTCAGTGCTTGTTTTTACATGAAAGATCTGGGTCCTTTAAAGTATTTCTTGGGGGTAGAAGTGGCACGCGGACCAGATGGGTTTGTACTTTGTCAACGCAAATACGCGCTTGACATCATTTCTGAGGCCGGATTGGTAGGCGCGAGGCCCGCGGCTGTGCCACTGGAACAGAATCATCGACTTGCCTTGTCTACGAGTCAAGAACTCGCTGATCCCGAGCCTTATCGTCGCTTGGTGGGGCGGCTAATTTATTTGTGTTTTACTCGACCAGAATTATCTTATAGTGTTCATGTTTTATCTCAATTTATGCAACGTCCTCGGGCAGACCACTGGGAAGCTGCTTTGCGGGTGGTCCGGTACTTAAAAGGTAATCCGGGTCAAGGTATACATTTGAGTAGTAAGTGTGACATGCAGTTACATGGGTGGTGTGACGCTGACTGGGCCGGATGCCCATTGACTAGGCGATCCCTCATTGGGTGGTTAGTGTTTCTTGGGAACTCGCCAGTATCTTGGAAGACAAAGAAGCAACATATAGTATCCCGTTCCTCCGCAGAGGCAGAATACCGGTCTATGGCTATGACTACATGTGAGTTGAAATGGCTAAAAGCTATTTTAGCTAGCCTCGGGATGTCCCACACACGCTCTATGTCTCTTCATTGTGATAGTCAGGCGGCTCTTCATATATCTCAAAATCCCGTATTTCATGAACGGACAAAACACATTGAAGTGGATTGTCACTTTGTCCGTGATGAGATTGTTGCCGGAAATATCAATCCCACCTATGTCCCGTCCAATGCTCAACTCGCTGACATTTTCACAAAAGCGTTGGGCAAACGACAATATGAGTTTCTACTTCGCAAGTTGGGCATACGGGATCTCCATGCACCAACTTGAGGGGGGGTATTGAGAATATTCTCATGATTATGCTATTGAATATGGCATTGAGAATATTCTCATGATTATGCTCTCAATTATGCTATGATTATGCTATTGAATATGGTCTTGATTATGTAATATAGTGCTTTAGGATGATTGCTATGTATAAAGAAGTTAGCAGATTGTTAGGGTGATTAGGAGTTGCCTATAATGGCAGAATAACTTGTATATAAACATCATAGATCAATGAAAAAGGCAGAGCATCATTCTCACTATTATTTGTCAAAGACGAAGGCTACACCGACAAGCGCACGTCATGGAAATACATGAAACACTAATGCATATAAACATGTGCATATTTAAAAGGTAAGTTTTGATTTACTTAAAGAGTCACTAATGTGAATGTAAAACTTTCAAAACTCCACGTGGTCTTTACCGGTTATAAATTGAATATCAGCACTTTCAGGTACCATTCAGAGATGACAAAGAAAGCGGCATAACACTAGCAAAATAGGAAGCAAAATCCAGTCAGGTACAAGAATGCAAGTGACCTGGTAACAGTAGCTCTGGCAACGAAAGAAAACTTAAATTGTTCAATCTTCCTGATATTACCATTTCTTAAACTGGTATGTAACTTTCATTTCCAATTGTATCTTGTTTATTTCTCTTGATTCCCCTGCTTCAGCATCCATTCTTCTCTTTTTTTTAATAGGTTTTCCATTTAAGCAACAATAACTAGAAATTGAAAACTTCTTACGTAATATCCACAAATGAAAAAAGCAAATATTACCTAATTTTTTAAGAATCTAAGCCTTGACAAATGGTTGACATTTCCTTTTCATTGGTGAGAGAACTTGAATCTGAGTAAATATTACCTAGTTTCCACAAATATTTTTTCCATGTCACTCACCATGTGGCGTAGAGTTTAGTCCACATCAGCTCGTCACGTACGTGTGGAACAACATCCCCAGGAGCTAATCAGACACTCTCCCCAGGCTGCCTAGCTAGAATTACTGGATTGATTAACCACACTTGTCTGATTTTTGTTTACTTGTATACGCATTACTGAACCATGTAACAAAAAAGTCAGTTAGAATTAGTACAAAGAAATAGAGAAGTAATAGGATGGAAAATATAAGAAACGTGAAAACAAAATAATCTAAATGACTGACTCACCTGCTTGTGAATATTTAAAATAATATTTGGAATGTGAGAGATCTTGTGCCAATCCTCGCCCTTGCCCCTCTTGCATCGTTCTTTTAGATCAGGATGACAGCTGTAGATCTTGAGAGATTGAAGAGTAGCAGTGTAGTTAAGGCGTTGAGGCGGATGAGCTTGAAAACGCTTCAGAGGCGAGGCGGACGCCTCACTTCACTGAGGCGGTCTTTAACATTTTTTTAAGATATTTTATTATAATAAATTGAAACACATTTAGATAAGTAATATTCATCATCATTTTGATAACTTGCATATGCCAATATGTACAAAAAGTCATACAATTATTTAGAATTGAAATGAAAACATAATAAAGCTGCATAGCATAGCAAAAAGATGCACTACATAAATGTACTTAACTTGCCTATCCATTAAATCACTAAAAAAGAAACAAACAAGAAAAACATCAAAGCATAATGTAAACTAGTTCATCAACTTCTCATTGGTTTAACATTAGAAATTTGAAACAGTGTTTGGAAAATTAATGGTTGAATTTGAAACAGTATTTGGAAAATTGCAATTTGGTGAGGCATCGCCCAGCGGGTCTCATTGGTTTAACTTTGAAAGTTTGCACCAAATTTTGATCCATATATTAAAATATTATGATCCATACACTGAAATATTACTTATTATTGTTTATTGTGAAAAAAAACGCAGCAGAACAAATCACATAAAAAAAGGAGCAGAACAAATCATATAAAAAAACACATAACAGATCATTAAAAAAAGGAGTAGAACCGATGATATAAAAAAGAGTAGAACGAATCATTAAAAAAAAAGCTGCAAAACAGATCATATAAAAAAACACAGGAAGAAGAGGGAAGAAGAAGAGGAAGGAGGAAGAAGAAGAGAGAAAACATCCTGATATGAAAGAGGCAACACCTAATTTGAAGAAGAGGAACCTGATTAGAAGGAGAAGAACACACACAACAACAACAATAGCCCCCAAGGTGTCGTTCTCTTGTCTAAAACTCTAAATACCCCCCGCTTAATCTTAAAAGATAAGTGGGCTGCAATAGACTTTTAGTTTTTAAGCTGTAAATGGGCTGAGGCGGTCCGAGGCGGACGCCTCACTTCACCGCTCCGCCTCGCATCATTTTGAGGCGGTTTTTTGCCAAAACGCCTCGAGGCGCGCCTAGGCGTCCGCCTTAACAACACTGAAGAGTAATGAGGTGCTTCAACCAATCTGGCAACGTTCTCAAATTCTTGCATTCCCATATCTCTAATGCTTGAAGCACGGGAAGGTGTTGTATCACATCTGGCAAAGCTGTCAACTCTGGCAAGTCCTCCAATACTAGAGTTTTAAGGGAAGTGATGAGGTTCCGAAGATCCTTCTCTTCCTGAATTGCCAGCTCTGGACATCTTTTTATTTTTAATTCTCGGAGCATACCAAGGTTTCTTATCCCATGAGGTAAAACACTCAACTTAGGTAAGTTGATCAGTTTTAGAGTTTCAAGGGAAACGAGGTGCTCAAAGCCTGGAGTTCCCGAATCTAACTCTAACTCTGGACAATCACTTATCTCTAATTGTTTGAGGGATGTTAGATTCCGCAACCCCTCTGACACAGATGTTAGATTCTTACATCGTGATATTTCTAGAGAATCAAGAAGCAGGGAGGATGAGTTTTTCTCTAATTGCTTGAGGAAGCCTCCTCCTTCTCCTTGGAATATTTGAGCAGGAAATTCCTTTGCACTGTAACCATCTATTCGCAGCAGTTCCAAATTGGGAGGAAGCTGTGGAAGTAGGAGGCCTTGTAACACCTCTTGGCTCTTCTTGTTGCTAATTACTTGCAGACAATCATCCTCATCATTAGACCACTTTAGTTCTAACTGAATGAGGTAGTGTTTACTCCTCAGGTTAGCCATTCTAGCCTCCTCTGCATTTCTAACATTTTCAAGTCCTTCTATCCACAATTTTCCTCTGAGCTGGTTCAGTCCGTGCAATTCATTGATGCCAGCAGCACCATCTCCCTCAGAATCATCCCCTACAATGAAGTAGCCTAATGTTCGTAGGCTTGTCAATTCCCCAATACCAGCTGGCAATTTTCTCAACTGAAAACAACCCCAAATATCTAGGCGGACTAGGCTCCTCATATTTTTCACATTTTTTGGCAACTCTTTTAGTTTTTCACACCAAGGTAGTAGCAATGATTGTAAGTTCATTAGGTCACAAAGAGTTTCAGGTAATGATTCTAAAGATGAGCAAAAAGTAAGGTCGAGGTGCCTCAGATTTGTCAAGTTTCCTATGGAATGTGGCAGGTTGTAATTTTTTTTCATTAAGCCTTAAATATAACCACCTCAAGTTTCTTAACCTACCAATGGAATCAGGTAATGATGAAATGTTGGTATAAGAGAGAATCAGGCACCTCAAGTATTCCAACTTACTTATTGAACTTGGCAAGGTTTCAAATTTCCTATTTTCACTCAAGTCCAACATCTGCAAGTTTACTAACCTACAAATGGATTCTGGTAAGGATTTGAGGTTATTGTTGGATAGGTTAAGGTATCTCAGTTGTTTCAGATGGAACACTGCAACTGAAAGGGTCATCATCCTTGTACTGCTTATATCTAATACTCTAAGGGTTAATTTGAATTAATATGTTAATTTGCTTTACTTGCATGAACACACTGATTTTTTATGTGGAAATTCCTTTACTCGTCAAACAGGTTAAAATGCTTGCTGGAGAGATTGCATTTAGCACCAGTACCCTTAAGCGATTAATGGATCAGTCTGTGAACGATCCCGATGGCTCACAAGCTCAGGTATTGTTTCTGATTTATTCACTTTGTAAAACGATATTGATGTGGAGGTGCTACAGTTCATTGTGCCTAAGTTCAAGTTTTTTTTTTTTCAAAGATAACAATTTATTAGTATTTGTTTCCCTCTGCAAAAAACATTTTATTTGGGAATTGACGGTCTCCTTTTGCCAATCCCAAAATGATGTTATGCTTTGTTAACTAAGGATGTTCTACTTAATGCCTCGTGACTAACAAAAAGGGAGATAGGGATGATGGATCTCCCTACCTGGTGCCCTTACTACTCTTGAAGAAACTATGGGTATCGATTGGAAACAGTCTTTTGTGACTTTAGATATAAGTACTGATTAAACCTCTCCCTTCTTATCTTATTTAAATTTGACTCCAGCCGTTCTTTTGAATAAGTGAAATAAGTATTCTTGGAACCGGATTGAGGGGGGCTCCTGCGCACAGTGGGTAGGAGCAGCTCTTGCATGGGCCTCCCAATCGTTGGATCAGAATCCAACGGTTCAGATCATATGAATTTGAAATTCAAATTTTATTTAAAAAAAAATTCTGCCAAAAACCTCTCTCGTCCCATATGATCTGAACCGTTGGATCAGGATCCAACGGCTGGGAGGCCCGCACAAGAGCTGTTCCTGCCCACTGTGCGCAGGAGCTCCCCTCAATCCTTTGGAACCCCAATGTTCGAAGCTTCCAACATCGAAACCCTCACAACTTCAATAGAATTGGGACAAATTTCAAATAGGGTGATGTTTGATTGCAAAGAATTGTGTAGAATAGAAGTAGGTTCATGCTATGAGTTCCATGGTAATCTGTTCCAGCTCTAGAGAAGTATGTTGAAAACCAACATTTTATCACGTTCAAAGCAGGTGATGTGTAAGATTCATGGAAACTAAATGGCAATTGTTTTCGTGAAACTAGCCCAACTCCGTGTACATGTAGGGTCTTCAAATACAACCTAATAATGGGTATTCAATTATGAATTTTAATAGAGTGTGAAAGATTTTAAACTCTATTAAAATATAGGGGTATTCAATTAATGATTTAAAACAATACAATGAAATCTAGGAGTATTCAAATACAAATTTTAAATGATTATTTTATAATTCATTAAAATCATGAGGTGTTCAATTCATGATTTTCAAAAATCCACCAAAATTAGGGGTATTAAAAAAAAGTGAATTTTGATGAATTTGTTGGCTTTATAGACTTTAAAGAATTTATGTGTGAAATGTATAAATATCAAAATCCTTTTCAAATTTAGCCTATTTTCCTCGAATTTCAATTTCTCTCCTCTCTCTTCCACCGACACTGAGCGTACCCACTACTGCTAGGGCTTGCGGGAGCAGAAGATCGAGGAAGATCGAAATCGCCAAATGGCTCCTCACCAACTCCCCTCCCGGCGAAATCCAATACGTCACGAAAGGAGTTGTATGAAGACCTTTTTCTGATGAGGAGAAGAGCAAAACCTTTCTCAGGTGGAGGATTCAGTTATTGGAGAAGACCATTAGGAAGCTTGATTTTAGCCCAGCTGGTATTTGTACAATTGTCAAGGTAAATGATCTCAAGAACTCCCTGGAGCTTTCAAGAGTCAGTTTTGCGAAGCTACCAACCAAATCCACACCCAACTTCTCATCAATGGTCACCTTAACGACCCACACCTCTCAAGCCAATTCATTGCCTCCATTGCTCTCAAACGCCCCAACAATCTCGATTACTCTCATCAACTTCTTGACCAATCTCCCTTTCCACCAACCATCACTGCACTCAACTCCTTGATCAGAGCTCACTCCAAAAGCCCCACACCTCACCATGGGTTCCACTACTACCAACGAATCCTTCAATCAAACTATCTTGTGCCTGATAACTACACATTTAATTTCCTGGTTCGAAGTTGTACCCAGATTTCTTCGAGTGAGATTGGTCCTGCTGTTCATGGCTCTGTTTTGAAGCATGGGTTTGTATCCGACCCACATGTTCAAAGTGGGTTGATTCAGATGTATTCTCAATTGGGGTACTTGGATTCGTCTCTGAGGGTGTTTTGTGAAATACCCAATCCGGATTGGTGACAAAGACGACAATGGTGAGTGCTTGTGCTCGGTTGGGGGAGGTTGATTTTGCGAGGAAGGTGTTTGAGGAAATGCCGTCTAGAGATCATATTGCTTGGAATGCGATGATTGCGGGGTATGCCCAATGTGGGAGATCGAGGGAGGCATTGTATTTCTTTCATTTGATGCAAATGGAAGATGTGAAGGTTGATGAGGCGACTTTAGTGTCGGTTTTATCGGCCTGCTCGCACTTGGGTGCTTTAGATCAAGGGAGGTGGACACATGTTTATATAGAAAGGATGAAGATTCATTTGTCGGTAACGCTTGGGACTGCGCTTATAGAAATGTATGCAAAATGCGGGAACATGGGTAAAGCCATGGAGGTTTTTTGGAGGATGAAAGAGAGGAATGTCTATATTTGGACTAGTGCGATGGCCGGGCTAGCCATGAATGGCGCTGGGAAGGAATGCCTTGAGCTCTTTGACCTTATGAAACATGACAGTGTGCATATTGTTTTTCATATGATGCAAAGAGATGAGATGTGTGAATTGGCAATGTGTCAAATATTACTTATTTTTCGAAAGAACGGTGGATACCGTGGTTGATTTATTTATGGTTGACAAAGTGTCACCATAAAAGAGTTTTGAGTTTTAATTGATATTTTTTTATGCTCTTTTCCACAACTCCGAAGATGAAAAAAATGTGAAAAGAAAAGAAAATTTTGTATACAGACTTGCTTATATACGTGTGATATTATTATGGGTATGCAGACTTGCTTGCATATCGATGCACCGTTTCATGTGAGTTCGGTAGTACGTGTAGATTTAGGAATAATACTTGTCAGTGATCGAATTTCGAGTGAGATGACATGACACTCGAGGTGGCACCCCACTTGGGTCATGTACGCTCCGAGTGGCTTCGATGGCAAGGGAGGCACACTTGGGTGAGGTGTGTTCGACACAAGGAGGATAGTGCGATTGTAGAAAAGAAGCGATATTTTTTTTGTATGTGCATGATTACCTTAAAGGAAGAAACTAAATGCTCATTCAATCATTGAATGAGAACTACATGTCTTCCTAAAGGTAGAAAATGTGTTTTGTTAATATTTCAATAATAGTCTAATATGACTATGAATTGTATTATCATTGTTTGGAAATAAATCACCTCTGTGATGATTGAAAACTTAGAAATATTATCTGGTTGTTTTTAACTTTTTCATGCAGGATGACAAGTCTACTCATATTTCTGCAGGTTAGACTTGTCATAGTCAATTTCTATATTTAGGATGATAACATCGTTGCCTCAATGAGGAACTACCTAATGATATTGTTTATTGTTTTGTTTATTTTGATGTTGACATGTGCGGATTTATTGATTTTGGGATGAAAATTTCTCACACTAGCTTTAATGTTGACCCAAGTGAGCTTTTGCTTCTTGGGTACATTCCTTTTGGAATGTAGCTTAGTAGTCTTTCATGTTTAGAGATATTGAGCTGTGTTACTGGAGTTTCGCTAGTGAGCTAGCCACTCCAGTCCTTTCCGGGTTAGAGTTTTATTTGTTTCAGTAATTAAATCATGTTTAGTTGTTGCTGCTATTTGTTTATGTTGTTATTGAATTTTCACGTCCCGAGTTTTGGGGGAAATGGATAATCCTACGTGAATTTTAGGATTTTCGTTTTCTTCGAAAATCGGGGCATGACAGTTTTCAACTCTAACTTGAATGAATTTTGTTGTAGGGATTAATTTAGAAACTCATTCAAATAAGCAAATCCAGACAAGAAGGGTATTGCAGTGGTAATATACACAATCTCTACACTTAGTTTTACAATTTCTTGTTGTTGTTGTTGTGTGTACATTTCATAATACTCTTTTTTATTTTATTCTAAATTGAATTAAAGGTTGCAAAGGAAGCTGGAGAGAAGTGGAAGTCTATGAGTGATGAGGTATGTAGATAAAACTTATGTGTTTTAAGTTTATTAAGTTAATCGGTTTGGATTCTGAAATGGGTGATTTACGCTTGTGGCATAACAGGAGAAGCAACCTTATTTTGACAAACATAAAGAGCTAAAGGCAGAGTATGAGGAGATTGTTGCGAAACTCAATGACAATGACGATGACAGGGAAGTAATTGATAATGAGAATGAACAAGGAGGAGAGGGTGACAAGGAACATGGTGAAGATGAAAAGGTAGAGGAATGATAGATAGTTTTAATGAAAAGAGCAGTATGTATGTTAATTTTCCATTAATTTTGTTAATGAAATTAATATACTCATCTGTTATGTCAGGCCATTGTTCAAGCTCGGGTGGGGAGAAATGTGGATGGCATAGACCTCAATCTTTATCAGCAATCTCTGTAGCTCCTACGGCAGTTTCAAGCTGACCATACAAGCTAGCCAACATATAACTTAGTACACTATGTATGAGGATGCAACATAGGCAGGTCTAAATATATGGTCGTTATCGTAGAAAATTGTAGTGTGCTTTGAGTTTATTTGGTATTGAAGGAGGTTTCAGCAGATGATATGAGATTAGAAAATTCACTGTCCATTTTTCCGTCCCAATGACAGGTTTTTATTTTTTATTGATGCAAGTTGAGGTGTCTGAAAATTGATTTTTTTTCCAGGTATGCTAATAGAATCGGCGCTTTTTAAGTGTCGGTAAAAGGTGTTAGCACAAGCGTCGCCAAAACAATCTTTTGCGGCGCTTTCAAGCGCCAAAGGTTTTAATACAGGTTTGTTAACATAACCGGCGCTTTCAAAGCGTCAGAAAAAGGTCTTTACCGGCGCTTTATAGCGCCATTAAAAGGGTATAAATATGGGCGTTGGAATTGACGTATCTATCTCTTTGGCGGCGCTTCACTTAAAGCGCCGGTAATCTTTTTGCGGCACATACCTTTACCGGCGCTTTATAAAATGCCGTTGATGATCTAAACCGACACTTTTTCCGATATACCGACACTTTGAGAAGGAGGAGATTTTCAAGAAGATGAGTTAGATGCTCCGACACAGAGTTAGATGCATATTCACTCGGAGGAGAAGATTTTTAAGAAGATGAGTGGAAGATTGAGGTGCTAGAAGATGGTGGAAGATGATGGAAGAGGTGTTGTGTTGGTGCGGTTGCGGCCGCTGATCTGAAGGTGAAGGAGAAGGTCAACATTGTCTTCTTTTTTTATTTTTGATGCTTTTCTTCTCTATCGAATGAGTTTCAGAGAACAAACCATTTCAGAGAAAAAAATCTCGTCTAGGCCCAATCACTTACTTCCCATCCAGGTCGATTTTTAGAACACTTTGCACTTGTAGCTCATTATAATTTATAGCTATAATAGATAAATGTCAAGACTGCATTTCTAAATAAAAATGTTGAAAATCTATTTATATGAAGCAACCACAGGTTTTGAGATTAAAGACTCAAAACATAAAGTTTACAAATTAAATAAATCCATTTATGGCTTAAAGCAGACATCTCGTCAATGGTATCAAAAGTTTGTTTAAATAATTTCCTCCTTTGAATTTGAGAAAAAAATCACTTGATCAATATGTTTATCATAAGATTAGTGAGAACAAATTTATTTTTCTAGTGTTTTATGTTGATGACATCATATTTGAAAATTGTGTCGTAAATTTATTTCTTTAAAGAAATATTCTTTTTAAGTTTTTTGCTAAAACATATTTTGTGATAGGCATACAGACTAATCGTACTGATTAGGGGTGGGCACGGTCCGGATCGGTTTCAAATTTTGAAAAACATAACTCGAACCATTTAAATTTAACGGATCCGATCCGGTCTGAATTATCTCATTTTGAACATTGGGACCAAACCTAACTCAAATTGTTTGAAACAGTCCGATTCCAAATGGTTCTATATTGCACATGTCTTGTCAAATATTGGCCTACATTTTTAACACGGAAAGTATAATTCTTGTCACTAAAGCCTATTGCAATGAACAAAATCTATAACGATTGAGTGAAAGGAATGGTGTTGTTGTACATCATGTAGCTTGGATATCATCAATAGCACAAAAAAGATAAACATCCCAATTCTGAGTCAGAACTCATCTAGAAGTCTCAGATTTCTCTTCAAATAAAGATAACACTCAACATTACTGACATACCCTTTTCCTTTTTAGCTATTATACTCATTAAAAATCTCATACCTGAACTTATCTAGATACAAAAGAAGAAACATTTGATGCAAGGTGCAATCAGCAGCAGCAATCAGCAAGGAATGAGCAGCTATGTCCATAAAACAAGGACTAAATAAATATGATTGAGATTGTGGCTTGCATTTGAAGTGGACCAACCCACTTCCTCATGGGAAGCAACCCCACATGAAGATAGAGACCTCCTTGTGAATGTGGCTCTGATATCTGATGGTGGGTTAGCAACTATCTAGAAAAGCTTCTTTAAATTTTCATCCTTGGCCTTGTGAATGAATCGATTGAATGCACAAATTCAGTGATATCATTGAATCTTTTACACGCAGCAGCAGCAACAAGCTGCAAATTCAATATCTATACCAGTGAAGCAGCAGACTATGGTTTATGTTGTTTCTCTTCTTGTTTTGTTAATGGGTATGTTGAAACTCGGATTTAATCTCGACCCCTTGATTCCTTTCGCCCCAAATCCACATTCCATCATTGAACCTCATCAACAACCCTTCCAACCCCACCGATCCCAGATGGAGATTTCAGCTAGTCAAACTTCGATTTTTCAAGAATCAGAGAGAAGGGAAGATGTGGAGGATGGTAAGGAGGAGTTTTGGAAGTAAACAGATGGTTTGGGTTATCCTTCTTGCTTGCATTTCAGTGGGGAGTAAGGTCAATCGAGCGTAGAGATATGAAAGACAAAACAAAGTATCTATTGGTGGACGGCTGGTTGGTCTCCTTTTATGGGTTGTGGTTGCACAAGGAAGAAAAGAAAGAAAACTCAAAACTTTTAGGGTTAAAGAGAATGAAGTAATAAAATATTAAAATTAATAAAATCTTTTTAATCAAACGGGTCGGAACCGGACTGTTTGATTTCAGATTTTTGGAATCGGACTCGATCTGTTCTATTACGGATCCGGACCGTTTCCTAATTTACATTTTAAAGAACCAAACCGTTTTCCTTTAAATGGTTCGGTTTAGTTTGAATCCGCGAATCTTTGACCCGTTTGCTCGCCCCTAGTACTGATCACATAGTATTATTGGTCTATCACATAAAGTATTTGTTGAATTGGCACTTGGTAGCACTAGGTAAAGTATGCATTGTTATGAGTCATAAGTTGAGTTTGCTTTCATTATCCAAAAAATGATTTATATATGAAATGAATACATGAAAATTATTTCTCGTGCATAGGTGGTAGAGAATGCATTGCATGATAAAGTTTATCCGTGTTAGGTATTATTTATATCATTAGAATATTAGCAGATATTTCAGACTGAATAATAATCACTAAACAATGACTATTGTAGTATTTAAAAAGAATACATTACAAGAAAATTAGCCTTTTATAGCATTGCAAGATGAAAGATGTACTAAACATTTATTGCAAGTCATAGTCGCCCATGTGATATTTTTTACATAGCATTATAAAAATGCTATCACATTATAGCATTTGTAAATGCTATGAAATGCCATGCCAACATAGCATTTATAAATGTTATCCTCACATAGCATTTGTTAATGTAATGATTATATTATCTATCATAGCATTTGGGAATGCTATGTTATTTTTGATATGGTAAAATTAAAAATTTTAAAAATAAATTGAATATGGTAAAATTAAATAGGAACTATTTGCTATGTTATTTTTTATTCATCAAATTAATGGTCCGGCATATTAAGTGTTGTGAGCCTTGTATACATAAAATGAGTAAGTCTAGGCAGTCAGGGAAATCAACTATTTTTTGTCAGGTTTTTTAGTTTTTTTTACACTTTTACCCATTCTCTTTAAAACATAACCACAAACATCATTTATAGAAGGGGCATAAGTGTAAAAAATCCACAACCTGGCCAAAAAATGACTAACAACCATGGCTGCCTAGAATTGTTGATACAAAAGATAACCCATTTTACAAATTTTGCATCTTGTAGTTCATTCAAGAAGACGATAACTTCTATGAAACTGAAACCCATCCTTAGATTCGCCCCACTTCAAAACAAGTACTACTAGTACTACCTACATCACAAATCGAAGCAACTAAGCAATGAACACGTTAAGGTTCAAATGCCTACAAATATTCGGCTGAATAGAACTGAAGCATCCCTTCATTGATCACTTGGGTTTGAGGACAAGGAACTTAGTCGATGAATAGAACCTAAACAAATTGTAAGCAGATATATATGAAACCACAGCCACCGTAACCGAGGCAAGGTACCTGCAGAAGAGGCAACCCCCAATCTGGATACAGAATGTTGTAGAAGTGTTGCACATTTTCAACCATTGCAAGTCATCAGCTCCTGTTGGTGCTGAAGATGACATATGCCACTACCTGTCATGAAATAAACCCACATCAAACATAAAATTAATAATTTTTTTTACACATTTACAAATACGATACCTTGGGGCCATTTGACTTAATAACTTTCTAGTGAGGATAAAATTTATAAAGAGGACCGCTGAGGTCTAAGCACTGATAATGCCTATTATTGGCAAATGACAATGTTTAATTGTCTAGGAATTTCTGGTGTTAACATCCTGATGAGCCGGGAAATTTATTATGAAATTAGCATGCACGTTTAAATTATTTGCAATTATTCATTTTCAATCTCAATCACATCTATTCATACCAATGACAATGGGCATACTACTGACATTACAAACCTGCAACTTACAGACACATATTCGGCTGGAAATTAGGAGAAAATCTTCTGAAACAGATTCAGATCGCCAAAGAGCATTCATCCCTGCTTAGTTTTGTGTAGCTAATTGGTCTTTTTTTTTTAAAGAGTATTAAAGAAAAAAAAATCTAACTATTATCAATGAAAAATCTAACTATTATTCCGAAGCAGCCCCCCAAAAACCCCTGGTAACTTTATGCATGATGTAAGTTAAGGCATTAATATGGGTATATGTACAGCTGAGGCCCTTTGCTACCAATCTATGTAGTAATGCTTGTCCTTCTAGCTTTGGACTCAAGTCTACCACTATAACACGAAACTATTTCCCAAGTTCGTGAGCATGCAGTAGTATAATTTCAACAACAGAAGCTGCCCCATAGGTGAGAAGCACCTCCCAGTTGTTTCACAATAAAGAGAACATAATTGTGTAGGGGAATAAAAACATCTCCAGGTTTTCAAAATAGTCAGAAATCCAAATATAAGTTTTGTCCTCCATATGCACCAACAACATTTAGCAAAACATTGAGTATAGAGCAGTAGAAGCCGAGGACATTCCTATAACAAAAGTTATGTTTCTTAAATTATGATCAGTAAAATCCTAATCATCAGCATTTGTAGGTTCAGATGTGCATATACTTACATCTCTTGTTTTATTCATGGTCCTTGATGATGAATAGGCAATGTCCAGCACCATTCTGATTCACTTCCCAAAGACCTGTGCAAGAAAATTTCTTCACAACTTCAATCAGATAACATGGTTAGATAAAAAACTATCAATTCATTTATTTATTTATTTTGGTTTCCTGAAACATGAATTTGTAAACTAGTACATTCATAGCTAGCATGTTCTATGATTTCAAAGTCGACAAACAAATTAATAGGACATTTAAAGAGTATCTGAGGAAGTTCCAACCATACACAATCAGTTGTGTTTTCTTCAGGGTTATCAACCTAACAAATTAATTCTAGCCAGCCTTTTTTGGTGGCATTTTCTTGGCATTGTTTTAGTGTTTTTACACTTTTTGTCCATCCTCTTTAAAACACAACCACAAACACTATCTATATAAGGGGTAGAAGTGTAAAAAAACCCAAACAAAGCCAAGAAAAGGCCAACAAACAAGGCTGGCTAGAATTTTTGCTAAAATATTCCATAATTTCAAACATAATCTTCCCAAACAAGTACAAATCAACAAATAGGAATTAAGACAAAACAAAACCCCATTACCTTGCTAATGGTAAAATGGTTGGATGGTTAAAGGTAGGGGTGGGCATTTTGGACCGAAAACCCGGACCGAACCGATAATCGGGTCGGTTCGGATCAATTTTTTATTAATTATAAATTTATCGGTTTTAAAACCCGACCCCGCCCGAAGTTTCTGGTTTGGGCCTCGGTTTCCCCTTCTAAAACCCGTCGGGTAACCAGCCCGGCCCGGGTTAAATAGTTAAAAACATAGGTACCCCATTTTCAACCTACTTTCATTTATCTCTTTACTTTCTTTTCAGATTATGTTATGGTGTATGTTAATTCGCTTTCTATGCTCTTGAATTCTTGAAATGGAAGTCATCCTTTAAACCTACCAGTGGAGAAACACAAGACACAAACACATGCTCTTCTAGTAATCTTGGATTCTTGTGAGATGTAAACTATCAAGTTCGATTTTTGAGTATAAAATTGGGTTTGTATAAATGAGTAATGGGTTCAGTCATTTTGGGTGTTTTCTACTTGTTTTTGTGAAATGGGGTTCGAGCTTTTGGAGTGTCTGGGGTGAGTGGGTGACCATAGGTTGAGTTGGGGTCAATTTCCATCTCCAATAATAGTAATAGCATTATTAAGTAGATGAATCTGTCATCTGTGTGTGTAATAGGAGTTGAAGCTTTTATTAGGGAACAAAATTTAGATTAGGAAGAGGAGTTATTATCTGATTATGGGAGGATATGCACAGTGGTGGAGCCAAGAAGTTCGGTTTATGGTAAGAGGGAGGTGAGTGTTTTGATAGAGGATGACTTATTGATGGGTTTGATATGGGTCAAATGAGAAGGGTGGGTTTGAGTGGATTTTGCTTATGTCCAACACATCAGAGAAATAAGATTGAGATCATATTTTTTCAGAGCAAGAGGAGAGAGCATACATTCTTATTTGAAGAAACCCAAGGTTGACTATGGTTAAAATTTTCAAATTTCAACCCCTTAATGGTGAATGCATTTGATCGTTCTGTTGGTGGTGGATGCATTTGATCGTTCTGTCGTTTGAGTTCCTTCGTGTTCAAAATGATAGGTGAATGCTCTTCAAGAGCGATAGTAGGTACCCCCATTTTCAACCTACTTTGGGCTGAACTTCAATTTGGACTTTGCGCTTAGGAACGAGACCGGCTCAAAATTCGGTTAACCGATCAACTCGATCCGGTTTCGGGTCTCATAAACAGGGGCTTAAATTTCTCGGGCCGATTTTCGGTTTTTACATTTTGGGCTGGTTACCCAGACTTGCCCAGTCCTAGTTAAAGGTGTGGTGGTTTATCCCCCATGTCTTGGGTTCTATACCCATCGACGGCACAATTGCCTTTCAAAAAAAAAAAAAAAAAAAAAACCATTACCTTTGGAACAAAGTGGAAAGGATGTCAAGGTGCCAATCGAAACATGTTCATCCTTCTCTGTAATTTGATAATAATGAGGTCCGCCAAAGTGAGCTGCGAACCTGCCTCATTCGACATAAAGGCCTCCAAGAGTCTCTCTTCATCCTCATCAACCTCCTCCTCCTGCAATCAAAAGCAATAAGCCAAACTTCAATCACCATATAGAATCAAACCCAAAAAAACAAAACAAAACTACCAAGCTGCAATTTTTAGAAACCACAACCTCTGTCCAAACAATCAGGGCCACTATACAGTGACCCATAACCGCACTCTCACTTTCTAATTCAAATGATTTCAAGGCCATTTTACACTAACCCATAACCAAGAAATGTATCTTTACATTACATCACAACTTGCCCCCCTAATATCAAAACCTGGTTTAATTAAAACAAAAATGCAATCAATACGAAGGATCCAAATGCATATCAAGTTTAGCAGATAACCGTGCTTCACTTCTTCGGTGGAATCCCGAAAGTAATTAAATGGAGAATCCACGCTAACTACTAACTTCAACCCTTCCTTTAGCTTTTCTTCACACTTCAAGCTAGATTTGAAACTATGAAGCTTTACTACTGCATATCGTACCAATTGGTCCAAATCTGAACAAGTAAATCATCAAAACTTGGATAATATAAGTAAACTATCAAAAATATGCTTTACACTCGCCTAATACCTATATGAAGAATTATTTTTATTTATACCGATAGTCTAATAACTGAAATCATTCTGATGAGGCAGGAAATTGGCATACCAGATGGAATCTCAATTGGACTAAGACTGTTTGCAAAAAAAAGGCTGCTTTGTTGAAACACTAAAATTGACATGAAAGGTTTCAATATTTCTGAATCATCACTAGTTATAGAGTCACAAACTATGATCAAGTTCAAACATAACGAATTTTCAATTTACAGATATAACTGAACATGAACGCATAATCAGACAAGTTAAAATCTGCTATTGAGAACACAAATTATTTACATTCAGAAGGGTCTTGGCCCAAAATCTACAGATTGAAGAGAAACCACTGAAAGTGTTCAATCTTTCACTGGATCTAACAAAGTTAACAATGTCTAAGTGATCAACTTCATCGAACAAAACCTAGATGAGTGCACAAACATTCAGAAATGAACAAAGAATTGGAGAGAGATTACCTATTGAGAGAAATACAAACTTCTCTTCAAAGAAACTCTTAGCTTCCTCTCAAATACTCTCAGTGATCAATGAGATCAAGCTAACCTTCAGTAATGTGATTGCAAACGAAATCGCGAACGAAACTAGTATGCTTGTTGACGAAGTTGAAGTACTTCGTGAGTTTACGAAGTTGAAGAATCTCCGATTTTCAGCTCTGATAGTTCTCCTATAATCCTTTATGCCTTACATCAGCTATCGATCGATGGAATTTCTCTTAGGTCATGTAATTAACCCTACCCCTTTTGGACAGCTCAGGCTTTTAGAAGAATTGGTTGGTTCATGACAATTGGCATCAGAGCTAAACTCTACATCCAAGGTTTGATTCTCGGCAGTGGCGACCTATAGGCTAGATTAAAATAATTTAGCTTATATTCCCGGTAGAGGTGACCTATAAGCTGAATTAAAATAATTTAACATAAGCTAACTTGTTGAATACTAGTAGGTGAGTGGAGCTCCAAAGAGAAAAAAAAAATGAGAAGGGCTACCATTGGGCCAGTGTCGATAATTCTGTTGAAACGAAGGCCAAACTAGTGAGAATCGTTGAGAAACGGTGAAGAAATTAACAGAGAAGAGATTGAATAGGTACTAAACAGGAAGAGTACGTAACTGAGATTGAAATTAACGGTGAAGAAACCCTAGAAGAAGGGGAGAACGAGAAATAAAGTGTGAAGCTTTGATGGAGACGAAGAGTTTGGATTTTGTTTTGTTAGGGTACTAAACAGGAAGAGTACGTAACTGGGATCAACATGGAGTCTCTACTTCAAACGCCCATAGCATTCCATATGAATATCAATATTGAAATGTTCATGAATAACGTTTTTGAATACCTTATCAATAGCTTTCCTAAAATCTTTTTTTTAGAAATTTAAATTGATAAAATGTTAATAGTATTCCCTGTGAAAATGCTATTTAAAAATTGCTATAATAACCCTATTTTGTTGTAGTGATAAAAGTTTATGCTTACATGCTAAAGATCTAATAACTTGGATTAGATATTCAGATTGTGTGTTTTAGTGTAATGTTTATATAACGGAATTTTGGTTGATGTAAAACATATTATCAAACATTATGGTTAAAAAAAATTATTTTAAGGTTTCACACTATAGATTTCATTGAGAAAAACATTCCGATTGTATTCAAAAAATGACAACAATTCATTCTAAATTATATCGACTTAAAGTTTTTTGTCGTTAAAGAAAATGTTCAGAATCGTCTTATGACAATTGAGTTTATTGATACATCACTACACCAATTAAGGCATTTTTCAAGAAAAATTTCCTTGACAAAAATCAAAATTTTGTTGAAAAAAACTTTTAACAAGGAAAAAATTCGTTATTGGGTTCGTGGAGGCACCCCCGTAGCTCATCAGATTCTTGGTAGTGATCTTAACTTTGCCTATTTTTTCTTCTCATATTTCACTGCCTTCAGATCTTGCACATTATAATCACTGACGTACGTGTTTCACCTAGGATCACATAATCAAGCAAATAACAAATAAAAGCAGAAAAGACAGAGATTTACGTGGTTCGGCATAATGCCTACATCCACGGAATCGCACACCAAATAAATCCACTATGCTCAAAGGCAAAAGAAAAAGTACAAAGTGGAACCTTCCGAAAGCCTCACTTTCCTCGCTACAAGGTTTCCCAATGAAGAAAAAAACACTGTACATGTCTTAGGTCAGGGTAGCTGCCCACATTAGGATAGTACAACTCTCTTTGCTTTCCGATACTACCATAATGTCTCAGGGTGCAGACAGAAATCTAGTCGGGTACCACAAACTCAACAGAATGAGTGACATTCCCTTTTCATTGCTAAGAGAAACTTGAACCTGAATCGCATGGTTCCAGATGTAGGTAAGATTATAGGAGTTTTTGTGGCTTCTTTGTGTGCGCATAAGACATGATCTGAATTAAGTTTGAGCATGTCTAGGGATTGGCATCAAGCATGAACCATAGCATTTGACCATCAGTCTTTCTGAAATCTGTCTTGGAAAACTTGATATATAAAATTGTTTTGAAGTTGGGACATCAGTGAATTTTTTATGTTGAGAAATGGAACTTCATGATTCTCAAGAAACTGAGGGTGGTTGAATGAGGGATCTCCAGGATATGTTGTCTAACACTGAGTTCATGGAAATTTTACCTAGTTCCTTTGCAAAGGATATGAAAGACATTGTGCATGAGGATAAAATAGGCAAGAATTATGTTCGGATGTAAAAAAATTATTTTCAGGTTAGGGGATCCTAAATAACCCCACTCGCTTTCCAAAAAAAAAAAAAAAAACTTTGGGTTGACTTGCTTGAAATTCACTAAAAACTCAGGTCACTTAATAGAGTTCAGTAATGGGTTTCCAGTTTCTGCTACTAGTAACTTCAATGTCAATGGATTTGAATGAGAACCTGAATGTACATTAAGATTCCTGATATTACCCTTTATACAGATCGCTTTCCAATTTCTTCAGCTTCTCTGTTGACACACACTTGATGATATATAACTTCATGTCATTAAAGTGTTTGGCTTCAAATACAACTCTAGTAAATTTATACTAAACTAGATAGTAATTACTGTTTGTTGCTTACCTTCCCTATGGAGCATACTAGTGGCCTTCAAGATTCCTGATATTGCCCGTTGTACAATTTCATCCGCTTCTCTGTTGACAAAATCTCAATATGTAACTCCATATTGATTATTGAAGTTTGTAGCTTCTCTGACAGTAAATACTGTATGTTGCTCACCTCTCCTATATATGGAGCTTGCAAGTGTCCTCTGTCATGTGTATGACATTATCTCATCAAATACTAGAGTAACTTTTTTCCTTCTCTGAAACGAGTTAGTAATCAACATTTGCATGCCATCTTGATACATTTAAATCCTTTGGCTTGAAAGGAGTTGTCTAGGAAATTTAGCAATGACAGATAATCCATGAAAGCTGTAAGATCATCACTAAAAACCCTCTATTGCTACTTAGATTTTGTTTATGAAACCAGCCCGCGAGAAACAAGAACGTCTTGAAGCTGAAAATCTCGGAGTATTGTACCTTCACTTTGGAGTTATAGCTTTCCACTTATCACCCTTCCCGTCTTTCTCACTTTGAAAACATCCTTGAAAAATAAAAACGAAGCTTGGGTAAAAAATCCGCTAGTCAAGTTGGGAAAGAAGCAAAGTTAATTAAATAGAGGTATATGTTGCCAAATCAAATTCATCTCTAATCACATCCTTTCTACTATCAAATACATACGACGAAATATAATTTCATTGAAATTTAAACAAGTTGGGATAGAACAACTGACTTGTTTGCTAGAACCAGCATTGTGAGTTCTTGTTCGAGTTGTGGTTAACCACAAGTCCAAGGCATCTTCCGCGTCATATGCTGCATCCTTGAGTTTGTTTAGCCAATCAGCAATTGGCTTCTCCTTCACTTGCTTGGCCTCCGCATTTTTGAGGACGGCCTGGACGGTTGACAGTGTTCCTGTGAGCTTCTCGGCATCTTTCTTGACTCCCCCAATTAAAGTGAGTTCTGCATTAGTGAACCATGTAACAAAAAGGTTAGAATTAGTACAAAGAAATGGAGAAGTAATTGATGGGACGGAAATAAAATAAATGTGAAAACAAAATAATCTAAATGACTGACTCACCTGCTGGAAGGGGCAGAAAGCTTCAAAGTGTTTATTTACTTGTCAAGTGCAGCATCAGATCTAGTAGCGGCTATCTAAAATAATCTTTGGAATGTGGGAAATCTTGTGTCAATCCTCGCCCTCGTCACTTTTGATCTTTAGATATTGAAGAGTGGTGAGGTGGTGTGTGGCATCAGGAAAAGCTGTCAACTCGTGCAAGTACTCCAATACTAGATGCACAATTACAAGTTCAAAAACCAGACAACTAAAACTTGGGGGCATCATGACATTGAACACTGCAAAAATGAAGGATATTAGAAATAAATAAATAAAAAAAAATAATATATATATATATATATATATATATATATATATAAAACCTGAATTAGAAATCCACATACACTGACTACTGGAACCTCATTCAAACAAAAGAGAGTATATATATATATATATATATAATGCTAACTGCATGTAGCTTTCGCTGCATTTAATATTGCATTTAAGAAGCACACAATAGAGTTCAGTAATAGCTTCCATTTTCAAATACAGCTGCTTGCAAGACAACAGATTAAGAAGCAAAAACCAGTCACGTAGAGTGTCAAGCGACCTGCTACTAGTTATTTTGATTTTAATAAATGGGATGAGAACCTGAATTGTTCTTCAAGATTCCTGATATTGCCCGTTGTGCAGGTCATTTGACAAATTCATCCACTTCTCGGTCGACAAAATCATAATATGTAACTCACAATATTGAAGTTTGTAGTTTCTCTGATAGTAAATAATGTATGTTGCTTACCTCTCCTATATATGGAGCCTGCAAGCGTCCTCTGTCACGTGTATAACATTATCTCGTCAACTCCAGGAGTAATTTTTTCCTTCTCTGAAACGAGTTGGTAATCAACATTTGAATGCCATCATGATACATTTATATCCTTCGGCTTGAAAGGAGTAGTCTAGGAAATTTAACAATGACAGATAATCCATGAAAGCTGTAAGATCACTAAAAACCCTCTACTGCAACTTAGATTTTGTTTATGAAACCAGCCTGCGAGAAACAAGAGCTTCTTGAAGCTGAAAATCTTGGAGTATTGTACCATCAATTTGGAGTTATAACTTTCCACTTATCACCCTTCCCATCTTTCTCACTTTGAAAACATCCTTGAAAAATAAAAACGAAGCTTGGGTAAAAACACCACTAGTCAAGTTGGAAAAGAAGTAAAGTCAATTAAAGAGAGGCATATGTTGCCAAGTCAAATTCATCTCTGATCACATCCTTTCTACTAACATGAATAAGAATCAACAATTTGGATGGGTTTTGCTCGAATTCAAGTTTGCAGCGGCAAATTTTTTATTTTCTTTCAAACTTTTGTTATTTGGAGAAATAGTATGGGTGTTTTTGAGTTGAACTCGCAACAAGAAGCAAAAACAATGGCAAACATACATTTGAATTCAGAAACTTCAATGCTACTTTATGATTCCTTGAAAATAGCATTTAGTAGTTGACTGGCCCTAGAATCCATTTGATCATGGCTTGACTAAGGAGAAACTATGTAAGATCAATTAGAACATATTGACACAAATCTAAATACAAAGTACTAGATCTTACAGCACAGTGCTAGTCATGAATGCACGGTTGATGTAGGATTTCATCTGGTTGCAAAGTGACTTAAGACTACGTACATAACTGTATCCATTTAGAGTGGTTTCATACCCTTTGCCCTGTCTAGTCATGTGGCCTTTTAATTATGTCATTTAATCACAAAGGAGAAAAAACAAATGATAGCTTGTAGATATTGAAAACTGTCACAAAGAGGTCAGTGATGATCTCTGTTCATCACAGTTCATAAGCCATACTTATGATTTAATTTTATAAGTACTAGCTTTCAAACGTGTACGTTAAACGTGTCGGTGTGTAGCATAGTCCATAAATAGCTTAATAAAATATTTGACTAGGGCTCAATGTTGAAGGTTAAATATGATTGTTCAAATGAACTCACCACAAACTTCATGTTTGCATTTTGCTTTGAGGTTGAGCCTGGAGACTTCTTGTTTGCAGAAATATGCAATTTCATTTATTTGAAATAATCGATTTATATTTCAGACCACAACAGCTTGATAGAAATTTGTGTTTCTAATGAACAAGAAGACCTATATATCAGTTCATAATCCCCATTGCCTTGCTGAGGATGCCCAGTTCATAATGCTGAGGATGCCCAGTTCATAATCCCCATTGCCTTGAAATTTGTGTTGCTGAGCATGCCCAGTTCATAATCCCCATTGCCTTGCTGAGGATGCCCAGGTCCAGATGGACTTGTTTCAGCCTGATTTCTCGACCCTGATTTCCCCTGCAACGCGCGGCTGTTCCAGACCATGATGTCTCGACCACAGACTGCCCCTGCAACGCGCGGACTGCGCCTGCAACGTGCTGCTGGTGGAACAGTGAGTTCGACTTCATGGCTGTAACCCAGTTTCAGATACAATAGCTTGCCCTCTGATTCGGCTCTGGCTTTGAATCCTACTCCTACAATCTTGAGAAAGCGGAAGAATTTGGCTTCCAGGAGAAAAAAAAAAAAGAAGAAAAAAACTGATTAAAGTTCCAAGGGTTGCACAAGAAAAGCCGAACTCTTGTCTGAACCTATATTGTTCACAATATAATGGTTCAAACCTCAAGTAAGATACGCTTGAACCATAAAATGGTTGACGTATGTAAAAATTTCAATATGAAACAGGTAATGCAGTATTTTACCTCTTCCTTCAAAAGATTATGGAGCTCCATTTTGCAGTCTTCTAACCTTCTAGTGTCTGAACTATCCACCACCCACACCAAACCATCAGTCTGTTCGAAGTAGTTTCTCCAATAAGACCTTATAGTCTTTTGGCCACCAACGTCCCACATATTAAGGGTATACCTGAAATAAGGAACAACAATAACATTATCATCGACTCGTGTTCAAAGAAATTGAGGCTTGCAGCATGTGCAGGCACCCACTTTACCATTCAATTCTTAGCTTAACATGAACATTAACAAACAACTTATATCATACATTAACAAAGAAATTTAACACTTGATACAACCCCCACCCCTCGTCTCCTCCATGTGTGGATGTACCAAACAAGCAGTACAAAAACCTTCAACTAACCTTGAGTCTGTAACCTTGAGTCTCCTCCACACTAACCTTGAGTCTGTAAGTCCTTGGTTTCAGCTCCTTGGTCACATTCACCAATTTCTGCTCTTCTCGAGTCAACCTCGTGGTAATTTGATGAGGATTCAAAAGCCCAGGTGTGTCGAACAGTTTTGCATGGCTAGGAAGAACACCTTCAACTCGAAGAATCCCCACAGGTTTGTGATCTGTCTTCGGGGGTGTTTCTGGTTCCACAAGCTCTTGAAGAACCCCAGTTTTGAGTGAAAAAGAGATTTCGGGCTCTTCAGCTACAGCTCGTCTATCTATGAGGGGTTTGTAATCTGGGTTCTTTGGGGATGGCTTGATAGAGTAGCCTGGGAGCTTGGGGTTGGATTCCTGCATGTTGACACCACAACCAGGACATATGGGGAGATTGCAAGAAGTGGTTTCGTCGAAGTTGCCATCTCTACGGAAATTTGTGATCTTTTTTGCTTTTGAAGAGAAATTTCGGGGGATTGGAAAAGGGTTGTTAGGGTTAGGATATTGGAAGGAATATAGAGTGAAGTGAGGAAGAGAAGAGGAGGGGTTGAGAAGGGGTTTTAGAGAGAGAGGAAGTTTGGGTTTATTTGAGAAGAGGAGGGGTTAAGAGGGGTCTCTGTCTCTGTCTCTATGGAGATGGAAATGGGGAGAGGGAGAGTTCCCTCATTTTCTCCCCAAAATTTTCGGATTCCCTCTGTTTTTTAATTTTTTTTTTTTTTTTTTTTGAATTCACGCAGGATCACGTGCGACGGACGACGCAGGACGACGTGCGAGGGAGCATCCTCGCTCCCTACCTCGTTCCCTCCCTCGATACGTAGAAGGGTTGTTCAATTTATGTCAAGCTCAGCGAGGCCTTCTAAATGAAACGGGCGAGGGGTGGGTAATGGGTATTACCACTCATTTTCCTCGAAATTTGTGAAAATGTGCATCTCAATAATACAAAATACGCATCTCAAAGGGATGCGCCCCCCCCCCCCTGTTTCCTCTCCCATTTCCTCGCCATGTAGAATTTTCCCAAGCTCAGCCTGCCGTCTTTATGGAAAGTGGAGTACATGTCATGATTCCCTAGTTTTGGGACAACTTCCACACTTGCAGCGCAACAGAAAGCCACTTGAGACAAGACGTATATGCCACCCTCTTTCCTAACAAAGAAGAAGGATAGAATATTAGGAGGAGAATATAGATTAAGGCACCGCAAATGAAAATGGAGACAATGTAAAAGAAAAAAGAGTACTCCTTAGTAGGGGTGGGCAATGTTGGTTCGGCTTGGTTTTGAGCTCCAAACCGATTTCGAATCAATTTAATTCGGTTTGTCCAAAACCCAAACCGAAATCGAATTTTGTATTTGTAAACCGATGAATTCGGTTGAACCGAATTTCGGATCTGTTCGGTTCGGTTGGACCGAAATTTCAGGCTCAATCATTTGAAAGACTTTTATTAAAACATGTCCAATTTTTTTACAGGTCCAATTTTTTTATAAACTCAAATTTTAGCCCAAAATTAAAAACTTTGAGAGAATGGGGTGATTTAGTGCAACAAGGTGTATTGCAATGCATTTGTTGCACTAATCAAGTATTGACACCTACTTTTTATTTAGTTATTTATATATATTTAATTAATCGGTCGGTTCGGTTATAAATCGGTCGGTTCAAAACCGCAAACCGATTTTGAACCGTTTATTATAGGTTCGGTTCGGTTTAAATTATTTTCTTTCTACTCATATTTTGGTTCGGTTACCGAACCGAATTTGAAAATCGGTTCGGTCGGTTAACCGAATTTAAATCGATTTTTGCCCACCCCTACTCCTTAGGGTGGGCTAGCTCTAACTTTACTTTGATTAATTGATTCACATGAGCAATTACACTTGTGGCTCACTTGTTAGTGGGGGTGGGCACGGGGCGGGACAGATATCATTCTGTTCGTTAGGAATGGGATGAAGTTGGGATGATGTATTGATTTACATGAGCAATTAAACTTGTGGCTCACTTGTTACTAGGGGCGGGTATGGGATGGGACGGATCTCATTCCGTTCGTCTAAGATTGGGACAAGACGGGATGAGCGGGTACTAATAGTCTTCTAATGAAGAATACAAAAAAATTCATCACATTACTTACACATCAATAATGCCAATTTCATGTACATATAACTATCATTGTAACAATATTAAATATCATGTAAAATTTATGGTCTAATGAACTTACAATTATTATTTTTTATGTTAAGCACCATTTGTGTGATACACTAACCAATAGTTGTACATATAACTCATAGTGCAAAACTAAAACAAACCCATCATCATAGTGAAAAAACTTATGAATTAAGCCCTCGGAGATTTGCATGATGCAGGAAAATGTAACAAGAAATACTTTGAGCATTTGAGCATTTTCCACAACAAAGAAAAAGGTCATATTAAGCATTCGGTGGAATCACTCACATGAGATCTATGTAAAAATTTAAGGAGTCACCGACATGAGATCAACGCGGGAGTCTTATCCTTTTCGAGAGAGATTGTATTTTAAACCTTTTTCTTCTCATTTATAATTTTTTTTATTAATTAAAGGTTAAAGGATCCTTAAAAACCCCACTTGCTTAAAAAAAAATTTACATACTACACAACAGGAAATCAACATGTCTCATGCATCTTAATCTTTTAGAGAAAGGCAATCAAACTGGGGATAAAGAGTGTAATGGACTTTAGTCTCAATATTTTCAAAATACTGAGTACTGATTTTTCATGAGCATATTCTTTTCACAAGAATTCAAATTCATTTTTAAAAAATTTCCATTTTAATTATTAATTCAAAATAATATATGATTGTTGATCAATTGCACTTGACTTTCTTAACCATTTGAGATTTGATACTGAAGCCAACTTATAAATTATTTTAATATTTTAATTCAATAAATTGAGGCAAAAGGAATGGATGATCTTTATATGTTTGCAATTGCATGAGCGGGTTGTTGCAATACATATCCATCCACATATCACAAATATATAATCCAATCAAGCAATAAAGTCGACACATAACGTGGTGGTAACAATCCTCTTGATTAAAGAAAGAAATGATAGATAACCATGGCTTTTATTAATATGTACAAAGTCATCATCTACATACCTTGATTCAATTCATACACAATTATGCAACAAATCTACAAACACTGAGCCACTCCAATTATGCAACAAATTTACAAACAATTAATCTCACCCAATTATATGCACCAAAGCATCAAATCAGATTGATTGCATGTGTTTATGGTCATTCGTCATCAAGCACCAACTGTTGCAGTTGTTAGAATGGAATCGATTTCGCTTCTAGAATGGGTGAGGTTCTTCGCGCCATTCTTATCAGTTCCGTTCATCCATATTTCTGGAATCACTTGTGGCAGATTAAGTATACTTTCTACTGCATAATCAGCTTCTTTGGTTTTCACTGATTTCCCAACCTGCAATAGATAAGAAATAGTTGGAACATATTTATTAAAAACAAACACTGAAACTGAAGTCTTATACTAAAAACATTTTTACGGACGGCCTAGAATCTTCGATTTGACTGATGAAGTGGATATCGACAGCAGAAACACACAAGAATTTCTCATGTGAACCATGTAAATTCAATTGTCAACATCTAGGTTTTGATAGAACATTGGGATGATTTTGACAACAATCACTAAAGTTTACCCAAGAAAATGCCCCTACTAGTTGGGATGTTGTGAAACTCTCCCTCTCAAATGACATATCATCTCATGGTTTCATTCGTGTACGTCTGCCAACTCGGTACATCTTTAATTGATGCAGAGGACCATGACATTCTATAAACAATAATTGAGCTTACCAATGCAGTGCGAAGACCAACAGCTTTACCGGAGGCGATATTGAGGACGTTGTCGTCAAGAAACAGCTGATCAATATAAAATTAGGCTATGGTCAGTTTCATATTAAAGTATATACACCAAAGATATGGAAAATGTTGCAAAATTGGCTTTTTAAAAATAAAAACAAATGTGTGTTTACCTGGTTTTGAACCCTAAATCTCTCTCTCCTATTTGATTATTGTATCACTCTCTATTTATAGTCTCATATCTATTATATATCTCTTTGTGGTAGAGTATATAAGGAGATAGTTAGAATTTGGGTTTGGACCCCTTGGGGGTACCACTCTTTTATGAGGAGGGGAGAGATAGACTCTTGCGCCCGCCGCCCGTCCATCCGGGTCGGGTCATTTAGAGAGCAAAACATTCTTTTTTGCTGAAAAAATTATTTAAACGAAAACTCTTGAACTTCTGAAGAGAACTGAATCAAGATACGATGTATCTGGACAGTCTCTCTAAATTACGTATGGCATAAGTCGCGGCGAGATTTTCTCTCCACGATTTGATTTTATTCTCCGCACGATTGATGTCAATGAATCGAGTCTATATTTCGTTTTCGTTTGTACGTTTTTCAATCTATAAATACCATCTAGTTTTAGAGTTTTAGAATTAAGAAAAATAAAATAAGAAACAGAGTCTTCTTTAGAAATCAGAAACAAAGTGTTTTTTCAGAGTATATTGCAAACAGTCTTCGTGTTTACAACAATCAATTTTCGTCTATCAAATTTTTGCTTCTTGCTGATTTCTTTTAATGGTATTGGTGATTCCGAGCAAATAAGGAGATTAAAGGTGATTTGTATTCCGTTTATATACTGTGCAAATTTTGAACGAGACAGAGAAGATTCTGGGCTGTTTTATTCTGGGGACGGCGGGGCTACGAAACTGCTTGCACAATTTTGGGCAGAGCCGCGAAACGTCTTAAAGAGAGTGACCTACTCCGCGATTCAACCCAAGCAAAATTGGTACCATCGTTCCTTCTTTTTAATTCGAATTTACAACATTTTTTTAACAGAAAATGAGGAAAGGTGGTAGTGTAGCTTACAGTGCGACCAGGATCGATGTTTGCCACATGCACAGCGATGTCAATAGCATCAATGGACGGCTTCAATACAACAGGAAACTCATCTGGCCTACTGGATTTCCAGAGATTCGGATTAATGGTTTCGAAGCAGATTATCTGTTCAAAACAATCTTGTATTCCTAACCTCTCTAAAACCTTGATTGCATGCTTTCTATCAGAATTAGTGAAAATCTGACCAAAACACAAGAACGAAAATAATATTTAGACTACTAAAGTTCAAATTTCAGTTTGATTAAAGTTGGAAGCCGACGAAGAAGCGAAATTGAACTTCTCTTACAAGTTTTCTCTGATTGATGCTTCGCAGGAGGTTGCGTAGCTGAGGATCCGCCATAATGGACTCATAAGGCAACCTTCCGTGCACGAAACCGTGGTAGTCGTCTGCATCAATATCATACCCCAGAGCCTAAAAAACATGAACAAAAACTATATATAGTCAGATAAAAAAATTCTATTTTTCTCATGTTCTTCTCAAGAAATTTGAACACAATTAGTTGAAGAAGAAATTACCCTTAGGCCAGCTAAGGTACTTCCGTAAGTTCTAAACAACTCAACTCGGAGCTGTGAAGCTTTGTCAGTCGAAAACCCGCATTTCTCAATCAGAAAATCTGTACAAGATTAGTGACTATAATCACTTAAAATTTATGCCAAAAAAAAGTTGTGCTTATTGTAAATTTGTAACACCTTGGATGTTTTGCTTGCAAGCTGCACCAATTCCAGTCTTAGACGAGTACAAAGTGTCATCAAGGTCTACAAAAAAAAAATGAACAAAATCATTAATGAATTTGAACATGATGCTCAGTAAGTCCAATATATTGAGAGACTAATTTGGGGGTGAATTGTACCGAAAAGAAGGCAATCGAAATCGGAACCAGCTTCGCGAAGAGATATGCTGCAGTGATCCATGGTTGAACAAGAAGAACAGAAGGAAATTGAAGTAAAATTTGAAAGCTTGATGAAATTGAAATATATATGTTTCGAGCTAGCATTTGAAAGTGTTGGAGAAGAGCTCGATTTATAGGGAAGTAGAGATGAGGGAATGTGGAAAGCAAAAACGTGTTGTCTGAGGGCCACCCACCACGCGGCACACCAGGACAACTCTCTCAACTACCATATTTTCATAAATGACTAAAGTACCCTTCGCCAATGTTCTTCTATTCACACCTTGTAAATTCTTGGAAGGTCCCCTGGTGAAGACAGCACGTGTGATGCATGAGAGAAGAAAAGTCACGTGGAAAATGGAGGTGTGGATTGAGAAAAAGTTTGTAAGGGCATCCACGCAGTGAGGATGGAAGTGTTCATGAAATAAATGAATGTATTTGAGCGATACATGCAACATTAAAATTAAATATATAGGCGTGTACATCACACAGTTTATGTTGAAGTCCACATCATTTTAGCATGATTTGAGATTGTTATTGGTCCCTGATTAAGAGTAGTGAGGTTTATGATGTTCCAACTTACTTTTCTAATCACTACTAACAAGTAACAACCAACACCAATAACTTAAATTATATGAATTCTGCTACTATATAATGTGAGAATGAAAGCCACACCTTGCAAATTTAATAATTTTTCTGATTATTTGGTGACCAATTGTGTTGTTTTTGTAATTTATTATTTTTAAACAACATCAACTTCCTCTATAGTTGTGATGGGGAGTAAAAGATTTGACAGAAGAACCACCAACATAGACAACATCACCATACATGAAGGCCATTATGGGATATTTATTTTAAAATTTATGGCTGTGAAGTGATCATCATCTCCAAATTTTGTTTATGTTATCACATCCATTAGAGAGGTAAGAGATTTATTTAGGGGTTGTTTATAATCATGAACCATGTGTATCTATCTATAGATATGATAAGATACTATTGATTTTCATGATCCAAAGCACATTTCATTTGCGCTTCTTGCGCAAAATATAGCACCATCATGATTCTTTTGGATTTCAAATGAGGACAGTGATTGATGATAGCTCATCGGATACTCGGTTGTGATCTCAACTTTGTCTATTTTTTCTTCTCGTATTTCACTGCCTTCAGATCTTGCACATTATAACCATTGACGTACGTGTTTCACTTAGGATCACATAATCAAGCAAATAACAAATAAAAACAGAAAAGACACACAGATTTACGTGGTTCAGCAGAATGCCTACATCCACGGAATCACACACCAAACAAATCCACTATGCTCAACGGCAAAAGAGAAAGTACAAAGTGGAACCTTCCGAAAGCCTTAGTTTTCTCACTACAAGGTTTCCCAACGAAGAAAATATTATACATGTTTTAGGTCAGGAAAGCTGCCAGCATCTGGATAGTACAACTCTCTTGCTTTCCCATACCACCATAATGCTTCAGGGTGCAGACAGAAATCTAGTCAGGTTCCACAAACTCAACAGAATGAGTGACATTCCCTTTTCATTGCCAAGAAAACCTTGAACCTGAATCGCAGTGACATTCCCTTTTATAGGAATGTTTGTGGCTTCTTTGTGTGCGCATAAGACATGATCTGAATTAAGTTTGAGCATGTCTAGGGAGTGGCATCAAGCATGAACCATAGCATTTGACCATCAGTCTTCCTGAAATCTGTCTTGGAAAACTTGATATATAAAATGGTTTTGAAGTTGGGACATCAGTGAATTTTTTACGTCGAGAAATGGAACTTCACCATTATCAAGAAACTGGGTGGTTGAATGATGGAACTCCAGATTCAATGTCTGATTTTGCTTGTGAGCAGTGAGAATATGGTGAAAGAAGGTGAGACCGTGTGTTTTATTTAACAGTGGCACAGTTGTTGTCGGCAAAGCAGCCTAATAGCCCAACCAAGCAGAGGAACGGTGCCGTTGATTCTGGTTAAAACCCATGCTGCATTTGCAATAAAGAGAGAACTCGCGTAACTACTTGAATTCTTCTTGGAACAAGGTTTATAAGAAAGCCACAAATTGTATAGATGTTCACTGTATGTACCTTAATTAAACTTCACTTTTGCATTTTGTATTTGATCCTTTAGCAGCCTGGTGGCTCAATCAAGCAGAGGAATGGTGTTGTTGATTCTCGTTAAAAACCATGCTGCATTTGCAATAAAGAGAAAACTCAGATAACTACTTGAATTCTTCTTGGAACAAGGTTTATAAGAAAGCCACAAATTGTATAGATGTTCACTGTATGTACCTTAAACTTCACTTTTGCATTTTGCATTGATCCTTTAGCTGCCTGATAGCTCAACCAAGCAGAGGAATGGTGTTAAAACCATGCTGCATTTGAAATAAAGAGAGAACTCGGATTTCCGATTGTTTTCCTCCTTAATTAGTGTAAAAAAAGCTGCATTCAGAATTGCATCACCAAAATCATTCTTTGTCTCATATATCAACTGTTTTATGTTTAAAAAAAAGAACCCGTCTAATTAGCGAGGGAAGCAGTGAGGGGACCCCACAGGGGGAGGGGAGCCGTCTATTTTCCCCGGGATGCGTGCGTTGAAAATTCAAACACGCATCCCGGAGGGAATGGACGGCTCCCCCTCCCCCCTGTGGGGTCCCTCGCTGCTTCCCTCGACAATTAGAATTTTACTAAAAGAAATGTTTATAAACAAAACAATATTACTGAAACGCAAAAAGTTAATTTCGCAACTTCGAACGTGATCTCACCTCTTGTAGAGATATTTCACTCCTCTAAGGTCATCTTAGATGTGTGTGGCCTTGCAACTCCATCCAACTTAGAGACATTGGAGTCTCCAAGAAGTCAGTGGTCGTCACCCTGTCCATGAAGAGCATCAATACCATGTCTAAATGATTAACCGGACTGAAAATATGACCATGTACAATTGAAACAATAACTTTGGGTTGACTTACTTGAAATTCACTAAAAACTCAGGTCACTTAATAGAGTTCAGTAATGGGTTTCCAGTTTCTGCTACTAGTAACTTCAATGTCAATACAGATCGCTTTCCAATTTCTTCAGCTTCTCTGTTGACACACACTTGATATATAACTTCATGTCATTAAAGTGTTTGGCTTCAAATACAACTCTAGTAAATTTATACTAAACTAGATAGTAATTACTGTTTGTTGCTTACCTTCCCTATGGAGCATACTAGTGGCCTTCAAGATTCCTGATATTGCCAGTAGTACAATTTCATCCGCTTCTCTGTCGACAAAATCTCAATATGTAACTCCATATTGATTATTGAAGTTTGTAGCTTCTCGGACAGTAAATACTGTATGTTGCTCACCTCTCCTATATATGGAGCTTGCAAGTGTCCTCTGTCATGTGTATAACATTATCTCATCAAATACTGGAGCAACTTTTTTCCTTCTCTGAAACGAGTTAGTAATCAACATTTGCATGCCATCTTGATACATTTATATCCTTTGGCTTGAAAGAAGTTGTCTAGGAAATTTAGCAATGACAGATAATCCATGAAAGCTGTAAGATCATCACTAAAAACCCTCTATTGCTACTTAGATTTTGTTTATGAAACCAGCCTGCGAGAAACAAGAACTTCTTGAAGCTGAAAATCTCGGAGTATTGTACCTTCACTTTGGAGTTATAGCTTTCCACTTATCACCCTTCCCGTCTTTCTCACTTTGAAAACATCCTTGAAAAATAAAAGCGAAGCTTGGGTAAAAAATCCGCTAGTCAAGTTAGGAAAGAAGCAAAGTCAATTAAATAGAGGCATGTGTTGCCAAATCAAATTCATCTCTAATCACATCCTTTCTACTATCAAATACATACGACGAAATATAATTTCATTGAAATTTAAACAAGTTGGGATAGAACAACTGACTTGTTTGCTAGAACCAGCATTGTGAGTTCTTGTTCGAGTTGTGGTTAACCACAAGTCCAAGGCATCTTCCGCGTCATATGCTGCATCCTTGAGTTTGTTTAGCCAATCTGCAATTGGCTTCTCCTTCACTTGCTTGGCCTCCGCATTTTTGAGGACGGCCTGGACGGTTGACAGTGTTCCTGTGAGCTTCTCCGCATCTTTCTTGACTCCCCCAATTAAAGTGAATTCTGCATTAGTGAACCATGTAACAAAAAGGTTAGAATTAGTACAAAGAAATGGAGAAGTAATTGATGGGACGGAAATAAAATAAATGTGAAAACAAAATAATCTAAATGACTGACTCACCTGCTGGAAGGGGCAGAAAGCTTCAAAATGTTTATTTACTTGTCAAGTGCAGCATCAGATCTAGTAGCAGCTATCTAAAATAATCTTTGGAATGAGGGAAATCTTGTGTCAATCCTCACCCTCGTCTCTTTTGATCTTTAGATATTGAAGAGTGGTGAGGTGGTGTGTGGCATCAGGAAAAGCTGTCAACTCGTGCAAGTACTCCAATACTAGAGGCACAATTATAAGTTCAAAAACCAGACAACTAAAACTTGAGGGCATCATGACATTGAACACTGCAAAAATGAAGAATATTAGAAATTATAAAAAAAAAAAAAAAAAAAAAAAAAAAACTGAATTAGAAATCCACATACACTGACTACTGGAACCTCATTCAAACAAAAGAGAGTATATATAATGCTAAACTGCATGTAGCTTCTGCAGTTGCCTACGTAGCTCAACCAAGCAGGGGAACAGTGTCGATAAACCATGCCACATTTGCAATAAAGAGAGAACTCAGATAGCTACTTGAATACTCCTTGGAACAAGGTTTGTAAGAAAGCCACAAATATATAGATGGCCAATGTATGCACTTACCTTAAACTACTTTTGCATTTTGCACTTGAGCTTTTAAGATGTTGACTTTCGTTTGTCTCCTTCCTTAATTAGTGTAAAAATTGCTGCATTTAAGATTGCATCACCAAAATCACTATTATCTCATTAATTTATAACTGTTTAATCTTGCAAAGGGAAACTTGATCTCGCCTCTTTTAGAGATAATTCACTCCCTCTCCCTAGAAGTTTGGCCTTGTAATTCCATCCAACTTAGAGACATTGGAGAGTCTCCAATAAATCATTTATGATCACCCCGTCCATGAAGAGCTAGGTTGGTCACATATATTGATGTGCTTCAAAACCATTTCTAAATGATTAACTTAACTGAAACATATTACCATGTAAAATTAAAACAATAACTTTTGATTGACTTACTTGAAATTCACAACTGAAATTATAACTTCCATAAGCAATAGAGTTCAGTAATAGCTTCCATTTTCAAATACAGCTGCTTGCAAGACAACAGATTAAGAAGCAAAAACCAGTCAGGTAGAGTGTCAAGTGACCTGCTACTAGTTATTTTGATTTTAATAAATGGGATGAGAACCTGAATTGTTCTTCAAGATTCCTGATATTGCCCATTGTGCAGGTCATTTGACAAATTCATCCACTTCTCTGTCAACAAAATCTCAATATGTAACTCACAATATTGAAGTTTGTAGCTTCTCTGATAGTAAATAATGTATGTTGCTTACCTCTCCTATATATGGAGCCTGCAAGCGTCCTCTGTCACGTGTATAACATTATCTCATCAACGCCAGGAGTAATTTTTTTTCCTTCTCTGAAACGAGTTGGTAATCAACATTTGAATGCCATCATGATACATTTATATCCTTTGGCTTGAAAGGAGTAGTCTAGGAAATTTAACAATGACAGATAATCCATGAAAGCTGTAAGATCACTAAAAACCCTCTACTGCAACTTAGATTTTGTTTATGAAAGAAGCCTGCGAGAAACAAGAGCTTCTTGAAGCTGAAAATCTCGGAGTAATGTACCTTCAATTTGGAGTTATAGCTTTCCACTTATCACCCTTCCCATCTTTCTCACTTTGAAACATCCTTGAAAAATAAAAACGTAAGTTTGGGTAAAAACACCACTAGTCAAGTTGGAAAAGAAGCAAAGTCAATTAAAGAGAGGCATATGTAGCAAAGTCAAATTCATCTCTGATCACATCCTTTCTACTAACCTAAGAATCAACAATTTGGATGGGTTTTGCAGTGGCAATTTTTATTTTCTTTCAAACTTTTGTTATTTGGAGAAATAGTATGGGTGTTTCTGAGTTGAACTCATAACAAGAAGCAAAAACAATGGCAAACATACATTTGAATTCAGAAACTTCAATGCTACTTTATGATTCATTGAAAATAGCATTTAGTAGTTGACTGGCCCTTGAATCCATTTGATCGTGGCTAGCCTAAGGAGAAACAATGTAAGATCAATTAGAACATATTGACACAAATCTAAATACAAAGTAGAAAGGATGTACTAGATCTTACAGCACAATGCTAGTCATGAATGCACGGTTGATGTAGGATTTCATCTGGTTGCAAAGTGACTTAAGACAACGTACATGACTGTATCCATTTAGAGTGGTTTCATACCCTTTGCAAGGTCTAGTCATGTGGCCTTTAAATTCTGTCATTTAATCACAAACGAGAAAAAACAAATCATAGCTTGTAGATATTGAAAACTGTCACAAAGAGGTCAGTGATGATCTCTGTTCATCACAGTTCATAAGCCATACTTCTGATTTAATTTTATAAGTACTAGCTTTCAAACGTGTACGTTGCACGTGTCGGTGTGTAGCATAGTCCATAAATAGCTTAATAAAATATTTGACCAAGGCTCAATGTTGAAGGTTAAATATGATTGTTCAAATGAACTCACCTCAAACTTCATGTTTGCATTTTGCTTTAAGGTTGAGCCTGGAGACTTGGACTTCATCTGAAACACTTTCATACCTTCCTGTTAAAAAACCCAGATTCCTACCAATTGCATCCTCAATAGACAGAGGAATCCACATAGGTACTTGAGTCCTTGAAATATGGCTTATATGGATCAAGCAAATTACATTAATGCCCATGTAAGTAACTCACCTTAAACTTCATTTCAAATTTTGCCTTGAGGTTAAATCCTGAGTCTTTGAATTCTGCAAATCTTGTATTCACAAATCAAAGGAGAAACGCGTTATCAACTTATAGACATTGAAGATTCTCAGGTTGGTAAAACACAATAACATCAACAACCATAACATCAAAACTTATTTTAGAGAGGGAGAGTCAAATTAAAGAAAGGTAGAGAGAGCTTGAATGTGCTTAATTACTTGTGAAGTGCATCAGCAGTATGATTAGTAGGAACAGCAATCTGGAACGTGGAAAATATTATGCCAATCTTCTCACATCGTGTGTTTGAATTAAGCTTCGCTGAGTCCAAACAATGAAGCAACCGTTGTCTGAAAAGCACCTCAACCAAGTATGTGAATTGTTTCATTACTTTGCTTGGATGTAACACTCTCCAAGGCTAAGTTAGTGTGGCCGTCCCTTTATCAAAAAGGAAGAAAATAATGACCTGGGACTGTCAAGAACAAGCTGAGTCAGCAGCCAATTCAGCAAATGAGTCAGTTTTGGAGATTTTGTTTTGTAAATCAGAATGGCCATTTCCAGTTTCCCATTTCATATACTAATTAAAACAAGAGAGTAATTAGACTTAACTTTTGTCACTTCAATTATTTTGTAATTCCCCATTTCGTATACTAAGTAAAATAAGAGAGTAATTAGACTTAAGTTTTGTCACTTAAATTATTTTCTGAAAGATCTCAAATCATTGCTTTGAAAAGATTACACATTCATGTATTACAAATAGGTACGTTAGAGATAGAGGAAAAGCAAAAAAATAAAAATTACAATGAAATAATAAGAGTTACCTGTGGTGTCAAAAACTTGGCATACTGAAAACTAACTGTGGAAGCGAACTAGCTAGAAAAGTGCTCAAGGCTTCCTGATTGGTTAAACACACTGGTCTGATTTTTTGTATAGGCATTATTGAACCATGCGACAAAAAAGTTGGTTAGAACTAGTAGAAAGAAAGGTGAAAACAAATTAAAAGTCTAAATGACTTGACTCACCTGCTGGAAGGGACAGAAAGCTTGGAAGTGTTTATTTACTTGTCAAGTGCGGCTTTAGATATTGCAGTAATCAATACAAATATTTGGAATGTGGGAAATCTTGTGCCAATCCTCGCCCTCGTCCCTCTTGCATCGTTCTTTGAGATCAGGATGACAGTAGAAGATATCCAGATATTGAAGAGTGGTGAGGTGCTTCAACCAATCTGGCAACGTTCTCAGATTCTCGCATTCCCGTATCTCTAATTTTTGAAGCATGGGAAGGTGTCTTATCCCTTGAGGCAAAGCTGTCAGATTGGGTAAGTCATTCAATCTGAGAGTTTCAAGGGAAACGAGGTTCCGAAGATCCTTCTCCTCCTCAATTGCCAGCTCTGGACATCTTTCTATTTCTAATTCTCGGAGGTGTCTTATCCCTTGAGGCAAAGCTGTCAACTTGGGTAACTTTTTCAATCTTAGAATTTCAAGGGAAACGAGGTTCCGAAGATCCTTAATTGCCAGCTCTGGACATCTTTCTATTTCTAATTCTCGGAGGTGTCTTATCCCTTGAGGCAAAGCTGTCAACTTGGGTAACTTTTCCAATCTTAGAGTTTCAAGGGAGACGAGGTGCTCAAAACCTGGAGTTCCCAATTCCAACTCTAACTCTCCACAATCACTTAGCTTTAATTGTTTGAGGGATGTTAGATACCGCAACCCCTCTGACACAGATGTTAGATTCTGACATTCTGAAATCTCCAGAGAATCAAGAAGTGAGTTGTTGTTCTCTGACCCTTCTCCTCCTCCAATCGTTGGCAAACACTTGATACGATTACATTCACGGATACTTAATGTTGTAAGAGAGGTGAGCTTTTGCAGTTCCTTGGGAAATGAAACCAATTCCTTGCAATTACTAATCTCCAAAGATTTTAGGGCTTTGAGGTGAGTAGTATTGAGGACGCCTCCTCCTCCTTGGAATATTTGAGGAGGAAATTCCTCTGCACCGTAACCAGACATATTCAGCTCTTGCAAATTGGGAGGAAGTGGGAGGAGGCCTTGTAACATCTCTTGGCTCTTGTTGTTGTTGCTAATTGCTTGCAGAGAACCATCCTCATCATAACGCCACCATAAGTATAACTCAGTGAGGTATTGTTTGCTCCTCAAGTTAGCCATTCTAGCCTCCTCTGCATTTCTAACATTTTCAAGCCCTACTATCCATAATCTTCCTCTGAGCTGGTTCAGTCCGTGCAACTCATTGATGCCAGCAGCACCACTTCCACATCCATCTCTTATGTCAGAATCAGAATCATCATCCCCTACAGCTACAGGGAAGTGGCCTAATGTCCGTAGGCTTCTCAATTCCCCAATACCACTTGGAAGTTTCCCCAACTCAGGACAATACGAAATATCTAGGTGGATTAGGCTTCTCACATCCATATTTTTCATGTTTTTTGGCAACTCTTTGAGTTTGGTACAGTAAGCAAGTAGCAACGACCGTAAGTTCATTAGGTCACAAACAGTTTCAGGTACTGATTCTAAACATGAGCACTTACTAAGGTCGAGGTGCCTCAGATTTGTCAAGTTTCCAATGGATTGTGGCAGGATTGTAATTTTTGTATTATAGCTTAAATCTAACCACCACAAGTTTCTTAACCTACAAATGGAATCAGGTAATGATGAAATGCTAGTAAAAGAGAGATTCAGGTACCTCAAATGTTCCAACTTACTTATTGAACTTGGCAAGGTTTCAAGTTTCATATTCCCACTCAAGTCCAACATCTGCAAGTTTACTAACCTACAAATGGATTCAGGTAAGGATTTGAGCCTATTGCCTGACAGGTTAAGGTATCTCAATTGTTTCAGATGGAACACTGAAGGTGAAATGGTCATCATCCCTGTACGGCTTATATCTAATACTCTAAGGGTTCGTTGGAAAACAAGCCCATCAATATTGGGTGAATCAAGGAATAATAGTGTACGTGAGGATGGTAGGGATCTAAGGAAAGGAGGGACAGAAGTTGTTGATGATTGTTCTGAGTCGAGAATCACAGTCAAGTGCCTAATTCTCTCAGAGACATTTTTTCTTTCATCGACCTTTACAATTTGACAATCATTTGTTGCAATAGAACTTGCTAGATCATGCATCAGGTCATGCATCTTACAAGTTCGTATATTTCCATACTCATCTTCTGTGGTATCTTGGAAGAAGGACCAATGCAACAGTCCATTGAAAATGTCATCCCCTATTTCTTCCATCTTTTCTTTGGGTTGAATAAATCCATTCGCTATCCACAAACATATCAAATTGGTTTTATCTATTTTATGATCTTTTGGGAAAATGGAGCAATAAGAAAAACACTGCTTCAAATTTGAGGGTAAATGGTTGTAACTCAGTCTTAAAGCAGGTAAAATATCATCTTCTCCACTTTTTAAATTCCAAATCTCATTGTCTCTGACATTTTTCCAGTGGTTCTCTTCAGTTTTTGAGCATAGCAAGCTTCCAAGGGATTTTGCTGCAAGTGGTACTCCTTTACACCTTTTCACGATTTCCTTGCCAATTGGGACCAAGTTTGGATACTGCTCTTCACTGCTATCACCCAATGCACGATGTTTCAACAACGACCAACAATCGTCATCAGACAGAACCCCTACATGATATGGTGTAATAGTAGCTGTGATAGATGCTACTTTTGTGGAACGCGTCGTTACCACAACTGAACTTCCTTTGGCTCCACTCTTGATAGAACTTCTCAACTTGTTCCACATATCTTGATTTTCATTCCAGACATCATCTAACACCAGCAAATATTTTTTGTCTTTTAATAATTCCTGGACTTTAATCTGAATGGGTTCTAAATTCTCAAGTGTACACGACTGCTGCTTGAAAGATTCAATGATTGATTTTAAGATCTTTTTTACATCAAAAGGTTCAGATACACAAACCCATCCCCTGGCTTCGAAGCGCCCAACTACCCTCTCATCATTATAGACTAGCTGCGCAAGGGTAGTTTTCCCAACTCCGCCAAAGCCTACCAAGGGAAACACACAAAGATCTTCTTGGCTCTCATTGCTTAGTAATTCATCAATGATGTTTTTTTTGTCATCGTCTCTCCCATAAATTTTAGGTTCACTTAAAATGGAGCTGGTTTCTCTGTTTTGATCTAACCGGATGTATTCAGTCTGTGGCACAGTACTAATATTAAGATTGAACTTGGATCTTTGTTCAGCAATATCATCAATTTTACTTATAATTTCCTTCAGTCTTTTTGCCATCTTATGACGAAATATAATTTCCTTGAAATTTAAACAAGTTGGGATAGAACAACTGACTTGTTTGCTAGAACCAGCATCTGTGAGCTCTAGCTCGCGTTGTCGAGTTGTGGTTAACCACAAGTCCAAGGCATCTTCCGCGTCATGTGCTGCATCCTTGAGTTTGTTTAGCCAATTTGCAATTGACTTCTCCTTAAATTGCTTGTCCTCCGCGTCTTCGAGGACGGCCTGGATGGTTGACAGCGTCCCCGTGAGCTTCTCCACGTCTTTCTTGACTCCCCCAATCAAACTGAATTCTGTCTGGAGTAAGGAAACGAGGCTCTCAACTAGCGGTCCAACAACTACATCTGCCATGGTAATGTTTTGTGCTTGGAGTTATGAAGAAATCTGATGATAAAACGGAGTGAGTGTTTTCTGTTTGTGGAGAAAACAATCTTGAAAGTGCTTCTTTAAATATTGTTCCTCAAAGAATGAATGAACCCAACAACTTAAAATTAATACCACAAGTGTTTTTTTTTTTTTCAATTATTAACCCAACAACTTGGAATCTTTTGCATTATTGAAGTGGTTTGTTCATTGAAAGCAATCTACTTTAATTATTTGCTTTGCCTTTCAGTCTTATCTAGAATGTTTTCTTGAAAAAAAAACAAAAAAAAAAGTAGGGTAAGAAACACATGTTCATTAAAGATGACTCCACTTTGTATATATGTCTGGTGAAACGTCAAAGTCACCTGCACTCTATGAATCACTATCGGTCAGTTAATGTTAGTGATCTCGAGTCTTTTGTTTTGTTGATTTCATTTACCCTTTACAATGGGATTAACATGTATGAACGTATGACTCAATCATAATTATGCTCTCTCAAACATCATTTTGATGAGAACTGATTCACGAGCATGTAGTGGGACAAAGCATGAATCATAGCATTTGATAATTCATCTCTCTGGATTCCGTCTTCACAATCCATCAAAGTGGTACTGAATTAAATCGTTTATCATTGACGAATGGAACTGCATGATTCTTGAGAAACTGAGGGTGATGACATTATGGATCTCCAGATTCAGTTAATGTTTTCTGATTGGAGTTATCAAGAATTAATTCTGATAAAATGGAGGAGTGAGGGTTTCTTGTGATTGGAGAAAAAAAATATTGGAAGTGCTTTGTATATTGTTCTTGAAAGAATGAAGAATTTGTGTTTACCACAAGAAGCCTTTTTTTGTTACTTTTCCTGTGTCCATGAGAACTTATGTTCTGAATATCTCTGTCACCCATCAACTTGGAATCTTTTACATTATGAAAGTTGTTTATTCACTGAAAGGAATTTACTTTAATTTCTTCTTTCACTCTTGTCGATCCAAAGTGTTTTCTTGAGATGAAAGTAAGAAACTTTCATTAAAGATGATTCTGCTTTTTATATGTAGTGAAACTTGAAAGTCATCAAGTTGGGCTCTACCATACTTACAGTTTTTGTGAAAGCATAAATACTTTCCATGAGCTTCATCCTTAACCTCTGTATGCTGCAATGGGACGAATTGCAACAATGAAACAATTGAAAATCAAGTAAAATGACCGATTTGCAAGTGTGGTAAAACTGGTAAAGTGTGCTCGTTTACAAGAAATTTTATTTGAGACTTTTATGAGAGTCTATGTAACAACATGGATACGGGTTCACTTATAGGCAATAATTGTGATTTCATCTTTCAAGTTAATCTCGGTTCCCTGATTTTAAGAAATATTTTGTTTTGTATAGAAAAAAAAGGTAAAAATTTTTGTTGTAATTTCAAATTAACAATATAAGTTTATGTATTTTAAATTCTTGGGTACTACATAAAAAGTCTCACATGATTTATAATGTCGTACAGACTATATATTACATTAGAATCACTTGCATAACAAACTTTTGATACTAAAATAACATCATAACAAGTCGAAATATACGGATATCTAAATATTTATTTTTTTCTCAAGGGAATTCCCCCTGAAAAAAAAAAAATATTTCAAATCTCAAAAAATATTTCGTGAAATTTCAACCTAAATTGTTTTCCAGTACTTCTGATATTGCTCTATTATAGAGTTTGACCGTGAATTTCTCTATTCCCTATGGCAAACTTGGTTCACATAATCTAACAAGGAAACTGAGTCTCATTTTCTCCATTGGGGTAACTAGAGTTGGCAGAGCCAATAATCTATGGACAACAAAAAATTCTTGATCATGTCACGGAAAATTTCATCTGATTATGCTTCAACACAGATTTAGCCTCTTTTAGGTCAAAGCCTTCAAAGTTACTAAAAGCTCAAGTTGTGAGGAAAGGCACAAGTAGAAATTATCAAAACCAGACAACTAAAAATTGGGATCGTTAATGAAGATCACTGACATAGAAAACTACAAAAATGAAGCATCTAAAAAATTTACTTTCACAACTATGAGTATGATCTCACCTTTTTAGAAAGATTTCACTCCCTCTCCAAGGCCAAGTTAGAGGTGTGGTCTTGTAGCTCCATCCTTTTATCAAAAGGGTGACAAAAAATTATCAATTTATAAATTGGAGATCCCCAAGAAGAAGCCACTGATCATCACCTGGTCCATTGAGAGTCAGGTTGGTTTAGGGAAAATACACCAAAGTTTCACCAATCCGAAATTTGTGAATACAGTAACTGAAAGTGGAGGGAGATATGTTAAGGGACTAGAAACTTTTATCGTCACAAATGATTTGAAGGTGAAGCATTTCTCACCAGTTTGTTGCATATCCATTGCCCGCTCTTCGGGCGTGCCATTCAGTGATTTGGAGGAAAATAATTAATTGTCGGTGAATATGAGGTTATCACCCTAACACAGAAAAATTTACTCACATAACAGGATTAATTATGACTAATGGATGATAGTTTGCAGGATTTGCTAAACTCAAGCCCTAAATAATGTTATTTTGATTATGTCATTGTTTAAAACCACATTGTGGTCATTCTATCTGTGACTTAATTTCCTGTTGCATGTGTCTTCTCAGGGCTTCAATGACTAAATAAAATACGAAATATCTAGGTGGATTAGGCTCCTCATATTTTTCATGTTTTTTGGCAACTCTTTGAGTTTGTTACAGTCAGATAGCAGCAACGACTGTAAGTTCATTAGGTCACAAACAGTTTCAGGTAATGATTCTAAAGACCTGCACCAATTAAGGTCGAGGTGCCTCAGATTTGTCAAGTCTCTTAAGGAATGTGGCAAGATTGTAATTTCACGATTCCCACTTAAATCTAACCACCACAAGTTTCTTAACCTACAAATGGAATCAGGTAATGATGAAATCTTAGTATAAGAGAGATTCAGGTGCCTCAGGTTTTTCAAGTTTCCTATTGAACTTGGCAAGGTTTCAAAATTACTATTTTTACTCAAGTTCAACACCTGCAAGTTTACTAACCTACAAATGGATTCAGGTAAGGATTTGAGGTCATTGCCTGACAGGTTAAGGTATCTCAATTGTTTCAGATGAAACACTGAAGGTGAAATGGTCATCATCCCTGTATGGCTTATATCTAATACTCTAAGGGTTCGTTGGAAAACAAGCCCATCAACATTGGGTGAATCAAGGAATAATAGTGTACGTAAGGAAAGGAGGGACAGAAGTTGTTGATGATTGTTCTGAGTCGAGAATCACAGTCAAGTGCCTAATTCTCTCAGAGACATTTGTTCTTTCATCGACCTTTACAATTCGACAATCATTTTTTGCAATAGAACTTGCCAGATCATGCATCTTGCAGGTTTCTATGTTTCCATACTTATCTTTTTCAATATCTTGGAAGAAGGACCAACGCAACAGTTCATTGAAAATGTCATCCCCTATTTCTTCCATCTTTTCTTCGGGTTGAATAAATCCATTCGCTATCCACAAACATATCAAATTGGTTTTATCTATTTTATAATCTTTTGGGAAAATGGAGCAATAAGAAAAACACTGCTTCAAATTTGAGGGTAAATGGTTGTAACTCAGTCTTAAAGCAGGTAAAATATTATCTTCTCCACTTTTTAAATTCCAAATCTCATTGTCTCTGACATTTTTCCAGTGGTTCTCTTCAGTTTTTTAGCATAGTAAGCTTCCAAGGGATTTTGCTGCAAGCGGTACTCCTTTACACCTTTTCGTGATTTCCTTGCCAATTGGGACCAAGTTTGGATATTGCTCTACACCTGTATCACCCATTGCACAATGTTTCAACAAGGACCAACAATCGTCATCAGACAGAATCCCTAAACAGAATGGTGTAATAGCAGCTGTGATAGATGCTACTGTTGGAGAACGCGTTGTTACCACAACTGAACTTCCTTTGGCTCCACTCTTGATAGAACTTCTCAGCTTGTTCCACTCATCTTGATTTTCATTCCACACATCATCTAACACCAGTAAATATTTATTGTCTTTTAATAGTTCCTGGACTTTAGTTTGAATGGATTGTAAGTTCTCAAGCATGCATGGCTGGGTAGATTCAATGATTGCTTTCAAAATCCTTTTTATATCAAAGGGTTCAGATACACAAACCCATACCCTGGCTTCGAAGTGACCAACTACCCTTTCGTCATTATAGACTAACTGCGCAAGGGTAGTTTTCCCAACTCCACCAAAGCCTACCCAGGGAAACACAGAAAGATCTTCTTGGCTGTCATTGCTTAGTAATTGATCAATGATGTTTTTTTGGTCATTATCTGTTGGAAATGCTGTAAATAATTCAAATTAAAAGATAGGAACGAAGGTACCAATTTGATTTTGGGTTGAGTCGCGGACTAGATCGCTCTCTTTAAGACGTTTCACGACTTTGCCCAAAAATTGTGCAAGCAGTCAAATAGCCTCGCCGTCCCCAGGATAAAACAACCCATAATCTTCTTTGTCTCGTTCAAACAATTGCACTGTTGATTAACGGAATACTATCCACCCTTAATCTCTTATTTGCTCGAAATCACAAATACATAGCATATAATTTAACAAAACGAAAAACACTTATTTGATTCAAATACTAAACGAAATGCTCTTGTTTGCAAAATATGTTTATCTCTAATTGCAAAAACGAAATGATCTTGTTTGCAAAATGTTTTTCTCTCTAATTGCAAAACGAAATGCTCTTGTTTGCAAAATACTTTTTCTTTCTTTCTTATGTATTTAGACTCTAACTTTGTGTTGTATTTATAGAGAGAATATAGATTCATTCAAATGCGAAAATCCGGATTAATGCATTGACAAAACAAAGAACTCGGCTAGGTTCATTGGCACAACAAATGCATGGAAAATGTGGGGAAAATCCAAACGTAATTTCACTTAAAAAAAAACGTGGAAAACATGGCAATAGGAAGACGTCTAAATTCATTCCCTCTTTAGAAATTCAAAATTTATTTTCATTTAAATAAATTTTCAGCAAAAAGAATGGGTTGCTCTCTAAATGACCCGATCGGACAGACGGTTGCAGGCGCGAGAGTCTATTTCTCCCCTCCTCACAAAAGTGTGGTACCCCCAAGGGGTCCAAGCCCAAGTCCTAACAATCTCCTTATAAACTCTACCACAAAGAGTTGTATAGTAGATGTGGGACTAAAATGAGAGAGAGAGATCCAGAGATCGAAACATGTTACACACCCATTTTCTTTTATTTTAAAAAGCCATATTTCCAACAATCCCCCACTTGGATTTTTAAAACAATTTTCATCGAGCAATCTAAAAAATATAAGATTGTGCATAAACAAAAGTGTCTTTCGATTTGAACTCTTGCGTAGTGTTCATGCTTTAGATTATACTAGAGTAACTCGTAGTTTTGAACTCTATCTCTAACAGACATTACACGCACAACCTTACCAGGGTGAAGTCTAAAAAGCCCGTGCTTTACGGCCATGCACGTATATCCCAGTATAGTGAAGGCTCTAGGAATTTTGCCCTCAAATTCCATAGGAAGCGGCCAAACTTCCACAATCACTTAGGTGAGTCTATCAAGAGTACTTCTGTAGCTAGGTACTCCACTCCACATAGAGTATAAACCTCATTAAGAGTTTTTAACTCATCCTACTATCGCTTCAGGAATTCATGCTGTAATCTAGGAATGAGATTGCTATTTTGTCAGCATGATTCACATCATATCATTCACGACTTGTTATTACCCATTGAACCTATTTCTTGGGATCTCCAGTCTATAGGTTGGGTTACCGTCATGAATAACTCATTAATCTAAGGGCTTTAGTCCCATTCCTTTCGAGGTTTTGAAAACCTTTTCTCTAGCTAAGCCTTTCGTCAAAGGATCAGCCAAGTTCGCATCAGTTCGTACATGATCCACTCTCACAACACCAGTAGATAGAAACTCTCTAACTGTATTGTGCTTACGATGTATTTGTCGTCTCTTGCCGTTATAATACCGGTTCTGTATTTTTGCAATAGTCGCGGTATTATCGCAATGGATCAAGACAGCTGGAATCGGTATTTCCCATAAAGGGATCTCTGCTAGCAGGTTTCTCAACCAACCTGCTTCTTCACTAGCCATGGCTAGTGCTATCATCTCTGACTCCATCGTGGACTATGCCAGAATGGTCTGTTTCTTTGATTTCCAAGAAACAACTCCACTAGCTAATTGAAAATATAGCCACTGGTGGCTTTGGAGTCATCTGAGCTGAGTGTTTCCTGTTTGTGGAGTATGAATGAAGGATTTGCTATAACAAGTTTTATTTTCAAATATTAGACCCAACAACTTGGAATCTTTTGCATTATCGGTCAGTCAATGATATTGATCTCGAGTCTTTTGTTGACTTCATTGACTCTTTACAATGGGTATTAGCTCACCACTTAAACTGACTAATTCAACACTATACCAAACTGGCATATTTGTAACAACTCTCAAAATAGTAACACTTTTGAACTGTTACAATTCACCAAACAATTTCAAGTCAAAACTAAATTTAGTCAAAAAAATGAAAAAAAAGTTACAAAAAAAATGATACAATAAATTGGATCACCATGAATAGTATCACTTATAGAACCTTACTATTCATGGTGATGCAATTATAGTTATCACTTTGTCTGTGAAAATGTGTAAAATTATTGTGTGAATTGTTAAAATTTAGTTCCATGGGATTGGGAGTCAGTTTCCAACGCTAGAAGGGAATGTATGGCAGGTGGCTTTGTAGACTTGGTGCGCGACCCCATCTTAGTTACAAGAGTAAAATTGAGATTATGACACTAGGGGGCTGCCCATGCCAAGTCTGCCCAATGCAATTTTACCTTTCATAATCAGGTTGTAGGAAATGTCTTAATACATACTTGCGAACTGCATTGGCCCATTCTCAAATAAGAACCCAAGGGTACATGTTTCTATAAAAGTTTGTCCATGTGTTGAAGATTTTGTTAAACAAATTTTACTTTCATATAAAGGTCGTTGTACTTCTTGGCTACCAGAGTTTTCCCAACTTCACTAGCCAAGGTGAGCTAAGTGTTTTTGATAGAACTAAACAAGAATAGACAAAAAAAAAAAAAAAAAAAATCAAAATATGAAAACAAGAATTGAAGTAAAGCTATGACAAACTCTAATTGGAAAATAAATTAGAAAATAAATAATCTTTTCAATTGGTCAACAAAAATAATGAATAATATTTTGCCTTATTTATAATATCCCTAACTTCTGTGACAAGCTAACTAACATAATCTTAATTGACTCATAATACCCTAACTACTATTATGAATTTTACTTAATAGGATCAATTACAAATAATATTATTAAACTAATACCATACTAATACCCGCTCCATCATATTTACTGTACCATGATATGATGTAAAGTGTCTATTGAAATCTAAGGTTTGGGAATAGAGAATGGCAAGAAAATTAGAAAAGTGTAGTGACGACAATCTACATGATTAATAGTTTTCCTAAGAATTTATGCTGGATTCGAAATTCAACAGTTTCTTGGCTAGTTAAATGTAAAAAAGTGTCTAGTATTTCAAATATTTGGCCATGCAAATTCCGTCCCCAACAAATTAAATGAGTATTTCCTTTTCTGAATTGAAACTTGGATTCCAATCATGGAGTCAAAGTTTGAAACAAATGTATGAATGTGGAAAGCATTGTATTGATCTCAAGGGTTTATTGAGTAGGAGCAAAAATGGTTGGTTGGAAAGTGCCTCCAATATGGGTGATATGAAAACAAAACTTTATCAAATTCATTTTACAGAGGCAATATGCATAGACAAAAAAATTAAGCTTCTCGACAGTTCGCCAACATCATTTCGCTTCGACCCCTCAAACAGTCGAGAAGGGGCTAATGAGGGTATCCAACGTGTACCATTGGTGGTGGAGAGTAAAAATGGTGGTGCATTTAGTGGATTGATGTGCTAATTAACCAGGAGGGAAGAGGGAGAATGAAAAGGGGGCTTCTTTTGGAAGGAAAAGAGAGTGAGTAGAAAGTAGGGGTGGGCATCCCATCCCGCGATCCCGTTCCTGTCTCATCCCGATTTTTTCGGGTCTTAATGAGATTGAATAATTTCATCCCGATCCCGTCCCGTCCCGATCTAGAATGGGATGGGATGAAGATTTTCAATCCCGTCAATCTCGTCCCGTCCCGAACTAATTTATTAATATTAATTATTAATATTTTTATTTAATTATTTAGATCATATATTTGTTTCTGCCATGTATTTCTGAGGGAATTGCTTCCAAAATCTGCAGAGTTCTAACAAAACAAAGTTAGATTATATCAGTCTAATCAAACGTTTGTATGTGCATCCCCAAAATCAACACTAAATTATTATGTCTTGGTTCAAGTAAGTTACTGTCTATTTAATTACACGAATATTTTACTAAGTGGTACTTGCAGCTGCTCATGAAATTAAACTGCACTCAAATAACCAAAACAATAAGAAAGTTGCAGTGACTAAGTAGCACTACTTGCATCAGTCCAACTTGCAGACTTCCAACTTGCAACATATAGCATTACTTGCATTCTTCGAATATAGCACTACTTGCATTCTTCAAAGCCCTCATTGGTTCATTGATTTATACCTCTTTCTTGTAAAAAATACATTCACTATCATAAAAAAAAGACAATAATCACGTACCTGAAGTTCAAAACCATTAGTGACAAAATCACCAAAAGTGCTTCCATTTTCACAGTTGTCAAGCAAATTATAAAATGCAATGTAAGGTGCTCCATATTTCAATGTAAGTTGATAATATGTTCAAAATGTATTCTCCAAATTAGCACGCTGATCCCGTCCCGTCCCGAACCCGTTTGGGATGGGACGAGGTCGGGATGAGGTTTTTCCCATCCCGTCCCGTCCCGATCCCGTATGAACGGGATGGGTATATCTCGTCCCATCCCGTCCCATGCCCACCCCTAATAGAAAGGAAGATAGTGGAAGTGAAAAGTGGAGAGGAAAAGGGAAGGAGGAGTCTACTTAGGGCTGAACAAAAAACCGATCAAACCGACTAAACCGATCGAACCGATCAAAACCGAATCGATTGGTTCGGTTTAAATTCGGTTCGGATCGGTTTTAAAAAATTCAAAACCGAAGTGGTCGGTTCGGTTTTCGGTTTCTATGTGATTTTAACCGACCAAACCGAACCGATCGAATATATATAATAAATAATATATTTTTATATATAAATAATATAATATGTTTAAAATAGTCGGTCGGTTCGGTTTTATTTCGGTTTTGGTTTGATTTTAGTCGGTTCGGTTCGGTTACGATTTGCATAAATTAGAATCGGTTCGGTTTCGGATCGGTTTTGTTAATGATCGGTTCGATTTCGATTTGAAAATTTTAAAACCGACCTAGGTCGGTTCAGTTCACGGTTTAAGTGAAAAACCGAACCGATGGTTCGATTTTCAGCCCTAAGTCTACTTGTCGCCGGAAAACATCACCCCACAACTTTATTGTAATCCTAATTGGTTATCTAATAGTCATCAGTACATGAGCATGCCAATTTGAACTTATACTGAGTGTTGATGCATATTTTACTAACCTAAATTAATAGGTTAATTTGACCTTATTGTTATACTGCAAATGTCTGATTGTCTAACAAGTAGACAATGAAAAATACGGGTCGATTCCACGAGGGTTGAAGACACAATCGAAAACTAAGATACCTAAACTAATTTAAAGTGGGTTACTACAATCGAAATTTTTTAAACTAATAGAAAATAGAAAAACAATTGGAAATGAGTTTGAAAATCAAGAGATGGATGTTAAGGCTTTCGAATCATCCATCAAGTTCATAGAATTATACTAATGTTAATTATTGTCCATTTTATTCGAGTAATAGTAGATATGAGAATCTCTCATTATCTCGGAGATGTGATTATGATAAACTAGTTATTATATCAATGTAATGGATTGACTTTAGCAAATATGCAAAACCCTAAAATTAATTATTTGGTTAAGGCAAAATTAATCACTGGTTTAACTAATACGAATAAAACACACTTAAACAAAAACATGGAATAATTTTAATGTTGCATTACATACACGGTGAAAGTAATATGTGTTTATTCACAAATCAATCTAATGTTAAACCTTACAATGCATCAAAGAACAATAAAAAGACAAAAGAAAATTCTACTAAGTATGAGAAATCATCTACGCCTCAGCGGATGGTTTAGAAACCCATGGTGGTGGTGAATACGGCAGTTTGCGCGGGTGAACTTGATCTCTTCCTCAACGAACGCGCTTCCTTCGGAGCTGTGGATGCCCTATGGTGGTGTGAAAGGATAAGGTGGTGCAAATAGCATGATGAAGAGATTTAAAATATTTTTCCCTTCAAAAGCTTTTTTTTTTCTCTGCTACCATGTTCTGTAACGATTTGTGGTTGCGTGGCTAGCGAGGTGGTTGGTATTCTAGTGAGAAGAATAAGAAGGCGCGGCGAGAATAGATCAGAAAGATGGCAAGGTGGATGCTGGGTGACAATCGACGTGGAGATGGTGAGGTCTCTGTGGTCTGTTGGGTGGCGAAGTGGTCAGGGGCGGACCCAGAATTTAAGTCGAGGGGGGCCGAAATGAAAAATACTTATTAGTTGATAATAGTAGTTATCAATGGTAAAGCCAAAATGAGCTAGTAACTAATAAAAAAATATAATTATAAAAATATATTGCATATGCCAAATTGGATCCAGTGTAGTCCAATTTTAAGCCAAAATAAGACACTATAATATATAACTAATATCACAAAATAACTAGAATAATAACTAGAATATATAACTAATATCACAAAATAATGAGTTATATATCACAAAATATAGTTAATATCACAAAATAATTAGTTATATATAGTTAATATCACAAAATGATCAAACGAGCATAATAACTAGAATATATAACTAATATCACAAAATAATTAGGATAAATATCTAGGTGAAGCTAAAAAAAAATTGAAAATTGCGAACCTAATATGATCATAATACAATTTCATAGAAAAAATAGTTTATATGAGGTTCAAATTTTGTACGAGTTGGCTAATGATATATATTTTCGTTGAATTCTATAATTATTATTTTAGATATTTTTTTGTTGGAGATTTTATACCACTTGTGAAAAACAATTCATTTATTTAATGTTAATAAATTTTTATTAAACTAAATATTTTTTAATGTTTACAATTACTAATAAAATTGCATTTAAACAAAATAAAAATGCACTCGAAGAGTATCGAACTCAGGTCGTTTACTAAAAATGATAAACTTCCAACCACTACACCAATAAAAACATATTTATATATTTGTTCCCCCCCCCCCCCCCCCCCTTCCCTTAGTAGGTCTGCCCATGGTCACATGTATCTAATTAATTTCCATTTGGCAAGATGAAGTGTCAATCTTATCCACACTCAAATGACGAGCTCAGCCCAGCCAAACCTGATTCTTTCTTAGTAGTGGCGGAGTAGACAGGATGTTCACATAGAGGGGCAAAGTAGAGAATGCAAGAAAAAAATAGCAAAATTTTAGGGGGGAGGCAATTAGTTAAATATATAACAATTACCCACAATTCGCTATACTAAATTTGAATTTCAAAAATTTTAGGGGGGGTAATTGCCCCCATGTCTTGTATGTGGCTCCGCCACTGGATGTGGTGAAGAGATTGTCGTGAGTTGGGAAAGAAAAGGTGATTGCAGGCGAAAAGTGGAGGTCTGTTTGTGAAAGAGGAAGTTCAATGGTAGCTTGGTTGAATGGTTAAGACTGTGGTGGTTTAACCCCCACGTCTTGGGTTCTATATCCACCGGCGACACGCTTTCCTTTAAAAAAAAAGGTGATGGTGAGATGGCGATTGTGAGAATGAGATACTCATAGATGATGGGTGTTGGTTGTCGTCGGTTGATGAGCGAAATGGATGTGGGGTGGATGCGAGGAACAGAAGAAGAAGAAGGCAATGATATGGATAGAAGAGGGAGCTGGCGTGATGGTCCTATTTCTAGTGAGCGAGAAAAAGAGGATGGGCAGCTGTGAAGGTTGTTTGATGGCTTAAAAAAAAAGAATAAGAAAAGGGGCGTGAAGAAGATAAGAGATTTTGTTTAACATGAACGAGGATAAATAAGTTTTGGTTGACTCTCACGGGTTTGTTTGGACGGGCTTTGGCATGCGTTTATTGTGGCGATTTGCAATTTCACTTGTCACTTTGTACCACTCTTTGAGTTTGTCAAATAATTGTTCGTCAAACTTTTCGCTTTGATACAATTTGATTGTTTAAACTAGGGGTGGACAAAAATCGATTTAAATTCGATTAACCAACCGAACCGAAATATGAGTAGAAAGAAAATAATTTAAACCGAACCGAACCGAACCGATTATAAACGGTTCGAAATCGATTTACGGTTTTGAACCGATCGATTTATAACTAAACTGACCGATTAATTAGATATATATAAATAATTAAATAACAGGTAGGTGTCAATACATGATTAGTGCAACAAATGCACTGCAATACACCATGTTGCACCGAATCACTCCCCTTCTCTCAAAATTTTCAATTTTGGGCTAAAAATTGGGTCTGTAAAAAAATTTGATAAGTTTTAATGAAAGTTTTTCAAATATTTGAGCCTGAAATTTCGGCCCAACAGAACTGAACCGATCCGAAATTCGGTTCAATCGAATTCATCCGTTTACAAATACAAAATTCGATTTTGGTTTGAATTTTGAGCAAACCGAATGAAATCGGTTCGAAATCGATTTGGGACTCAAAACCGAACCGAACCGACATTACCCACCTCTAGTTTAAACTTTCAAAAATTCAAAAAACTAACAAATATAGATTATAAGATAATTTATGAACATCAAATATAAAATATATGAGCTTTGCTAGGGGTGGAGGAAGGGAGCGAGGGAAAAGGGCGAGGGATGGGTGAAGTAATTCAAAATTCAAACAACCAATTGAAAGATCATCATTACTAAGGCAACTAGTGATTCTTACACGAGTGATTCTACGTGACGAGGAAACCAGCGAGGAAAGGGGGGTGGCAGGGGGTGAACCGTTCGCCCCTTCGGGATATGCACGCCAAAAAAGTGGACACACATCCCAAGAGGGTGAACGGTTCACCCCCCGCCACCTCCCTTTCCTCGCTGGTTTCCTCGCCCACTTCCTCGACATTTAGAATTTCTGTTCTTACACATAGACAGACTTGGAATAAAATGTGACTCAAAAGATGTGGAAAACAGTGGGAAATGATTGACATTTTAAAAATTAAAATGAAAGATCCCGATTAAAATAATAATAAAATGTCCAATCTTATGTCTCCGGGAGCCTTGGGATATAAATGCATCTCAAGGCAGAAATCGATGGTGGAGATTTAACCAAAGAAGATAAAGGAAAAAACGTGAATATTGCCTTGTCTATAAAAGCCGGGATGAAGATATTGGCAAAGATTAGGCATAAAAATTAATGTGAGAAAACTTGTGGGGGGTTTTGTTACTTAGATGATGCAATCTTCTTGATTTATGAATTTGTTTAGGAGATCTGATTTGCAAATCAGATTTTCAATTAGAATGGGATGTCAGGTTGTTGGAGCTGCTCAGAGTTTGGCATACCTTCATGAAGATTATGTTCCATACTTGCTCCATAAATGCAGAAACATTCTTCTTCTTGATATCAATTACGAACCTAAACTCTTGCACATGATCGAATTGACGGTGAGCAAACCTAATCAATTGATAGTATGTTGTTATTGATTTTGTACTACTTTGGATTCTAATACTGTGAATGGGCCGGGGTGGGTGTGGGTTCATTTGTAGGGGTGGGATGGGATGAATGGAGAAGAAGAAGAAGGTAGTTTTCAGGGTTTTTTGTTTTGGTTAAACTTCACCATTGGTGTCTGCCTTGAGATGCGTTTTTATCTCAAGGTTCTCAAAGGAGATTGGATTTTTTTATTTTACTTTTAAATTTTAATCTGGACCTTTCATTTTATCAAGGGTACGGGTGGGCAACCCATCCCGCAATTTCGATCCCATCTCAGTTACATCTTGTCCCAATTTTTTTCGTATTTTTTTGGGATTAATCAAACTCATTCCATCTCCTAGGGCTGAACAAAAAATCGATCAAATCGATTAAACCGACCGAACCGATTGGTTCGGTTTAATTTCGATTCGGTTTTCGGTTTCAATGTGATTTTAACCGACCAAACCGAACCGACCGAATATATATAGTAAATAATATAAATTTTATATATAAATAATACAATATGTTTAAAATAGTCGGTCGGTTCGGTTTTATTTCGATTTTGGTTCAATTTTGGTCGGTTCGGTTCGGTTACGGTTTGCATAAATTAGAATCGGTTCGGTTTCGGATCGGTTTTGTTAATGGTCGGTTCGGTTTCGGTTTGAAAATTTTAAAACCGATTTAAGTCGGTTCGGTTCACGGTTTAGGTGAAAAATCGAACCGACGGTTCGGTTTTCAGCCCTACCATCTCCCGATCTAGAATGGGATGAGATCGGGATGGAGATTTTCAATCCCGTCTCATCCCGAACTTATTTATTTAATATTTATTATTATTAATTTTAATATTTATAATTACGTTTTACTTTGTCACTTGAGTTAGAAAAGTTTGTAACTCTATGGACATTAATTTCAGATTCTAACTGAAACTAATCCTTCGCAGTTTTCACGCAGTCAAAATTGAATCCCAAATTGAATCCTAAAGTTCCAAATTGAACCTTAAATCCAAAATTGGAAACTTTGAACCCTAAATTCTAGATCGCTTAGGATGAAGAGATTAATGGTAAGTTCGAACTCTTCACTTCCCTTTAGTTCTTATATTACGTTTTGATTTTTTACATTATATTTGATTTGTAACTTTGTTAGTTTGTTTGTTGTGTTGTGTTGTATTGCTGCTGTTACAGTGTTATGTGATCTAAATCATATAACTTTGTTTGTTGTGTTGTTGTTACATGCTTACAGTGTAGTATTAGTATTAAGTAAAATAGTTTCAGACTTAATTCTTGATTCTTGATGTTGTTGATGATCATGTACTAGTAATATTAACTATTTCAGACTTGATTATTGATGTAGTTGATGTGTAAGATTTGAATCATGTAGTATTATTTTATTGAATCATGTTTGATGTGAATTTTAGACTTGAATAAATTTGCTGCTATTGGAATTTTTTAGTACCTTATATCTTGTCTTGTCCCGACCCGTTTGAGATGAGATGAGATGAGATATGTCCCATTCCAAAGATAAAGCAATGAGATGGGATCGGGGTGAGATCCATCTTGTCCTGGTGCCCACCCCTAATCAAGGGTAATGTTATCACACTAAAAAATCTTTAATAGTCACTTAGGTTGGCTATGGCCTTTTGGACCCCTGAATGGAATAGTTTTCAAAATGGTCCCAAAAACCATTACAATCAATCAAATGGACCTTAAAATCATAGTAATCCTTGATGGATCTAAAAAATCTAAAATTTTTAATTTAAAAAAAAATATTCTTGAAAGAAGAAAAAGAAGATTAGCTTAGGTAATTTGTTTGCTTTTTCAAAAATTATAGAGAGCCAGACCCCTAGCACTGGGACAGTGCCAAGGGGGCTTTCTGTGCATGTGATTGTGTTCAATTAGAGCATTATAAGCATCTCTATAATGATGGAGGGTATTGGGCCTGACCTGACTCTCTAGACAAGTTGTTGCTTTTTAGAAGAAACCAAAATGAGAAGAGGAAGAATAAAGGCTTAGGGATATTTAAGGAGTAAAACAATTTCCCTTTTTAGTGGGGCATAAGAAGTCGAATTGTTAACTACTTATTTTTTATGGAGCAACATTTTCTTACACGATCGTTGATTAAGGTTAACCTCATTTAAGCTATTGAAAACTATGATTTTTTTAAAAATAAATTTATCTATGAGCACGTGCGGCAGATCTTGCACATTATAACCATTGACGTGTGTGTTACACCTAGGACCACATAATCAAGCAAATAACAAATAAAAGCATAAAAGACACAGAGATTTACGTGGTTCAGCTTTATGCCTACATCCACGGAATAGCACACCAAATAAATCCACTATGCTCAACGACAAATGAGAAAGTACAGAGTGGAACCTTCCGAAAGCCTTAGTTTTCTCACTACAAGGTTTCCCAACGAAGAAAACCATATACATGTTTTAGGTCAGGGAAGCTGCCCTTAGCAGGGATAGTACAACTCTCTTTGCTTTCCCATACCACCATAATGTCTGAGTGTAGATAGAAATCTAGTCGGGTTCCACAAACTCAATAGAACGAGTGGCATTCCCTTTTCATTGCCAAGAGAACCTTGAACCTGAATCGCATGGTTCCAGATGTAGGTAGGATTGTAGGAGTTTTTGTGGCATCATCGTATGCTCATAAGACAAGATCTAAATTAAGTCATGAGCATGTCTAGGGAGTGGCATCAAGCATGAACCTTAGCATTTGACCATCGGTCTTTCTGAAATCTGCCTTGGACTAAAAGATATATAAAATGGTTTTGAAGTTGCCATATCAGTGAATTTTGTGTTGTGAAATGAAATTTCACGATTCTCAAGAAGCTGAGGATGGTTGAATGAATGATCTCCAGATTCAATGTCTGATTTTGCTTGTGAGTAGTGAGAAAATGGTGAAAGAAGGCGATTTTGGCGAGACCTGTTTTATTTTAATCTTAATAGTGGTGTAGTTGTTCTCAGCAAATCAGCCTAATAGCTCCTCAACCAAGCAGAGGAATGGTGTCACTGATTCTCGTTAAAATCCATGCTGCATTTGCAATAAGAGAGAACTCGACATAACTATTTGAATACTTCTTGGAACAAGGTTTATATGAAAGCCACAAATTGTATAGATGGTCTTAAACTTCACTTTTGCATTTTGCATTTAGCAGCCTAATAGCTCAACTAAGCAGAGGAATGGTGTTGTTGATTCTCGTTAAAAACCATGCAGTATTTGCAATAAAGAGAGAACTCACATAAATGCTTGAATACTCCTTGGAACAAGGTTTTCACTATTGCATTTTGCATTTGAGCCTTTGAGATGTTGACTTCCGATTGTTTTCTTCCTTAATTAGTGTAAAAAACAGCTGCATTCAGAATAACATTACCAAAATCACTCTCTCATAAATATATCAACTGTTTTATGTTAAAAAAAAGTTTATAAACAAAACAATTTCACTGGAACACAAAAAGTTAATTTTGCAACGGGGAACATGATCTCACCTCTTTCAGAGACATTTCACTCCCTCACTAAGGTCATTTTAGAAGCGTGGCCTTGCGACTCCATCCAACTTAGAGACATTGGGGAGTCTCCAAGAAGTCAGTGGTCATCACCCTGTCCATGAAGAGCATCAATACCATGTCTAAATGATTAACCTGACTGAAACATATGACCATGAACAATTGAAACAATAACTTTCAGTTGACTCACTTGAAATTCACTATTGAAATTCTGGTCACTTAATTGAGTTCAGTAATGAGCTTCCAGTTTCAAATACAGCTAGCTGCTGCAAGATCAGCAGAATAAGAAGCAAAAAATCTAGTCAGCTGGTAGAATGCCAATTAAATGACCTCGTAACTTCAATGACAAATGGATTGAATGAGAACCTGAATTGCACTTCAAGATTCCTGATATTACCCCTTATACAGATTATTTACCAATTTCTCAGCTTCTCTGTTGTAAATTTAAAGTAAACTAGATAGTGATTACTGTTTGTAGCTTACCTTCCCTATGGAGCATGCTAGTGGCCTCTGTCATGTGCATATCATTGTCTCATCAACTACAGGAGGCCAATTTTTGCTTCTCTGAAACGAGTTGGTAATCAATGTTTGGATGCCATCTTGATACATTTAACACTGTCAGCTCAAAAGGAATTGTCTAGGGATCAGAACTCCACAATAACTGGTAATCCATGAAAGCTGTAAGATCACTAAAATTCCTCTACTGCTAGTTAGATTTTGTTTATGAACCAGCTTGAGAGAAACAAGAGTTTGTTGAAGTTGAAAAACTCGGAGTATTGTACCTTCACTTTGGAGTTATAGCTTTCCACTTAACATTCTTCACGTCCTTTTCATTTTGAAGTCATCCTTGAAAAAAGCGTGTTAGATTCATTGCCAATAGCATTCAATACAAAAATGTAGTTGACCACCCTAGAATCGATACGATCATGGTTTGCCTGAGGGAAAATGTAAGATCAATCAGAACATACTTAAGACAAAGTCGAAAATAGAAAGGATGGACCATATCTTACAGCAGAATGCACAATCATGAATGCACAGCCATGGGTGAAGTAGGATTCTCCCAGTTGCAAAGTGATGCCCAACATACGTACATGATTGTATCCTTTTAGAGTGGTTTCACCCCTTTTGCAAAATCTAGTTTTCTAGCCTTTTAATTCTGTCATTTAATCACAAAGGGAGGAAAAAATCAAAAAATTCATCAACTTGTAGAAATTGGAAACTGTCACAAAGAGGTCTGATCCTGTCCATCATGGTTCATAAGCCATGCAATATGGAGATAAAAAATAGTATTATAGATAAGTATAAAAGACGAAGGCTACACCGACAAGCGCACGTCATGGAAATACATGAAACACTAATGCATATAAACATTTGCATATTTAAAAGGTAAGTTTTGATTTACTTAAAGAGTCACTAATGTGAATGTAAAACTTTCAAAACTCCACGTGGTCTTTACCGGTTATAAATTGAATATCAGCATTTTCAGGTACCATTCAGAGATGACAAAGAAAGCGGCATAACACTAGCAAAATAGGAAGCAAAATCCAGTCAGGTACAAGAATGCAAGTGACCTGGTAACAGTAGCTCTGGCAACGAAAGAAAACTTAAATTGTTCAATCTTCCTGATATTGCCATTTCTTAAACTGGTATGTAACTTTCATTTCCAATTGTATCTTGTTTATTTCTCTTGATTCCCCTGCTTCAGCATCCATTCTTCTCATTTTTTTTAATAGGTTTTCCATTTAAGCAACAATAACTAGAAATTGAAAACTTCTTACGTAATATCCACAAATGAAAAAAGCAAATATTACCTAATTTTTTAAGAATCTAAGCCTTGACAAATGGTTGACATTTCCTTTTCATTGGTGAGAGAACTTGAATCTGAGTAAATATTACCTAGTTTCCACAAATATTTTTTCCATGTCACTCAGCTGTAGATCTTGAGAGATTGAAGAGTAGTGAGGTGCTTCAACCAATCTGGCAACGTTCTCAAATTCTTGCATTCCCATATCTCTAATGCTTGAAGCACGGGAAGGTGTTGTATCGCATCTGGCAAAGCTGTCAACTCTGGCAAGTCCTCCAATACTAGAGTTTTAAGGGAAGTGAGGTTCTGAAGATCCTTCTCCTCCTGAATTGCCAGCTTTGGACATCTTTCTATTTTTAATTCTCGGAGCATACCAAGGTTTCTTATCCCATAGTAAACCACTCAACTTAGGTAAGTTGATCAGTTTTAGAGTTTCAAGGGAAACGAGGTGCTCAAAGCCTGGAGTTCCCGAATCTAACTCTAACTCTGGACAATCACTTATCTCTAATTGTTTGAGGGATGTTAGATTCCGCAACCCCTCTCACACAGATGTTAGATTCTTACATCGTGATATCTCTAGAGAATCAAGAAGCGAGGAGGATGAGTTTTTCTCTAATTGTTTGAGGAAGCCTCCTCCTTCTCCTTGGAATATTCGAGCAGGAAATTCCTTTGCACTGTAACCATCTATTCGCAGCAGTTCCAAATTGGGAGGAAGCTGTGGAAGTAGGAGGCCTTGTAACACCTCTTGGCTCTTCTTGTTGCTAATTACTTGCAGACAATCATCCTCATCATTAGACCACTTTAGTTCTAACTGAATGAGGTAGTGTTTACTCCTCAGGTTAGCCATTCTAGCCTCCTCTGCATTTCTAACATTTTCAAGTCCTTCTATCCACAATTTTCCTCTGAGCTGGTTCAGTCCGTGCAATTCATTGATGCCAGCAGCACCATCTCCCTCAGAATCATCCCCTACAATGAAGTAGCCTAATGTTTGTTGGCTTGTCAATTCCCCAATACCAGCTGGCAATTTTCTCAACTGAAAACAATCCCAAATATCTAGGCGGACTAGGCTCCTCATATTTTTCACGTTTTTTGGCAACTGTTTGAGTTTTACACACCAAGGTAGTAGCAATAATTGTAAGTTCATTAGGTCACAAAGAGTTTCAGGTAGTGATTCTAAAGATGAGCATAAAGTAAGGTCGAGGTGCCTCAGATTTGTCAAGTTTCCTATGGAATGTGGCAGGGTTGTAATTTTTTCATTAAGCCTTAAATATAACCACCTCAAGTTTCTTAACCTACCAATGGAATCAGGTAATGATGAAATGTTGGTATAAGAGAGAATCAGGCACCTCAAGTATTCCAACTTACGTATTGAACTTGGCAAGGTTTCAAATTTCCTATTTTCACTCGAGTCCAACATCTGCAAGTTTACTAACCTACAAATGGATTCTGGTAAGGATTTGAGGTTATTGTTGGATAGGTTAAGGTATCTCAGTTGTTTCAGATGGAACACTGCAGGTGAAAGGGTCATGATCCTTGTACTGCTTATATCTAATACTCCCTAAGGGTTGATTTGAATTAATATGTTAATTTGCTTTACTTGCATGAACACACTGATTTTTTATGTGGAAATTCCTTTACTCGTCAAACAGGTTAAAATGCTTGCTGGAGAGATTGCATTTAGCACCAGTACCCTTAAGCGATTAATGGATCAGTCTGTGAACGATCCCAATGGCTCACAAGCTCAGGTATTGTTTCTGATTTATTCACTTTGTAAAACGATATTGATGTGGAGGTGCTACAGTTCATTGTGCCTAAGTTCAAGTTTTTTTTTTTCAAAGATAACAATTTATTAGTATTTGTTTCCCTCTGCAAAAAACATTTTATTTGGGAATTGACGGTCTCCTTTTGCCAATCCCAAAATGATGTTATGCTTTGTTAACTAAGGATGTTCTACTTAATGCCTCGTGACTAACAAAAAGGGAGATAGGGATGATGGATCTCCCTACCTGGTGCCCTTACTACTCTTGAAGAAACTATGGGTATCGATTGGAAACAGTCTTTTGTGACTTTAGATATAAGTACTGATTAAACCTCTCCCTTCTTATCTTATTTAACTTTGACTCCAGCCGTTCTTTTGAATAAGTGAAATAAGTATTCTTGGAACCGGATTGAGGGGGGCTCCTGCGCACAGTGGGTAGGAGCAGCTCTTGCATGGGCCTCCCAATCGTTGGATCAGAATCCAACGGTTCAGATCATATGAATTTGAAATTCAAATTTTATTTAAAAAAAAATTCCGCCAAAAACCTCTCTCGTCCCATATGATCTGAACCGTTGGATCAGGATCCAACGGCTGGGAGGCCCGCACAGGAGCTTTTCCTGCCCACTGTGCGCAGGAGCTCCCCTCAATCCTTTGGAACCCCAATGTTCGAAGCTTCCAACATCGAAACCCTCACAACTTCAATAGAATTGGGACAAATTTCAAATAGGGTGATGTTTGATTGCAAAGAATTGTGTAGAATAGAAGTAGGTTCATGCTATGAGTTCCATGGTAATCTGTTCCAGCTCTAGAGAAGTATGTTGAAAACCAACATTTTATCACGTTCAAAGCAGGTGATGTGTAAGATTCATGGAAACTAAATGGCAATTGTTTTCGTGAAACTAGCCCAACTCCGTGTACATGTAGGGTCTTCAAATACAACCTAATAATGGGTATTCAATTATGAATTTTAATAGAGTGTGAAAGATTTTAAACTCTATTAAAATATAGGGGTATTCAATTAATGATTTAAAACAATACAATGAAATCTAGGAGTATTCAAATACAAATTTTAAATGATTATTTTATAATTCATTAAAATCATGAGGTGTTCAATTCATGATTTTCAAAAATCCACCAAAATTAGGGGTATTCAAAAAAAGTGAATTTTGATGAATTTGTTGGCTTTATAGACTTTAAAGAATTTATGTGTGAAATGTATAAATATCAAAATCCTTTTCAAATTTAGCCTATTTTCCTCGAATTTCAATTTCTCTCCTCTCTCTTCCACCGACACTGAGCGTACCCACTACTGCTAGGGCTTGCGGGAGCAGAAGATCGAGGAAGATCGAAATCGCCAAATGGCTCCTCACCAACTCCCCTCCCGGCGAAATCCAATACGTCACGAAAGGAGTTGTATGAAGACCTTTTTCTGATGAGGAGAAGAGCAAAACCTTTCTCAGGTGGAGGATTCAGTTATTGGAGAAGACCATTAGGAAGCTTGATTTTAGCCCAGCTGGTATTTGTACAATTGTCAAGGTAAATGATCTCAAGAACTCCCTGGAGCTTTCAAGAGTCAGTTTTGCGAAGCTACCAACCAAATCCACACCCAACTTCTCATCAATGGTCACCTTAACGACCCACACCTCTCAAGCCAATTCATTGCCTCCATTGCTCTCAAACGCCCCAACAATCTCGATTACTCTCATCAACTTCTTGACCAATCTCCCTTTCCACCAACCATCACTGCACTCAACTCCTTGATCAGAGCTCACTCCAAAAGCCCCACACCTCACCATGGGTTCCACTACTACCAACGAATCCTTCAATCAAACTATCTTGTGCCTGATAACTACACATTTAATTTCCTGGTTCGAAGTTGTACCCAGATTTCTTCGAGTGAGATTGGTCCTGCTGTTCATGGCTCTGTTTTGAAGCATGGGTTTGTATCCGACCCACATGTTCAAAGTGGGTTGATTCAGATGTATTCTCAATTGGGGTACTTGGATTCGTCTCTGAGGGTGTTTTGTGAAATACCCAATCCGGATTTGGTGACAAAGACGACAATGGTGAGTGCTTGTGCTCGGTTGGGGGAGGTTGATTTTGCGAGGAAGGTGTTTGAGGAAATGCCGTCTAGAGATCATATTGCTTGGAATGCGATGATTGCGGGGTATGCCCAATGTGGGAGATCGAGGGAGGCATTGTATTTCTTTCATTTGATGCAAATGGAAGATGTGAAGGTTGATGAGGCGACTTTAGTGTCGGTTTTATCGGCCTGCTCGCACTTGGGTGCTTTAGATCAAGGGAGGTGGACACATGTTTATATAGAAAGGATGAAGATTCATTTGTCGGTAACGCTTGGGACTGCGCTTATAGAAATGTATGCAAAATGCGGGAACATGGGTAAAGCCATGGAGGTTTTTTGGAGGATGAAAGAGAGGAATGTCTATATTTGGACTAGTGCGATGGCCGGGCTAGCCATGAATGGCGCTGGGAAGGAATGCCTTGAGCTCTTTGACCTTATGAAACATGACAGTGTGCATATTGTTTTTTTCATATGATGCAAAGAGATGAGATGTGTGAATTGGCAATGTGTCAAATATTACTTATTTTTCGAAAGAACGGTGGATACCGTGGTTAATTTACTTATGGTTGAAAAAGTGTTACCATAAAAGAGTTTTGAGTTTTAATTGATATTTTTTTATGCTCTTTTCCACAACTCCGAAGAAGAAAAAAATGTGAAAAGAAAAGAAAATTTTGTATACAGACTTGCTTGTATACGTGTGATATTATTATGGGTATGCAGACTTGCTTGCATATCGATGCACCGTTCCATGTGAGTTCGGTAGTACGTGTAGATTTAGGAATAATACTTGCCAGTGATCGAATTTCGAGTGAGATGACATAACACTCGAGGTGGCACCCCACTTGGGTCATGTACGCTCCGAGTGGCTTCGATGGCAAGGGAGGCACACTTGGGTGAGGTGTGTTCGACACAAGGAGGATAGTGCGATTGTAGAAAAGAAGCGATATTTTTTTTTGTATGTGCATGATTACCTTAAAGGAAGAAACTAAATGCTCATTCAACCATTGAATGAGAACTACATGTCTTCCTAAAGGTAGAAAATGTGTTTTGTTAATATTTCAATAATAGTCTAATATGACTATGAATTGTATTATCATTGTTTGGAAATAAATCACCTCTGTGATGATTGAAAACTTAGAAATATTATCTGGTTGTTTTTAACTTTTTCATGCAGGATGACAAGTCTACTCATATTTCTGCAGGTTAGACTTGTCATAGTCAATTTCTATAGTTAGGATGATAACACCGTTGTCTCAATGAGGAACTACCTAATGATGTTGTTTATTGTTTTGTTTATTTTGATGTTGACATGTGCGGATTTATTGATTTTGGGATGAAAATTTCTCACACTAGCTTTAATGTTGACCCAAGTGAGCTTTTGCTTCTTGGGTACATTTCTTTTGGAATGTAGCTTAGTAGTCTTTTATGTTTAGAGATATTGAGCTGTGTTACTGGAGTTTCGCTAGTGAGCTAGCCACTCCAGTCCTTTCCGGGTTAGAGTTTTATTTGTTTCAGTAATTAAATCATGTTTAGTTGTTGCTGCTATTTGTTTATGTTGTTATTGAATTTTCACGTCCCGAGTTTTGGGGGAAATGGATAATCCTACGTGAATTTTAGGATTTTCGTTTTCTTCGAAAATCGGGGCATGACAGTTTTCAACTCTAACTTGAATGAATTTTGTTGTAGGGATTAATTTAGAAACTCATTCAAATAAGCAAATCCAGACAAGAAGGGTATTGCAGTGGTAATATACACAATCTCTACACTTAGTTTTACAATTTCTTGTTGTTGTTGTTGTGTGTACATTTCATAATACTCTTTTTTATTTTATTCTAAATTGAATTAAAGGTTGCAAAGGAAGCTGGAGAGAAGTGGAAGTCTATGAGTGATGAGGTATGTAGATAAAACTTATGTGTTTTAAGTTAATCGGTTTGGATTCTGAAATGGGTGATTTACGCTTGTGGCATAACAGGAGAAGCAACCTTATTTTGACAAACATAAAGAGCTAAAGGCAGAGTATGAGGAGATTGTTGCGAAACTCAATGACAATGACGATGACAGGGAAGTAATTGATAATGAGAATGAACAAGGAGGAGAGGGTGACAAGGAACAGGGTGAAGATGAAAAGGTAGAGGAATGATAGATAGTTTTAATGAAAAGAGCAGTATGTATGTTAATTTTCCATTAATTTTGTTAATGAAATTAATATACTCGTCTGTTATGTCAGGCCATTGTTCAAGCTCGGGTGGGGAGAAATGTGGATGGCATAGACCTCAATCTTTATCAGCAATCTCTGTAGCTCCTACGGCAGTTTCAAGCTGACCATACAAGCTAGCCAACATATAACTTAGTACACTATGTATGAGGATGCAACATAGGCAGGTCTAAATATATGGTCGTTATCGTAGAAAATTGTAGTGTGCTTTGAGTTTATTTGATATTGAAGGAGGTTTCAGCAGATGATATGAGATTAGAAAATTCACTGTCCATTTTTCCGTCCCAATGACAGGTTTTTATTTTTTATTGATGCAAGTTGAGGTGTCTGAAAATTGATTTTTTTTCCAGGTATGCTAATAGAATCGGCGCTTTTTAAGTGTCGGTAAAAGGTGTTAGCACAAGCGGCGCTTTACAAGCGTCGCCAAAACAATCTTTTGCGGCGCTTTCAAGCGCCAAAGGTTTTAATACAGGTTTGTTAACATAACCGGCGCTTTCAAAGCGTCAGAAAAAGGTCTTTACCGGCGCTTTATAGCGCCATTAAAAGGGTATAAATACGGGCGTTGGAATTGACGTATCTATCTCTTTGGCGGCGCTTCACTTAAAGCGCCGGTAATCTTTTTGCGGCACATACCTTTACCGGCGCTTTATAAAATGCCGTTGATGATCTAAACCGACACTTTTTCCGATATACCGACACTTTGAGAAGGAGGAGATTTTCAAGAAGATGAGTTAGATGCTCCGACACAGAGTTAGATGCATATTCACTTGGAGGAGAAGATTTTTAAGAAGATGAGTGGAAGATTGAGGTGCTAGAAGATGGTGGAAGATGATGGAAGAGGTGTTGTGTTGGTGCGGTTGCGGCCACTGATCTGAAGGTGAAGGAGAAGGTCAACATTGTCTTCTTTTTTTATTTTTGATGCTCTTCTTCTCTATCGAATGAGTTTCAGAGAACAAACCATTTCAGAGAAAAAAATCTCGTCTAGGCCCAATCACTTACTTCCCATCCAGGTCGATTTTTAGAACACTTTGCACTTGTAGCTCATTATAATTTATAGCTATAATAGATAAATGTCAAGACTGCATTTCTAAATAAAAATGTTGAAAATCTATTTATATGAAGCAACCACAAGTTTTGAGATTAAAGACTCAAAACATAAAGTTTACAAATTAAATAAATCCATTTATGGCTTAAAGCAGACATCTCGTCAATGGTATCAAAAGTTTGTTTAAATAATTTCCTCCTTTGAATTTGAGAAAAAAATCACTTGATCAATATGTTTATCATAAGATTAGTGAGAACAAATTTATTTTTCTAGTGTTTTATGTTGATGACATCATATTTGAAAATTGTGTCGTAAATTTATTTCTTTAAAGAAATATTCTTTTTAAGTTTTTTGCTAAAACATATTTTGTGATAGGCATACAGACTAATCGTACTGATTAGGGGTGGGCACGATCCGGATCGGTTTCAAATTTTGAAAAACGTAACTCGAACCGTTTAAGTTTAACGGATCCGATCCGGTCTGAATTATCTCATTTTGAACATTGGGACCAAACCTAACTCAAATTGTTTGAAACAGTCCGATTCCAAATGGTTCTATATTGCACATGTCTTGTCAAATATTGGCCTACATTTTTAACACGGAAAGTATAATTATTGTCACTAAAGCCTATTGCAATGAACAAAATCTATAACGATTGAGTGAAAGGAATGGTGTTGTTGTACATCATGTAGCTTGGATATCATCAATAGCACAAAAAAGATAAACATCCCAATTCTGAGTCAGAACTCATCTAGAAGTCTCATATTTCTCTTCAAATAAAGATAACACTCAACATTACTGACATACCCTTTTCCTTTTTAGCTATTATACTCATTAAAGATCTCATACCTGAACTTATCTAGATACAAAAGAAGAAACATTTGATGTCAAGGTGTGCTTCTGTGGCACATTTGCCTTTCAAAAAAAAAAAAAAAACCATTACCTTTGGAACAGAGTGGAAAGGATGTCAAGGTGTGCTTCTGTGGCACAATAAAATCAATTTAAATTTTGAATTACCAGCTCATATAACACAAATTTCATTTCTAACAACTAGTTTTCTATAAAATTCTGGCACTGACATCGAAAGGGTCACAAGTAAATAACTCAATAATAATTATCAGTCGAAACTTGTTCATCCTTCTCTGTAATTTTGTTAATAATGAGGTCCGTCAAAGTGAGCTGCGAACCTGTCTCATTCGACATAAAGGCCTCCAAGAGTCTCTCTTCATCCTCATCAACCTCCTCCTCCTCCTGCAATCAAAAGCAATAAGCCAAACTTCAATCACCATATAGAATCAAACCCAAAAAAACAAAACAAAACTACCAAGCTGCAATTTTTAGAAACCACAACCTCTGTCCACACAATCAGGGCCACTATACACTGACCCATAACCGCACTCTCACTTTCTAATTCAAATGGTTTCAAGGCCATTTTACACTAACCCATAACCAAGAAATGTATCTTTACATTACATCACAACTTGCCCCCCTAATATCAAAACCTGGTTTAATTAAAACAAAAATGCAATCAATACGAAGGATCCAAATGCATATCAAGTTTAGCAGATAACCGTGCTTCACTTCTTCGGTGGAATCCCGAAAGTAATTAAATGGAGAATCCACGCTAACTACTAACTTCAACCCTTCCTTTAGCTTTTCTTCACACTTCAAGTTAGATTTGAAACAATGAAGCTTTACTACTGCATATCATACCAATTGGTCCAAATCTGAACAAGTAAATCATCAAAACTTGGATAATTTAAGTATATTATCAAAAATATGCTTTACACTCGCCTAATACCTATATGAAGAATTTTTTTATTTATACCGATAATCTAATGACTGAAATCATTCTGATGAGGCGGGAAATTGGCATACCAGATGGAATCTCATTGGACTAAGACTGTTTGCAAAAAAAAGGCTGCTTTGTTGAAACAATAAAATTGACATGAAAGGTTTCGGGGGAATTCTAAATGTCAAGGAAATGAGCGAGGAAACCAGCGAGGGAAATGAGGTGGAGGGGGTGAAAACCGTTGTGTGCGCAAAAAGTCAATGCACACATCCCGAGGGGGTGAACAGTTTTCACCCCCTCCACCTCATTTCCCTCGCTCGTTTCCTCGACAGCTAGCAAAGCTCAAGGTTTCAATATTTCTGAATCACTAGTCATAGAGTCACAAACTATGATCAAGTTCAAACATAACGAATTTTCAATTTACAGATATAACTGAACATGAACGGGTGGAGAAGATGAATAAATTTGGGGATTTTAATTATTAAATTTTCAAACTTATGATTACTTCGAGATTGACATTAATAATTCAAACATTTTGCTGTATTTGATGGAGTTTGCACATGCAAGACATGTGCATTCAATATAGAGCATTTTAGTCATTAAATCAATATTTACCAGACAGCGTAGTTGAACTGACAGATCTGTTATAAATTGAGGGTTATATTAAAATTTAAAATAAAGGTTAAACTCAATTGAATATAAACTAATGAGGGTAAAAAAAAACTATATATTATTGGATTTCTCTATGGTCGGTATTCTACTATGGAATGTGATATCCTATATAAGTTTGTAGTTGGAAATCAGAACTTGAATAAAAATGTCTTTTAGTTGCTCCAAAGGTTGAATCCAAAAACAAGTGTAACATGCAGAGAGGTAAATATCACCAGCCGGGTCCAAATTTTCACATATTTTGGAGGTAGAAAATGTTTATTGTTCAAGGTTGGATAGAGAGTATATGATGGTTTTTTGTGACAAAAATTAATTATTCTCACTAGTTTCTAAACAATAGAAAATTATTCCACTACTCTAGATATGAACTTCTCGTACGTATTCCAAGTAAGCTGAGTAATTTTTGAGAACCATGTTATTTAAGAATGAGGACTCTACTATTAATTTGATCACATCTTGCATTTGGTTAAAAAAACAATGGCTGACGAGCAGATTAACTTAAAGCTTTTGATACATAAGCAGAAGAACAGAGTTGTGTTAGCAGAGTCAGGATCCGATTTTGTAGATGTTCTCCTTAGCTTTCTCACATTGCCCATTGGCTCTATTATCAGATTAACTGAAAAGAAAGCTAATGTTGGGAGCTTAAATACGTTGTATTCGAGTGTTGGGGCTCTAGACTTGCAATATCTACAGACAGAGGCATGCAAGGCCATGTTGCTCAGCCCCAGAATGGAACGTGTTTCTGAAATGAAATGTGATAATCTTGTACTTCAAATCAGTGATGACGAGGAACACAGACATCTTTACGGTTGTACCAATTGGACTTGCCACACTGAAACCCGCCTCTTGATTAGTATGTTTAAGTACTCTACATGCCATTGTGGAATAAAGATGCACATTAAAAAAAATTTACCCAAGGACAACTCTTCTCAAGTGTTTGTGAAAGAAACATCGAACAGGTTTATGATCAGCGATAATTTGAATGTAAAACCAGCTTCTACTACAGATTATTTGTCACTCCTTATCCAACTCGGAATCAGTGACCCAAATGATGTTGAAGAATGTAATATCTCTGTTGGTATGAAGGAGGTAAATATTTTTTTTTTTTTTTGCTAGACTAGTATTCAATCTTGATGAGGTAAAAGTTATGGCCTTGCTTTTCATCCTAATTATTTTAACTATTTATTGATCTATTTCTGAGGTTTTTTAAATTTATTTTTCCATCCATATTATCATTGGTACATCAATTCTAGTTTTTCTTCTTTGTTATTATTTTATTTTATTTACTTTTTTTATTTCATATATATATCTTGATCCTGTAGGTGGTACATTTGCTCAAGCAATCACTTGTTTCTAATACACCAATGAAGGATATTTTTTTGGAGAAGAAAGAAGACCCAACAGACTCAGCTTTCCCAGCCATAATAGAGGCATTAGATGCTAAAGTTAAGTTTGTGCCACTCGACATAAAAAATAAGGACTCAATAAGATTAAAGCTTTTTGTTAGGAAATACAACAATGTTGTGTTGTATGCAGAAGCCAATGAAGAGTTTTTGGATCTCCTTTTCAGTTTTCTGACCTTCCCCATGGGATCCATGTCAAAACTCTTTGATGCATCTTTTCCTGTTGGAAGTTTTGCCAACATATACAAGAGTGCTAAATCTTTATCTACTGATAGTGATGTATTATTAGAAGAGTGTAAGGAGCTTTTACTTGCCCCAAAGATTGCTTTTCATTACGGAATCAAGAAACAGTTACTCAACATCCAGGAAAGCAATCCTTGGCATGTTGTGGCCAATATGTTAGATGCCCGTTTTTGTAACATGGACAGATGCTCCCATGGTTTAGGGACCCCAAAACTAAGCTTTACTAATCCCAAATTTGTGTATGCTATGACTCAAAGTGGATGGGGATATGTAAAGAGACCTTGCACTTTTATGGTTACAGATGATTTGCAGGTGAAGCCTTTTTCACCAATCTGTTGTACATCTGTTGTACGCAGTAGTGGTGTGCCATTCAGCGATTTGGAGGAAAAGGAAGTAGTTGTTGCTGAATATGAGGTAATTGATCGCTGTTCTCACTATTTTTCAAAGAAAATGTATACCTGCAAGAGGATTGACTGATGCACACCATTGATTGTGTGTGGATTGGGCATCTCTACATCATCACCATTTTGCATTTTCTAAACTCTGTTTGAACCTTAAGACTTGCAATTTGGAATGCTGACTTACTGAGAACATTGATCACTTCCCGACTTTGGTCCTGCCCCTATTAGTAACCTCACAAAATGTTTGACTGACTGCTTTCTGACTTTGATACGCTTGTACTGTACCATCTTTCCCCTGCTTCTTTGGCATGAAATGTTTTAAAATGTCATTTGTTTTTTTTTTGTAACCAGAGTGCTTCAAGATTAATTTTTCTTACAGCAACATTAATCTCCTTTCTTATTAATTGTTTTCAGCAAGAATTAATTTCTGTCTATTGCTTTCTGGTGCAGGCTTTGTCTCTTCTCTGGGCTTCAATAACTTCCAGCAATGTTTTTACTCAAGTTTTTGCCTGAAGAAGAGAAAGCCGATAGACGCAGACACTACAACTGAGATTAAAACATATAAGTAGACTTCAATTCGGAAAAGAAATAGAAGGGGATGGGACCAAGTGAAGAACCTGATTGTAATAGATTAAATTGATGACCATTGTTCAAAGGTGTTATTACAGTAGGAGAACCTGATTGTGCTTTCTCTAATTATTGCTATACGATTGGTGTTGAACTCTTATTTATGATGTAGTAAATAAACTTCCTGATTCTTTTTGAAAACAATCACATGTCTTTGTATTTCATGTTTCATATTGCAACACTCTTCAAGTACATTTCAGAATTAGATGCTTATTTATCTATTATTTTTGCCGTGTTTGCCCAATACAAGATCACGGGTGTGTTGGGGCTGGATGTGCATCTTAGAGAATATTTATAATATCGATAAGCAAGACTGGGAGTGTCTTCATCGTAGAACTGTAGTGAATGATGGATGATTGTACAAGGTTTTGTCAATTTTGTGATCACTGGCCTCTTTGTCATCGTACTATTACTTGATTTATTTATGATATATATATATATTTTTTATTTCAATTATATATGTTATTGTTACTTTAACTCAATTATTTTTAATATATATGCATTTTAAAATAATTTGTTATCGTTTCATGTAAATTCAATTTAATTCTTTAAATGAGCCCAATTTGCATTTCATTAAGCATTTTACTATCATTTTTGTATTTACGTAATTTTTAATATAAAGTTGGTTCTACAAAGATTAATTTACCTATCTTTCACTGATGTTGTCTAATCTAGATGAAGATGTGCTTCCAAGATTCTTGAGGTGGAGTTATGAACGGTCAACTAAGTTCAAATGACTATTGTCCCATAGATTCGAACTCGCAAGAAATCAATTGGAAATGCAAACCCTTAATTCAGTAATATGGACTCATTTCCATGATTCAGCCTTCCTACAAGAGAGTGAAGTTTGTCAGGATGCATTGAATTTCTCTGCTTATAGAAGGATCATTATTTCGTGCCAGAAGCAAAAGCTAATTATCCTTTACATGAATTTTTTTTAATTATTTAGTTTAAATATTTACAGTTTTGTTTTTTGTTAGATGATATTTCAGCTTGTGTGGTATCTAGGAGACCATTACTGGCGACAAGTGCCTAGGTCAAATGAGAATACCTGCCAATCCTCTATTGACTATGCGGAAGCGCATTTTTCAGGATTATGAATATTATAAGCAACGAGGACGGTGGCTGGCGAAAAACTTTGTCTATCTTCATGGCATGTATGTTGCATGGTGGAATAAAATTGGACAGGGGACACACGACTCCCATTTATGTATCGCTGTCATAATATGGAGTTCATAGGACCAACGAGCTTGCTTAATGACCCATGCTTTCGAGTGACCAATGCCAGACAAAGGGATGCAAATCCTCATTCATATGCCACATAACCGGATCTTATGGAAGAAGATGAGGATACTTATATTTAATGGAATATCAAGTGTATAGATGTTGATGGAGAGCTTTAGTAGATGCTGCTATAAAAACTTGATAGCTTAGATGCACTACCAGATATTAGAAGCTGAAGCAAGGTATGGTAGTATATAATATTAACTAAATGTTATTTACTAAATATAGAGTTTCTCATTATTAGATGTTTTTAATTTTTTTTATTTTTTTTTAATTAAATTGCTTAGCTACAATGGAAGACTTTATGTGGCTTTACTAAAACTTTGTGTGTGTGTGTGTGTAAATTACAACAAAATACGTTTTCAATATCGAATTTGTGTTATAGCATCATCAACTTGTTCTTCAATGACCTTTAAATTATTTATACGTTAGCTACTATATTCTAGCAATGCATTTAGTCGACCTCACTCAAAGGTTGCATATTCTTCTCTAATTGCTCAAAATGGTCTTGCGCAGTTTTGCTTGCAAGCCTCTGTTGTCTCTCAAGCAATTCATCTTCTAATGTAGCAACTTCTTGTCACAAAGTCAATATTCTTGCATTTAAACCCTTAATTTGATTTATAATTCCTAATAACAACAGATTCCAAAAAAAAATTGTGATTGTTTCAACATTTGTGCAATTGAATCGGCCCGATGTAGTTCTTCTTTGAGCTATAACTCTAACATATGATATCTTAAAAAGTATAAATTAAATCCAAATTTGTGTAGGTCATCAATTTATTTACATAATTTAGACATATTTGGGGCGCTTTGACCAGTAATCCTAAAGTAATATACTCGTGAAACCGTTATGACAATAACTCCCACATTGTTTCTTTGGCCAAGGCATAATCATTGCCCAATTGCCCAGAATAATAAATATCAGGTTCTTGAGGACTCTTTTACAAGAATTCTGCTAACGCCACTTCAGTTTAGCGCACCCTCGATAATCGAGTTCTTGAAGACGATCTTGATTAAAATGACCTTGTCAAACGTAATTGTGCCACCATTCAGTGAGTGTATATTCAAGAAAACCCACATTGCTAGAGTTGTTTGCCATAACTTCAAGAGATAAAATAAATAAATAAAAATTGAAATAAAAATCTAGAGAGTGAAATAAAAAAATAGAACTAAAGAGAAATGTACGTAAGTTGTGATTGAATATGGAAGATGGAGAATATGGGGAAATTTTTGAGATGAAAATGTAGACTGTTGTTGTGGTAAAATGAGTTTGGAAGAGGGATTTATACATGGTAAAATATGAACGTTAATGACTATTTTGATGAAAAAAATAGTCGCTATGTCATCAGAGCATTGAAACGTGCGGTCAAGATACGTCTGGCCAAATATAATAAAGAGGGCGACATGTAGCAAAAAAAAAAAAAAAGGTATTGAGATGTGCGGTTAACATAGGTTGCACAACCCAAACTTAAGCCTTTTGCCAAGCAGTCCGCAAGCCTTTCTACATACAGGCATGCATGAGCCTTTCCTGGGCAAGGGACTGCATTGGCAGGGCCATTGGGGTTGTTTTGGCCTTTTGGGCAGAGGAAGAGTTGCCTAAGTGTCAGTAGAGAGGGCTGCCTCCCTTCCAAAATCGACTATTGTGAATGCTCTAACATAGTAATTAAGCAAAGATTTTTTGCAACCAAACATCATCATCATCATCATCATCAAAGCCCATTCTCGAGATTTTCTTTTGCAACCAAACATATCAAAAAAAAAATTTCTTCTTATTTTGCAACATCAATCTCCATTACTAACAATATATTTTTTAGCAAAAGCTCATTTCCATCTATGCCTTTTTCTGGAGCAGGCTTTGTCTCTTCTCAGGGTTTCTGTGACTTCAAATAAGGTTCTTAGGGGAAGTCTTTTGTCAAGACAAAGCAAAAGGCACCATAATTGGTTGATGTAGATTAACTTTCTCAGCATTTACAACCTTCTTATAGCTCATATTTTGATTTGATTAGAGGTACCATTTTGAATATTGAGATTAACTTATAGTGGGTTCTGTGGTTCTGACTGGAGGTTTATTTCTTTACAAATTGTTTGTAAATTTCGAAGAAATTTTTATTGTGTTTAGTAATATGTCTTTCGAGAATGTTAAGCATATTATTTTGTTTATGGACTTCTTAAAAGAAGTAGGTTGGATTCAAAACAACATTTTTTTAACTCCTTAACCCTCTCCACCCCATGTCGCTGGTTGGGTTTAAATTCGGGATGTGTGATTCCATCCGCCACACCTCTACCAACTCAACTAGTATACCATTGATAAAATGAATTTTTTCAATTTGAAAATCTTCATCTAATAAGATTATACAATGTTGGACTCCATGAAATAACAATCCAGAAGAGGGTCCATACGAAGGTGAAGGTACGTAAAGCTACATTACTCTGAGCCCCCACATTTTGGCTTGAATTCCCTAACAACTTCGAAAATTATCAAACAACTGGTCTTGTGGGAAATGTTGATCATAATCGATTTCATGATGCATCTTCGCATTGGTTGCTTACAATGTTTTGACTTTTAACTCTACTTCCTTTTCTTCTCTAATTTTCAAATCTACCATTATAACTCAAGCCACATATCTTAAGGCCTTAAATAAGTTAATTATAGTTAAATTATGTCGAAAAGAAATCTTTCTATTTTCTCTTCCCCTATTTTCTCTCCATCTTTCTTTTTCTCCTTCCTCCGTCTTCTCTTTTTATTCTTGCATTCTCTACCTAAAACGAGTTCACATTGTCTTCAAGCCTTTTCATTAAAAAAACAAAAAAAAGGAAGAAGTTAAATTGTAGTCTTCAAGACCATGCATTCATCTTTTCTCTTAGCCTTTAAGTTTAACAATTTTTTTTTTTTGCCAAACACGAAGAGGTTTATTAAAGAAAATAAAAGACAAAGGAAATCATTCCGACATTAAGGAATGCTAAGACACCATGAAGGTGTCAAAAACTAGGTTCCTGAACAAATTACAAGCCAAACCCATCCTCTACAACAATTCCCTAATCTCGATAAAGATTGAATGCTCTGAACCATTCAAAAACTCTCATATTTCTCTTTCCATACACACCACATGAAAACGTGAGGAACCCTATGCCATAACCACTCTACCTGTCGGAAAGGATTAGTTTGGGACCACTCTGCCCGCCGGAAAGGATTAGGTTTAACAAACTAACCAACCGAAAAAATAAAATTTTAAAAAAACGTAGCTGCATTCCATTCATTATTCTTATACATTGTTTTTATTTTTAACAGAACTTTTACACTAATAATTTGCAACAAAATTTTTAATTGTTCTAGATAAGGTTTAGGAGAAAGGAGAGAAAATATGGAAAGGTAAAATAGAAGTCAGGTTCTGCAATTAGGATGATGTGACATAATCGAGTTTGTCTAGACAACCAGGTTATAGCTATATAGCCATTTTTTGGCCAGGCTTGGACTGTTTTACACTTTTATCCCTTCTCTTTTAAACAACACAAACATTATCTATAAAAAAGATAGAAGTGTAAAAAACCCAAAACTTGACCAAAAATTGGCTATGCTGCCTAGAATTTTTGGGAATAATCGGAGGGGTTTTTACAACCTCTACATACACATAAATACTTTGGAATTTCATCGTTATTTAAAGATCATGCCATGTCACTGTAGTTGCAAAAACCTGATTTCTTATTATTTTTGAAAGTAGAATGATTTAGTTTCCTTAAACTATGATTCATAAATTTGGATAACTTTAACTCTAGTTAGCTCATAAAAAAAAAATCCAACCAGCAAAATCGGACTCATTGAAGTTTGGGAAACTGAAGCCGAGATTTTATGGGAGGAAAAATAGAGAGTGGACTCTGTTACAAGAGTAGAAGCCATGGAAACTGATGGAGAGATTTATGGGAGCTAAAATAGGTATTGATTTAGATCTTTTTGGTATATAGTTTTCCTAAACAAAAATAAAAGATAATTGATCCATCTGCACGTTTTGTTCTAAAGAAGAATGGATTTGAATGTCAATAGGAAGATGAACTTGAAGATTTTAGTAGACAAAAAGAAGAACAGGGTTGTGTTTGCAGAATCCGGACCGGAGTTTGTAGATGTTCTCCTTAGCTTTCTCACACTGCCTATGGGTGTTATCATGAAATTAACTACTAATGATGTCAAGAAATCCAACACTGGTTGCATGGATGGACTATGTGAAAGTATTAGAAATATCATCAAATTAACTAGTGAAGATGAAGCCAAGATTGGTTGCATGGATGAACTGTACAAGAGTGTTGAGGACCTCGACGTACAATATCTACAAACAGAGGCATGCAAAACCATGCTGCTCAGCCCAGAATATGATGCTCAAAGGAGATGCCAAAATCTTGCACTTAAGATTGATGACGATGACCAGCACAGATATGTTTACAAATGTCCTGATTGGACATGCAGCACTCTAACACACTGCTTGATTAGTATGTTTAAGTACTCTACATGCTTTTGTGGAAAACAGATGGATAGGAAAACGGTATTAACAAAGCTCGAAGTTTCTGAAGTATTTGTGAAAGAAACTACGAGCAAGTTTATGATCAGCGATGATTTGAATATAATACCATTTTCTATCACAAATTATTTGTTACTACTAAGCCGACTTGGAATGAATGACCCAAAAGATGTTGAAGAGTGCAATATCTCTGTTGGTAGTCAAGAGGTGAGTAGAAATGAACTTTTTTTTCTTTTCAAATAGATACATTTATTGTATTTTATGACCATTTTTTTTTCCATCTTACACCTAGGTGCTACAATTGCTCAAACAATCCCTTGTTTCTAAGACACCAATGAAGGATGTGTTTTTCAAGGAAGAAAAACAGCCGATGCAGGAATTATTGAAGGACTTGATTTTGAAGAAACAGAAAGAGTGTATGGCTCCTCCGAAGTCAGAACCATTCAATATTTCAAATTGGGACTCAGAGAATATAACGATAAAGCTTTTGGTCCACAAGTCCAATAACAAGGTGTTGTATGCAGAGGCTAATGAAGATTTTGTCGATCTCCTATTCAGTTTTCTAACATTTCCCTTGGCATCAATATTTAAACTTTTGGATGCATCTTTTTCTATTGGAAGTGTTGGTAACATGTACAAAAGCGCCGAATCTTTAAACATTGGGAATGTATTAGAGGAAGATGCTAAGGAGTTTTTACTTGCAGCAAAGATTAAATTTCCTTATGGAATCGAGAACCAGTTGCTAAATATTAGGGAAGCCAAGCCTTGGACTGTCAAATGTTTGCAGTGTTCCATTTGTTTTGCTAAAAACATTCCCAGTTGCTCCCATGGTTTAGGGACCATAAACAAAAGAGTCCTTAATCCGAAGTTCATGAATACAGTAACTAATAGTGGAGGAGGGTATGTAAAGGGACCATGCACTTTTATGGTCACAGATGATTTGCAGGTGAAGCCTTTCTCACCACTCCGTTGCACGTCCGTTGTGTGCAATTTGGGTGTGCCATTCAGTGATTTGGAGGAAAAGGAAGCAATTGTTGGCGAATATGAGGTAAGTCTAAAGTTTCCTTCACACTTATAATCACATAAGTGTTGACTTGTACTGTAACACAAACCCCAAACTCCATTTGATTTGTTACTATATTTCTTGCAGGCTCTGTCACTTCTCAGGGCTTCAATGACTTCAAACAAGGTTCTCACCGAAGTATTTTGTCAAAAGAAAGTAGAAGGTCCCAAAGTGGAAGATATAGATTAACTTTCTCGACGTTCTTGATTAGTACGTGTTTCCTGTAATGGCCTTTTATAGCTTATATTTATGATTGAACTAGAAGTACCAAATAAGACACCATGATTGCACCAGCATACAACCTTGAGGTTACTTGTAAGGGTTTATAAGATTCTTTTAATTGTGTGAAATTTTGATCCGAGGTTTCATTCAAAAACTACTCTATTAAGTTTTGAAAACAAATTTAATGTGTTTATGATTAACGTTAATGCTATGCATATTCTCCCTTTTTATGTTCTCAGGGAATCCAGTACAGTTCGCTGTGAAAGGTTCACTGTTTATATAAGAAATAATCCAAACACTAGGTATAAAAATTTGCGTGCTCAGGCTATTGGTTCTTAGAATTTTAAAATGTTTGATAAAATCTACACCACGCTGTTCCCCTCAAATAATGACTAAGTCTCATTTCCAAAACATTATTGGGGGCAATAGCTATTTGAGAATTGAGGTTATTCGCAAAATGAGATATTTATTTATTTTTCTCACGAACCAACTTTCGCGAATCATTTGAATTGTATTAGCATCTCTCCTTAAATAATAGAAATAAACTTTTTTTATTTACTTTTTTTTTTTTTTTTTTTTTTTTTTTACGGTCAAACATGAAGATGTTTATTAATGAAAGAAAGGGAAACAAGTTACAACGAAAAACATTCCTAAATCAAGGAATGCCAAGACACTATGAAAGTGTCAAACCCCAAATCTTTAAATAAATTACAAGCCGTACCCATGTTCCACAGTAATTCTCTAATCTCGATAAAGATAGAGTGATCCGATCTGTTTAGTCCTTCAAAAACCCTTTTATTTCTTTCTTTCCACACACACCACATGAGAACGAGAGGGACCCTACGCCATAACCACTCCCCCCGGCAGGAAGGGTTAGCTTTAGACCACCAACTTAGCCAATCTAGAATGGAACCTTCAAACATCAGACTTAAACCGAATTCCACCAAGAAATTGCGCCAAATGGATTTGGAGAAACTGCAATGTAGCATCAAATGGTCCAGGGTCTCTTCAGATTCGTTGCAAAGCACACAAAGACTCCCAGTGAGGATTCCCATTTTTCTTAACCTATCTTTGGTCAAGATCTTCTCATGTAAAACTGACCAACAAAAGAAATTAATCCGAGGAAGAAGGTTTTTCACCCAAACCAGATTTGTGTGGGAGGAAATGAATGGGTTGGAGTGGGTCTCATAATGAGATGCAGCCAACAAATCCGAAAATTCTTTCACCGAGAAGCCTACCCCTTTACCCTTCCACACCAAACTATCTGGTCCCTCTGAGAGCATTTGTCTATCCAATAAGTGTATAAGATTAGCAAACTCATCTAGTTCCCCAGTGTTGAGGTGTCTACGAAAGGAGAGATCCCAAGAGTTGTTGTTAGACCAAAAACTGCTCACATTCCCATATTGATTCTTGTTAATGAGAAACAACATTGGAAAAAGATCTTTCAAGGATTGGTTACTACACCAGACATCATGCCAAAAAGAGATGAGATCACCATTTCCACATGTGAGAGAGGTGTGTGGGTAGAAGGCACTTGCGCACCGGGAGATAGATTTCCACAAAGAGCATCCGTAGGAGGTGTACTTAGTTTTCTTTTCCCAAACCCATCTATTGCGCCCATACTTGTCCATAATGAGAGATCTCCATAAATTATCTTTCTCTTCTGCAAATCGCCAAAGCCACTTAGAAAGTAAAGCAATATTGAAAGGGAGCACCTGACGGATGCCTAAACCACCTCGAGTTTTTGGGCAACAAATTTTCTCCCAGCCCACTAAATGCATCTTTCTAGAGTTATGAGTAGAACCCCAGAGGAAATCGCGCATGATCCGTTCCATCTTGGCTGCTATTGAACAGGGAACCTTGATAAGGGACAACATGAAAACCGGAATAGAAGCTAATGTGGATTGAATAAGGGCTAGTCTGCCTGCTTTAGATAGAAGTTTGCGTTTCCAAGTCGCTAGTTTCGATTCCATTCTTTCGAGCGTCTCGTCCCAAACAATTTTACTTTTGAAACTAGCCCCCAAAGGCATGCCCAAGTACTTAACAGGAAGGTGACCTGCTGAACAACCCAATAGACCCGCCAACTGGTGCAGGTGAGGGACATCTCCAATAGGCAAAACCTTTGATTTGTGAAAATTGATTTTCAGCCCTGAAATGACTTCGAACCAAAGCATAATTCTTTTAAGAGCAAGAACCTGAGAAGCGGAGGCATCACAAAAAAGAATAGTATCATCCGCATACTGGAGAATAGAGACAGGCGGACTACCCTTCGCGACAGAAAACCCTCTCACTAGGCCAGCATCAACTGCTTTCAGAATCATTTGAGTTAAACCTTCTGCAGCTATAGTAAAAAGAAGAGGAGACAGGGGATCACCTTGTCGCAGACCTTTTGAGCTATTGAAGAACCCGTGCAACTGACCATTAATTTTCAGAGAAAAATTAGCTGTAGATCTGCAAGTGTGAAGCCAATCAATCCATTTGGAGTCAAACCCCATGCGAGTCATTACCAAATCCAAATATCTCCAAGAAACATTGTCAAAAGCTTTGGAGAAATCTAATTTGATAACAAGCCCTGGAACACCTTGTTTTTTTCTAGAATCAATAATTTCATTGGCAATCAAAGGGCTATCCACCACCTGTCTTCCACTGACTGCTGCACTTTGAAAGGGAGAGATGACTGAATGAAGAACTAGTTTCAATCTGTTAGCTAACACCTTGGCAATTATCTTATAGGCCCCGTTTAAAATACTGATAGGTCTAAAATCATTTACCGTCCGCGTTCCCGCACATTTGGGAATGAGCGAGATGATAGTGGTGTTCAAACGCCAATCAAGGAAGTTTCTCGAGTTAAAATCTGCAACAACTTTCAGAAAATCTTTTTTGATTACCTCCCACATTTTCAAATAGAACACCATTGAGAAACCATCAAGACCTGGAGAAACTTCCGATTTTAGATCTTCCATTGCTGCTCTAATTTCCAATTCGGAAAATTGATCTACCAATGTCGTAGCCGTAGACTGAGAGATGGACTTGAAGGTAATCCCCGAGAAGAAAGGACGCCACTCCTCATTTTCATGGAACAACTTCTTGAAGTGAGATATCAAGAGTGCTCTAATACTGACTTCATCCACGACCAAGTCCTGATCCGTGCTAAGAGCTTCAATGGAGTTAAACAGTCGACGTCTGTTAGCCAAGGTATGAAAGAATTTAGTCCCCTGATCCATATGACGGACCCAGTTGACTCCTGATCTAATTCTCCAAAACTCCTCATCTCTTTTGATTAATGTTGCCCACTCTTGATGCAGCTGCACTCTACAAGACCTCTCCTCAACAGTCAAGTCCCTAATCTCTTCTTCCGCATCAATGCTAGCAAGTAAAGCAGAGATATTTTGGATAGATAGATTTGTCTTACCCCAAACTTTAGTCCTCCAATTTTTGAGATTGCATCTGAGAGCCTTAAGCTTCCACCATAAACAGTATCCTGGGTGGCCAGAGACTACTGAGTTGTTCCACCAAGCTTTCATCTCCTCTGCCAGGGTAGGGTGATCAAACCAACTGTTATCGAATGAAAAAAGCCGAGTACCACCACCAATCGACGAGTTCGCAAGCAAAATCGCGTGATGGTCAGAACCTGCTGTACCCTTGAGCCATTCAACTTTATCACCAAATTTGTCGATCCAATCCACCGAGGCTAGAAATCGATCAAGTCGACAAAGGATAGGAAGATCTCTCCGATTTGACCATGTGAATTTTCCCCCTTTTAGACTAAAATCAGCAAGCTCCACCTCATTAATGAATTGATTGAATTTCTGCATGCTCATGGACCTCCTCCTGCATCCTTTTTTTTCATTCATATGGCGGACAACATTGAAGTCACTCGCTAACACCCATGGCGATTGCACCCAACCGGCAATGTCATATAGTTCTTCCCATAAGTGGTCTCTAAGAGAAGGATCACATGGACCATAAATGTTAGTCCCTGACCAAATTGAGTTATCCGAGATCATTTGGAATTGAATAGAAAGGGAAAAAGCCCCTTTCAACACTTCCCTCATCTGCAACAGATCAGCGTCCCAGATAGCTAGAATGCCGCCCGAGCTGCCAATGGAATCCACCATAGCCCAATCAAAAGAACTATCACCCCACAATTTTCTGATAAATTCTCTAGAACATTTCTCCAATTTAGTTTCCTGAACGAAAACAAGGTCTGGACGGTTCTCTGAAATTAATCTACGACAACCCCTTTGTCGCTCAGTACTACCGAGCCCCCTACAGTTCCACGAAAGAATTTTGAGGTTCATGAAAAACCATCAAACCCGGGGTTGTTGCATTTGTCCATTGCTATGTCATAAATTGTACCCTGTGCTGCAGCTTGAACCATATCTAAAGCCCTGTTAACATCCTGATTGAGGTCCACTCCCACTGTCAAGCCAATTTCTTTGAAAGCCAAACGATCTGATGATTCTGCCTGAGTCGAATGACAGTCAGAGACAGAAGGCTTCGCACTGTCATTGACCCTAGAAACAGAACTTAGAAACCCAGGATTTTCCGTCTGAGGGACCTCGAATCCTGGAGGAGCGCCTACGTGGTCTGGGGTAGAGGAGAAACTCTCACCATGAGAAGCACAAAGATTTGTAGACAAACCATGAGTTTCAACACATGGTTCTGCTAGGGGCTCAAAACCGGGAGGGTAAGGTAAAGATACCGAAACATCCTGGGTATGTTTGGAGGACTCTCCCCTTGTGGGCCCAGCAGGGGCACTACAACCTTTAAGTTCTCCCTTCCCTGCTTTGTTGGATGAGCTTGATTTGATGGAGCTCTTTTGCAGCATAAACCTAGATCTGGTAGGAAAGACTGAGAAATTGGCCCATTCAGCTGCTTTGTCACGCTGTGCTTTTCTTGCCAGCTTTCGATTCTTGTGGGCATGCAAAGACATCTTGGCCAAAAGAGGATCCAAATTGAAGACATCTTCTTCCACTGCTTCTAGAACCCTCCAATAATTTCCAGATATTGGTTGATCATTTGACTTGGCCAAGCAAGGGCTAGAAAAAGACTTGGGTCCTTTGCTGGGTGAGGGCCCAACAATACCTTTGCCTTTATCCTGCTGAGAGGGACGAGCTGACTCAGAAGGCGAGTTATCAACTTTACCCACTGAAGCGGCACAAGAAGCCGGGGAAAAAGGAAGCATTGGGTAGTGCTGGGGGGACGGGTCACACAGTGTCGGCATCCTAGGAGGTGGGTCGAAAGCTTCGCATGAGGACACGTGTGGAGAGTTGGCGAAGACCAAGAAAGCTGTGCGTCCAAACGGAAGAGCAACCGGTGTCCACTGAATCTCTGACTCAGGCAACTCTAACAGTGACCTTGCAAGATTCATTCTTGCCACGGAATCTGGAGGAAGCTGATTGCCCCATACGTGGGACAAAAAATCAATAGGAGAATCGCGATGAATAGAGGGTGCTGCAATGGGACCCTTACCAGCAAACGGGGTAGGGCTCACATGGGAGGGATTAGTGGCCACTACCTCCACAAAAGATCTGTTGCGTGAAGGTGGAACAACACTAATACCTGGCAGATTTGAAACCCCATCTCTGCTAACTTGCTGTTTAGGATAAGGCTGAGGCACCTTATTTAGAGTCATCTCATTCAAAGCTTGGGCGAGTTGTGTCCAGCCTGTTCCTTCCGCGCCAGCTGGCACCTTGAGAGTTTTGGACCCTGATCCCCAACCCACCAAAATAGAAAGGAAAATTCCTCCTATATTGGCCTCTTTCACCATCATGACCCATCTATTGTTAAATTTCCAGCTGGCTGAGAAGCCATTAGAGCCTGATTCCATAGCTTTCTTAAGCTGAAACTCAATCCATTTTCCCATCTGCAATTCGACAAAAACTTTGATTCTAACCCTCGAGCTCGATTCAAGTAACAACAAACCTCCTCTTGACTTTCGAATCCCAAACTCTTTCCCATCAATTTTCAACAAACGAAAATTTTCTTTTTTGAACGCCATCTCTCCCAAGAATTAGAGCAAATTAACAAACATACATACTCTATTCCAACAACATACCAACATCATAGCAATACGAAGAATAGGAAAAAATTGCAAGATCTTACTGCGAGATCTTCACTGCGAGATGTTGTCGACTGCGAGATCCCTCCTCCCTGCGAGATCATCCTCCCTGCGAGAGCCCTGCGAGTTCCCGCAAGATCCCTCCTCCCTGCGAGATCCTCCTCCTCCCTGCGAGATCTGAGCACCTCCTCCTCCCTGCGAGATCCTCCTCCTCCTTGCGAGATCTGAGCGCCTCCTCCTCCCTGCGAGATCTGAGCACCTCCCTGCTCGTCAACTCTGTTTGGCTGTGCGCTGTGTTGAACTACTCTCCAAGCTGCGCAAATGGCTGCGAGATCGCCTCTCTCTCTCCTGCGAGATCAGTACCTCCTCCTCCCTGCGAGATCAGTACCTCCCTGCGAGATCAGCTCCTCTCAACTCTCTGCGAGAACAGCTCCCTGCGAGATCAGCTCCCTGAGAGATCAACTCCCTGCGAGATCAGCTCCTCCTTGCGAGATCTGAGCGCCTCCTTGCGAGATCTGAGCTCCCTTCGAGATCAGCTCCTCCCTGCGAGATCAGCTCCTCTCAACTCTCAGCTCCTCCCTGATCCCTTAAATACGCGAGTCGGACACAGATACGCATGCGATTTGCGTTCGATACATATCCGACACTCGGTCAACGTATCGGTCAACGTATCGGTCAACGTGAATTGGTCAGGATACGGCTTGACCCGGTCCGGATACGGTCTGGACACGGTCAGGATTCGGTTGCCAATAATTTTTTTTCCAAATCTTGATAAAATCGGACGGCTGAAATCTTCCCAGAGATCGAGCACAGAGATCATCGATCGATCAATCGGGGAGATCAGGGAGGTCGATCGAGCGGATCGATCAGATCGATCGATCGATTGATCGGGGAGATCAGGGAGGTCGATCGGGGAGATCAGGGAGGTCAATAGATCGGGGAGATTAGGGAGGTCGACCGAGCAGGAATGGGAGATCAATCGAGCTGGGAGGGGAGATCTCTGTTTCTTCAACTTCCTGGATCAAGTTGAGAATCTGGGAGAGAGATCGACAGTCTGGGAGAGAGATCGACTGGGTCTTCAACTTCCTTTTTTCAAGTTGAGAATTGGGTCTTCAAGTTGATTCGACTAGGAAGGGAGATCGAGACTGGGAGGGGAGAGATCAGTTTCTGCAACTTCCCTTCGCTCTTATCCATAAGAACAAAGTATACTGACCAATCTCATAAATGATATAGCACTGCTACAGCGCGCACTGGGGGTTAGCCTGGTGCTACCCCCACCATCCATTTTGCCTCGTGATAGGTGCTACACTCATTTCGAGGCAAAATTGATTGACTTCCATTACTTTGTGCTATCTATATTGATTACATTGATGTGTTGTGTAGGGTCCAAATTAGGCCCAACCCATATTAGAATCCATTACCCTAATTTTCACTTATGTACCTAAACTTTTCATTCATTCAAATAATTTCATTAATTAAGCTCATTGCATTTAGATGTTTTATATATTTAGATTATTAATTATTATTTATGAGTTATGACATTATGTTAATAGTTTTTTTTAATAAAATATAAAATAAAAAATAAGGTTTGACGTGTCGCCGAGTCCTAACTTTATGAAAATTGCAGAGTCCGTGTCGTATCCATATCCGATACGATACGTGTATCCGAATCCGTGCATCCTAAGAAATTATCTATTTGCGTTTTAAATACAAACTTTGGTTAATCAAATTTTCTTCTTCTTTATTGTTTAGTTTTTAAGCAACCCTTGTCTACAAAATTCGTCTTGAGTATTTATTACTTTTCAAAATGTAAGTAACAATAAAATTTTTAATTCATCCATCGGTAAAGAATAATTGTTATAAAGAAAAGATATGTAATCGAAATATTTTTAAAATAGCTAAAATATATTCTTAAAGGACTCATCTTTCTCGCAATCTAGAAAATTTTCTAGTTTTCCTTTCATCTTCCTGCAAGTAAAATGTAAGATTTTAGCACAAAGGCTTAGTGAACCAGTGAGGATGACCCATTCGATTTTATGTTAGCATTTTTCAAAACAATTTCAAAACTAAAATCTTTAAAATAAGGAAATTCAACTTTAAAAGAGATAAAATCACTTAAACAGCTATGGCCTTGGCTTCTAAAATAGAAAAATAAATTATAAAAAATGGAACAAAAATTATTATAAGAAATAAAAGATTAGTAGTGATGATACATCAAATAAGACTATCGCCTCGACCATATACGTGGCAAGGATCACCTATCTCGACAACCACGTATCTTAAGACTAGGCCAACTCTTAAAGCTAAAAAGAGACGGATCCAATTGTTAAAGTCCAGAAAGGACTCATCCGAACAAATCACGGTAAGAAGCCCAAATTCAGGCCCAACAAAGCTCTCCCTTAAAGAGGAAAAACATCACAGAGAAAAAGAGTCGTCAAGGGGTATGCAATTTTAACTAAGTTTTGTCAAGATTAATCTCCACCTCCAACAGTTTTACTGATTTAAGCATCGAAGTGCATTCAGCTACACAAAATATGGTATTTGACAATGTAACATTTGTTTTGCATGTCAAATCAGCAGGAGACCAAATTTAGACGACATCAAGTGAAGTATTAACTACTACTTTATAGACAAAGATTTCAAAATTCGTCTTCTTCCTTTAATTAGTTTGCTATGATATCTCAATATTACATTATTCGATTGTTGTAGACTGAACACACACTATACATTCCCTTCTAGTGTTTGGAATAATGTTTCAAGACGGGAGCAAATCTTCTAGTGTTCGCTACATGCTCGTGAATCAATTCTCATCTAAAAACATAAAGTAAATTATTATTGAGTCATACGTTAGCACATATTATTTTTTAATTGAAAAAAATGATTAATGTAGATAGCTTTGAATGACCAACTACTTCATTAATGCAAATATTCCCAAGTTGTTGGGTTTAATAATTGAAAAAAATGATTAATGTAGATAGCTTTGAATGACCAACTACTTCATTAATGGAAAAGATTCCTATGTGGTTGGGTTTAATTTGAATGACCAACTACTTCATTAATGCAAAAGATTCCTAAGTTGTTGGGTCTAATAATTGAAAAAAATGACTAAAGTAGATTGCTTTGAATGACCAACTACTTCATTAATGCAAAAGATTACAAGTAGTTGGGTTTAATAATTGAAAAAAAAAACTTGTGGTAGCAATTGCAAATCCCTCGTTCTTGGAGGAACAATATATAAAGAAGCACTTTCCATATTGTTTTCTCCACAAACAGAAAACACTCGCTCCGTTTTATCATCAGATTTCTTCATAACTCCAAGCAGAAAACATTACCATGGCAGATGTAGTTGTTGGACCGTTACTTCAGAACCTCGTTTCCTTACTCCAAACAGAATTCAGTTTGATTGGGGGAGTCAAGAAAGACGTGGAGAAGCTCACGGGGACGCTGTCAGCCATCCAGGCCGTCCTCGAAGACGCGGAGGACAGGCAATTTAAGGAGAAGTTAATTGAAGCTTGGCTAAACAAACTCAAGGATGCAGCACATGACGCGGAAGATGCCTTGGACTTGTGGTTAACCACAACTCGACAACGCGAGCTAGAGCTCACAGATGCTGGTTCTAGCAAACAAGTCAGTTGTTCTATCCCAACTTGTTTAAATTTCAAGGAAATTATATTTCGTCATAAGATTGCAAAAAGACTGAAGGAAATTATAAGTAAAATTGATGATATTGCTGAACAAAGATCCAAGTTCAATCTTAATATTAGTACTGTGCAACGGACTGAATACATCCGGTTAGATCAAAACAGAGAAACCAGCTCCATTTTAAGTGAACCTAAAATTTATGGAAGAGATGATGACAAAAAAAACATCATTGATAAATTAGTAAGCAATGAGAACCAAGAAGATCTTTGTGTGTTTCCCTTGGTAGGCTTTGGCGGTGTTGGGAAAACTACCCTTGCGCAGGTAGTCTATAATGATGAGAGGGTAGTTGGGCGCTTCGAAGCCAGGGGATAGGTTTGTGTATCTGAACCTTTTGATGTAAAAAGGATCTTAAAAGCAATCATTGAATCTTTCAAGCAGCAGTCGTGTACACTTGAGAATTTAGAACCCATTCAGATTAAAGTCCAGGAATTATTAAAAGACAAAATATTTGCTGGTGTTAGATGATGTCTGGAATGAAAATCAAGATACGTGGAACAAGTTGAGAAGTTCTATCGAGAGTGGAGCCAAAGGAAGTTCAGTTGTGGTAACGACACGTTCTCCAACAGTAGCATCTATCACAGGTACTATTACACCATATCGTGTAGGGGTTCTGTCTGATGACGATTGTTGGTCGTTGTTGAAACATCGTGCATTGGGTGATAGCAGTGAAGAGCAGTATCCAAAATTGGTCCCCATTGGCAAGGAAATCGTGAAAAGGTGTAAAGGAGTACCACTTGCAGCAAAATCCCTTGGAAGCTTGCTATGCTCAAAAACTGAAGAGAACCACTGGAAAAATGTCAGAGACAATGAGATTTGGAATTTAAAAAGTGGAGAAGATGATATTTTACCTGCTTTAAGACTGAGTTACAACCATTTACCCTCAAATCTGAAGCAGTGTTTTTCTTATTGCTCTATTTTCCCAAAAGATCATCAAATAGATAAAACCGAATTGATATATTTGTGGATGGCGAATGGGTTTATTCAACCCGAAGGAAAGATGGAGTTGGAAGAAATAGGCGATGACATTTTCAATGAACTGTTGCGTTGGTCCTTCTTCCAAGATACCAAAGAAGATGAGTATGGAAATATACGAACCTGTAATATGCATGACCTGATGCATGATCTGGCAAGTTCTATTGCAAAAAATGATTGTCGAATTGTAAAGGTCGATGAAAGAACAAATGTCTCTGATAGAATTAGGCACTTGACTGTGGATCTCGAATCGGAACAATCACCAACAACTTCTGTCCTTTCTTTCCTTAGATCCCTACCATCCTTACGTACACTATCATTCCTTGGTTCACCTAATGTTGATGGGTTTGTTTTCCAACGAACCCTTAGAGTATTGGATATAAGCCATACAAGGATGATGACCCTTTCACCTTCAGTGTTCGGTCTGAAACAACTGAGATACCTTAACCTGTCACGCAATAAGCTCAAATCCTTACCTGAATCCATTTGTAGGTTAGTAAACTTGCAAGTGTTGAACTTGTGTGAAAATAGGGAATTTGAATCCTTGCCAAGTTCAATAGGTAAGATGGAGCATTTGAGGTACCTGAATCTCTCTCATACTAAGATTTCATCATTACCTGATTCCATTTGTAGGTTAAGAAACTTGTGGTGGTTAGATTTAACTTGGAATGATAAAATTACAATCCTGCCACAATCCATTGGAAACTTGACAAATCTGAGGCACCTCAACCTTAGTAGCGGGTTTTTAGAATCATTACCTGAAACTGTTTGTGACCTAACGAACTTACGGTCGTTGCTACTACGTAGTTGTTACGAACTCAAAGAGTTGCCAAAAAACATGAAAAATATGAGGAGCCTAATCCACCTAGATATTTTTGGTTTTTGGAAGTCGAGGAAATTGCCAGCTGGTATTGGGGAATTGAGAAACCTACAGACATTAGGCTTCTTCCCTGTAGCTGTAGCTGTAGCTGTAGGGGATGATGATTCTGATTCTGACATAAGAGATGGATGTGGAAGTGGTGCTGCTGGCATCAATGAGTTGCACGGACTGAACCAGCTCAGAGGATATTTAGAAATAGAAGGACTTGAAAATGTTAGAAATGCAGAGGAGGCTAGAATGGCTAACTTGAGGAGCAAACAATACCTCACGAGGCTAGGGCTAGAGTGGCGTTATAATGGGGATGGTTCTGTGCAAGCAATTATTAGCAACAACAAGAAGAGCCAAGAGGTGTTACAAGGCCTCCTCCCACTTCCTCCCAATTTGCAAAGTCTGTACATACGTAGTTACGGTGCAGAGGAATTTCCTCCTCAAATATTCCAAGGAGAAGGAAGAGGAGGAGGCGTCCTCAATACTACTCTGCAGGATTTACAAATTTTCTTTTGCCCAAAACTGAAAAGTCTGCCCGCAGAAATTGGGGATCTCAAAGCCCTAAAATCTTTGAATATTACGATTTGCAAGGAATTGGTTTCATTTCCCAAGCAACTGCAAAAGCTCACCTCTCTTACAACATTAAGTATCATTGAATGTAATCGTATCAAGTGTTTGCCAACGATTGGAGGAGGAGTAGGGTCAGAGAACAACAACTCACTTCTTGATTCTGTGTGGATTCAAAATTGTCAGAATCTAACATCTGTGTCAGAGGGGTTGCGGTATCTAACATCCCTCAAACAATTAAAGCTAGGTGATTGTGGAGAGTTAGAGTTGGAATTGGGAACTCCAGGTTTTGAGCACCTCGTTTCCCTTGAAACTCTCAGATTGAATGACTTACCCAAGTTGACAGCTTTGCCTCAAGGGATAAGACACCTCCGAGAATTAGAAATAGAAAGATGTCCAGAGCTGGCAATTGAGGATCTTCGGAACCTCGTTTCCCTTGAAATTCTAAGATTGAAAAAGTTACCCAAATTGACAACTTTGCCTCAAGGGATAAGACACCTCCGAGAATTAGAAATAGAAAGATGTCCAGAGCTGGCAATTGAGGATCTTCGGAACCTCGTTTCCCTTGAAACTCTCATATTGAATGACTTACCCAAGTTGACAGCTTTGCCTCAAGGGATAAGACACCTTCCCATGCTTCAAGAATTATATATAAAGGAATGCGAGAATCTGAGAACGTTGCCAGATTGGTTGAAGCACCTCACCACTCTTCAATATCTGGATATCTACAGCTGTCATCCTGATCTAAAAGAACGATGCAAGAGGGACGAGGGCGAGGATTGGCACAAGATTTCCCACATTCCAAATATTGAAATTGATTGGTAAAAGATTTGATGCTGCACTTGACAAGTAAATAAACACTTCCAAGCTTTCTGTGCCTTCCAGCTGGTGAGTCAAGTCATTTAGACTTTTAATTTGTTTTCACCTTTCTTTTATTTTCCATCCCATTAATTAATTACTTCACTATTTCTTTCTACTAGTTCTAACCAACTTTTTTGTGTCATGGTTCAATAATGCCTATACAAAAAATCAGTCAAGTGTGGTTAATCAATCAGGAAGCCTTGTGCACTTTTCTAGCTTGTTCGCTTCTGCAGTTAGTTTTCAGTATGCCAAGTTTTTTACACCACAGGTAACTCTTATTTATTTCATTGTAATTTTTATTTTATTTTTTGATTTTTTTGATTTTTATTTTATTTTTTGATTTTTTTGCTTTTCCTCTATCTCTAACGTACCTATTTGTAATACATGAATGTGTAATCTTTTCAAAGCAATGATTTGAGATCTTTCACAAAATAATTTAAGTGACAAAACTTAAGTCTAATTACTCTCTTATTTTACTTAGTATATGAAATGGGGAATTACAAAATAATTCAAGTGACACAAGTTAAGTCTAATTACTCTCTTGTTTTAATTAGTATATGAAATGGGGAACTGGAAATGGCCATTCTGATTTACAAAACAAAATCTCCAAAACTGACTCATTTGCTGAATTGGCTGCTGACTCAGCTTGTTCTTGACAGTCCCAGGTCATTATTTTCTCCATTTTTGATAAAGGGACGGCCACACTAACTTAACCTTGGAGAGTGTTACATCCAAGCAAAGTAATGAAACAATTCACATACTTTTTTTTTTTTTTTTGAAAGTCAAGCTCGGGGTGTAAATGGGCTCCCCAGACCACAGAAAAAGAAAAAGAAAACCATTACAAGTTACATTCGAAGGAAAATTCACTCGATACAGCATCCATAGGATAAAAAACTTGCTTCAAATCTTCAACAAAGAACCTAAATAGAACTCGAATCACCGTCTCCAAGTTGGGGAGTAACCCTGCAAAATGTTCTGCTACTAAAGTAGTTGCATGAGAGACCTGCCGAAACTTTTCTTCCTCATAAGAAACAATCAATCCTTTAATCACTCTCATGACGTGATTTATACCTATTGTTGACCCCAGGATGTATGAGAAGTCTTCGTAAGGATACGAACCACAATGAATCGTGATATAAAAACCATTGAATGCTAGCACTAAACTAGCATCCAAACAAGGATCTAATAAACATTTGCATTCTACTTGAAATTGCATCATCAGTTACCTGAATTTAGGATTTGTCTTCTTGCTTCGAGAGGACCTTCGAGGAACATATGTCGTGGGAGACTGTCTTGTGGGAAATTGACGTTCTACTTTACTAGAGAGTCGCCCCGCCTGTGGTGCTGCCGCTGCAAGGGCAGCTTGAATTTCAGCGACTGATGCATCCATGCCTAATTTTGCGTTTGCTGATTGTACAGCGTTAACTTTTTGGGGTGTTAGGCAATCCATGATCGATGTGGGTTCTTCCTCCAGTCCTCCTATATCATCGGTTGCGTGAAGCACCTCCACTACTTGCTTCGGGTTGTCCTCTGAGTTAGCTATGGGGGTAGACAGACCCGGTTCTGCGGCTACTTCAGCGACTGAAGCCGCAGCCTGAATTGCCGTTACAATCTCATTGGGAGAGTAACCTGCATCCATACAGTCATTCCTGAATTCTTTTAATTGTTGCTCCTGAGCAACAGCAACCAAACTTTGCTGCTCTTTGAGAAGTTGCTCTTGTGGCGTACTGGTAGTAGAGGCCCTAGATTTGAATGTGTGTTTGCCAACGGCTTTAGTCCAGCCATCCTCTCCGGATGCTTGAGTAGAATCCTTGCCAGTGGCACCTTGCTGAACTGGTTTCCACACCTTGGTGCTTGTCTTGGTTGATGTCTGTTGCGATGGGCATCGAGCACTCGAATGACCAAACCCCTTACATTGCCCACATAGAGTAGGTTTCCATGAGTATTCGACCTCAATAGCTATTGTTTTTCCATCATCAATGACAACTGGGATGGAGCTAGGAAATTGACAATTAGGATTGATTTCGATGCAGACCCTGGCAAAGGAAAGTCGTGCTCTGGTGTCGGTAGCCTTGTCTAGCATTAGGGGGGTACCAATTGCGCTCGCAATTGCTTGGAGCCCTTCTTTGCTCCATAGGAATAGAGGCACCTTCTTGAAGTTTACCCAAATGGGCACAGAGTTAAGCACCTCAACGTCCTCTTCAATATAAGGTTTCCATGGTCTTAGAAGAAACAAACGACTTGCTATATGAACAGGCCCAAAATCAAGCACCTTCCGCCTGTCATCCTCATTGAAAAATTTGAACACAAAAGCACGATCGCCATATACTGACATTTCAAACTTAGTTTGCAATCCCCAAATGCGTTTAAGGCAATCATAGACGTAATTATAAGCTAGTCTTTTACCTACAAAGTTGACAATGAGGTATTGCTCACATTCATTCATTCGTTCTTTATGGTCAGAAAGCTTGATATGAACAACTGGTTTACCTTCTTTAATGGATGGCGGGATAAACTGGAGGTTTGATGGGCCATTCTCATTCCTTTTAGCAAAAAGGGACGTCCAACTCGGGGAAGGTCGCTCTGTTTTGTCATTAGCAGACAAAGTGGTTGTTGTTGCAGCTTGAACCACCAAAGGAGCGATGGTGTTAGCATTCTGCTCGCTAATGAAAGCCTGTGTGGTAGGTTGCTGGGCTGCTCGAAGTTGCTCCAAACACACGATGTGAGAAGATTGGCATAATATTTTCCACGTTCCAGACTGCTGTTCCTACTAATCATACTGCTGATGCACTTCACAAGTAATTAAGCACATTCAAGCTCTCTCTACCTTTCTTTAATTTGACTCTCCCTCTCTAAAATAAGTTTTGATGTTATGGTTGTTGATGTTATTGTGTTTTACCAACCTGAGAATCTTCAATGTCTATAAGTTGATAACGCGTTTCTCCTTTGATTTGTGAATACAAGATTTGCAGAATTCAAAGACTCGGGATTTAACCTGAAATGAAGTTTAAGGTGAGTTACTTACATGGGCTTTAATGTAATTTGCTTGATCCACTCAAGTACCTATGTGGATTCCTCTGTTTATTGAGGATGCAATTGGTAGGAATCTGGGTTTTTTAACAGGAAGGTATAAAGTGTTTCAACCTCAAAGCAAAATTCATACATGAAGTTTGAGGTGAGCTCATTTGAACGATCATATTTAACCTTCAACATTGAGCCCGGGTCAAATATTTTATTAAGCTATTTATGAACTATGCTACACACCGACACGTGCAACTTACACGTTTGAAAACTAGTACTTATAAAATTAAATCAGAAGTATGGCTTATGAACTGTGATGAACAGAGATCATCACTGACCTCTTTGTGCAGTTTTCAATATCTACAAGCTATGATTTGTTTTTTCTCGTTTGTGATTAAATGACAGAATTAAAAGGCCACATGACTAGACCTTGCAAAGGGTATGAAACCACTCTAAATGGATACAGTCATGTACGTTGTCGTAAGTCACTTTGCAACTAGATGAAATCCTACATCAACCGTACATTCATGACTAGCATTGTGCTGTAAGATCTAGTACATCCTTTCTACTTTGTATTTAAATTTGTGTCAATATGTTCTAATTGATCTTACATTGTTTCTCCTTAGGCTAGCCACGATCAAATGGATTCAAGGGCCAGTCAACTACTAAATGCTATTTTCAATGAATCATAAAGTAGCATTGAAGTTTCTGAATCCAAATGTATGTTTTCCATTGTTTTTGCTTCTTGTTATGAGTTCAACTCAGAAACACCCATACTATTTCTCAAATAACAAAAGTTTGAAAGAAAATAAAAAATTGCCGCTGCAAACTTGAATTCCAGCAAAACCCATCCAAATTGTTGATTCTTATTCATGTTAGTAGAAAGGATGTGATCAGAGATGAATTTGACTTTGCAACATATGCCTCTCTTTAATTGACTTTGCTTCTTTTCGAACTTGACTAGTGGTGTTTTTACCCAAGCTTCGTTTTTTTTTTCAAGGATGTTTCAAAGTGAGAAAGATGGGAAGGGTGATAAGTGGAAAGCTATAACTCCAAATTGAAGGTACATTACTCCGAGATTTTCAGCTTCAAGAAGCTCTTGTTTCAGGCAGGCTGGTTTCATAAACAAAATCTAAGTTAGCAGTTTCATTGATTATCTGTCATTGTTAAATTTCCTAGACTACTCCTTTCAAGCCAAAGGATATAAATGTATCACGATGGCATTCAAATGTTGATTACCAACTCGTTTCAGAGAAGGAAAAAAATTACTCCTGTAGTTGATGAGATAAGTTATACACGTGACAGAGGATGCTTGCAGGCTCCATATATAGGAGAGGTAAGCAACATACATTATTTACTATTAGAGAAGCTACAAACTTCAATATTGTGAGTTACATATTGAGATTTTGTCGACAGAGAAGTGGATGAATTTGTCAAATGACCTGCACAATGGGCAATATCAGGAATCTTTAAGAACAATTCAGGTTCTCATCCCATTTATTAAAATCAAAATAACTAGTAGCAGGTCACTTGACACTCTACGTGACTGGTTTTTGCTTCTTAATCTGTTGTCTTGCAAGCAGCTGTATTTGAAAATGGAAGCTATTACTGAACTCTATTGCTTATGGAAGTTATAATTTCAGTTGTGAATTTCAAGTAAGTCAATCAAAAGTTATTGTTTCAATTTTACATGGTAATATGTTTCAGTTAGGTTAATCATTTAGAAATGGTTTTGAAACACATCAATATATGTGACCAACCTAGCTCTTCATGGACGGGGTGATCATAAATGATTTATTGGAGACTCTCCTATGTCTCTAAGTTGGATGGAATTACAAGGCCAAACTTCTATTGGAGAGGGAATGAATTATCTCTAAAAGAGGCGAGATCAAGTTTCCCTTTGCAAGATTAAACAGTTATAAATTAACGAGATAGAGTGATTTTGGTGATGCAATCGTAAATGCAGCGATTTTTACACTAATTAAGGAAGGAGACAAACGAAAGTCAACATCTTAAAAGCTCAAGTGCAAAATGCAAAAGTGAAGTTTAAGGTAAGTGCATACATTGGCCATCTATATATTTGTGGCTTTCTTACAAACCTTGTTCCAAGGAGTATTCAAGTAGCTATCTGAGTTCTCTCTTTATTGCAAATGTAGCATGGTTTATCGACACTGTTCCCCTGCTTGGTTGAGCTACGTAGGCAACTGCAGAAGCTACATGCTTTTAGCATTATATATATAAACTCTCTTATGTTTGAATGAGGTTCCAGTAGTCAGTGTATGTGGAGAAGCTCACAGGAACACTGTCAACCGTCCAGGCAGTCCTCAAAAATGCAGAGGCCAAGCAAGTGAAGGAGAAGCCAATTGCAGATTGGCTAAACAAACTCAAGGATGCAGCATATGACGCGGAAGATGCCTTGGACTTGTGGTTAACCACAACTCGAACAAACAAGTCAGTTGTTCTATCCCAACTTGTTTAAATTTCAATGAAATTATATTTCGTCGTATGTATTATAGTAGAAAGGATGTGATTAGAGATGAATTTGGTTTGGCAACATATGCCACCATTTAATTGACTTTGCTTCTTTCCCAACTTGACTAGCGGATTTTTTACCCAAGCTTCGTTTTTATTTTTCAAGGATGTTTTCAAAGTGAGAAAGACGGGAATGGTGATAAGTGGAAAGCTATAACTCCAAAGTGAAGGTACAATACTCCGAGATTTTCAGCTTCAAGAAGTTCTTGTTTCTCGCAGGCTGGTTTCATAAACAAAATCTAAGTAGCAATAGAGGGTTTTTAGTGATGATCTTACAGCTTTCATGGATTATCTGTCATTGCTAAATTTCCTAACAACTTCTTTCAAGCCAAAGGATATAAATGTATCAAGATGGCATGCAAATGTTGAATACTAACTCGTTTCAGAGAAGGAAAAGTTACTCCAGTATTTGATGAGATAATGTTATACACATGACAGAGGACACTTGCAAGCTCCATATATAGGAGAGGTGAGCAACACACAGTATTTACTGTCAGAGAAGCTACAAACTTCAATATGGAGTTACATATTGAGAGTTTGTCAACAGAGAAGCGGATGAAATTGTACTACGGGCAATATCAGGAATCTCGAAGGCCACTAGTATGCTCCATAGGGAAGGTAAGCAACAAACAGTAATTACTATCTAGTTTAGTATAAATTTACTAGAGTTGTATTTGAAGCCAAACACTTTAATGACATGAAGTTATATATCAAGTGTGTGTCAATAGAGAAGCTGAAGAAATTGGAAAGCAATCTGTATAAAGGGTAATATCAGGAATCTTAAAGTACATTCAGGTTCTCATTCAATCCATTGACATTGAAGTTACTAGTAGCAGAAACTGGAAACTCATTACTGAACTCTATTAAGTGACCTGAGTTTTTAGTGAATTTCAAGTACGTCAACCGAAAGTTATTGTTTCAATTGTACATGGTCATATTTTTCAGTCTGGTTAATCATTTAGACATGGTATTGATGCTCTTCATGGGACAGGGTGACGACCACTGACTTCTTGGAGACTCCAATGTCTCTAAGTTGGATGGAGTTGCAAGGCCACACACATCTAAGATGACCTTAGAGGAGTGAAATATCTCTACAAGAGGTGAGATCACGTTTGAAGTTGCGAAATTAACTTTTTGCGTTTCAGTAATATCGTTTTGTTTATAAACATTTTTTTAACATAAAAAAGTTGATATATGAGACAAAGAATGATTTTGGTGATGCAATTCTGAATGCAGCTTTTTTTTACACTAATTAAGGAGGAAAACAATCGGAAATCCGAGTTCTCTCTTTATTTCAAATGCAGCATGGTTTTAACACCATTCCTCTGCTTGGTTGAGCTATCAGGCAGCTAAAGGATCAATGCAAAATGCAAAAGTGAAGTTTAAGGTACATAGAGTGAACATCTATACAATTTTTGGCTTTCTTATAAACCTTGTTCTAAGAAGAATTCAAGTAGTTATTTGAGTTCTCTACTTATTGCAAATGCAGTATGGTTTTTAGCAAGAATCAATGACACCATTCCTCTGCTTGGATGAGCTATCAGGCTGCTAAAGGATCAAATGCAAAAGTGAAGTTTAAGGTACATACAGTGAACATCTATACAATTTGTGGCTTTCTTATAAACCTTGTTCCAAGACGAATTCAAGTAGTTATGTGAGTTCTCTCTTTATTGCAAATGCAGCACGGTTTTTAATGAGAATCAATGACACCATTCTTCTGCTTGATTGAGCTATCAGGCTGCTAAAGGATCGAATGCAAAAGTGAAGTTTAAGGTACATAGAGTGAACATCTATACAATTTATGGCTTTCTTATAAACCTTGTTCCAAGAAGAATTCAAGTACTTATCTGAGTTTTCTCTTTATTGCAAATGCAGCATGGTTTTTAATGAGAATCAACAACACCATTCCTCTGCTTGATTGAGCCATCAGGCTGCTAAAGGATCAAATGCAAAATGCAAAAGTGAACTTTAATTAAGGTACATACAATGAACATCTATACAATTTGTGGCTTTCTTATACACCTTGTTCCAAGAAGAATTCAAGTAGTTATCTGAGTTTTCTCTTTATTGCAAATGCAGCATGGTTTTTAACGAGAATCAACAACACCATTCCTCTGCTTGATTGAGCCATATATTTTTGCAAAATTGTACTATATTACATGTATTTCTTTTTTTACATAAGCCATATGTTTAATTTGCTTTTCATTATAGGCCTCGTTCCATGACTTTTGATTTACTTCAGAATTTGATGAGTACTTCGATTATTTCTCTCTTTGTTGCCGATGCAGCAGCGTTTTAGACATTTGGCAACAATATTGTTCCCATTTCTGTTTAATCAAATAGTTATATTAATTAAACAAAGAGAGTTTTTGGATGAATGCAGCATGGTTTATACCGCTCAGAACTAGACAAGGTTTTTCAGAAGTCAAAATCGGAATGCTCAACCTCAATGCAGAATGAGGTGGGTTTAACGTAAGCATCTGTTTAACTTGCTTTTTATTATAGGCCCTGTTCCAATTCTTTTGATTTACTTCAGAATTTGATGAGTACTTCGGTTATTTCTCTCTTTGTTGCCAATGTAGCAGGGTTTTAAACATTTAGCAACAGTACCGTTCCCCTGCTTGGTTAGATGCTTTGCTTACAATCCATTTTAACTTGGCTATTTGAATCCGGAGTGAAAAAAGATGAGAAGAATGGATACTGAAGCAGGTGAATCAAGAGAAATAAACAAGATAGAATTGGAAATGAAAGTTACATACCAGTTTAACAAATGGGAATATCAGGAATATTGAACAATTCACGTTTTCTCATTCCATGTTACCACGTTACTAGTTTCTTCTACCTGAGTGGATTGCTTCCTATTTTGCTATTGTTATGCACATGGCTGTTATGCCACTTTCTTTGTCATCTCGGAATGGTACACAAAAGTGCTGATATTCAATTTATAACTGGTAAAGACCATGTGGAGTTTCGAAAGTTTTACATTCACATTTGTGACTCTTTAAATAAATCAAAACTTACATTTGTGATTCTAGGCTGGTCAACTATATTTTTTGTATTGAATGCATTGGCAATGAATCTAACACACTTTTTTTCAAGGATACCTTCAAAATGAGAAAGGCGCAAAGGATGTTAAGTGGAAAGCTATAACTCCAAAGTGAAGGTACAATACTATAAGTTTTTCAACTTCAACAAACTCTTGTTTCTCTCAAGCTGATTCATAACAAAATCTATGTAGCAATAGAGGAATTTTAGTGATCTTAAAGCTTTCATGGATTACCTATTTACCTGTCATTGTTGAATTCCGATCCCTAGACAATTCCTTTGAGTTGAAAGTGTAAAATGTATCAAGATGGCATTCAAACATTGATTACCAACTCGTTTCAGAGAAGCAAAAAAGTTAACTTTGGCCTCCTGTCGTTGATGAGATAATGATATGCACATGACAGAGGCCACTAGCATGCTCCATATGGAAGGTAAGCAACAAACAGTAATTACTATCTAGTTTAGTTCTGATTTACAAGAATTGTATATGAAGCCAGAGAAATACTTTTCCAACAGGAAGTTTACATATCAAGATTTTGTCAACAGAGAAGCTGAAGAAATTGGTAAACGAGCTGTATAAGGGGCAATATCAGGACCTTAGAGAGGGAGTGAATATATCTAAAAGAGGTGAGATCATGTTCCTCATTGCGAAATTAACATTTTGTGTTTCAGTGAAATTGTTTTGTTTATAAACTTTTTCTTAACATGAAACAGTTGATATATTTATGAGAGAGTATTTTGGTGATGCAATTCTGAATGCAGATGTTTTTTATACACTAATTAAGGAAGAAAACAATTGGAAGTAAACGTCTCCAAGGCTCAAGAAATTCACTGATGTGGCAACTTCAAAACCAATTTGATATATCAAGTAGTCCAAGACAGATTTCAGAAAGACCTATGATCAAATGCTAAGGTTCATGCTTGATGCCACCTCCTAGACACGTTCATGACTTAATTCAGATCATGTCTTATGCGCATACGAAGATGCCACAAAAACGTCTATCATCCTACCTACATCTGGAACCACACGATTCAGGTCCAAGGTTCTCTTGGCAATGAACAGGGAATGTCACTCGTTCTATTGAGTTTGTGGAACCCGACTAGATTTTATCTACAATTAGACATGGTGGTGGTATGGGAAAGCAAAGACAGTTGTTCTATCCTGATGCAGGCAGCTTCCCTGACCTAAAACATGTATACAGTTTTCTTCATTGGGAAACCTTGTAGTGAGAAAACTAAGGCTTGTGGAAGGTTCCACTTTGTACTTTCTCTTTTGCCGTTGAGTATAGTGGATTTATTTGGTGTGCGACTCCGTGGATGTAGGCATTCTGCCGAACCACGTAAATCTCTGTGTTTTTTGCTTTTATTTGTTATTTGCTTGATTATGTGATCCTAGGTGTAACATATACGTCAATGATTATAATGTGCAAGATCTGCTGCACATACTCATAGAAAACTTTATTTAAAGAAAAAAAAAAAACATACTTTTCAATAGCTTAAAATGATAAGAATTTTATTCAAGTCGCACATACTCATGGTTAATTTTAAAGCTTGCATACTATTTACAGATATGCCAACATTATATGAAATATGCAACATACTACAAAGTAGAAAATCTAATTCCCCCATACCTGGAATTCGCAAGTTGACCTCAATCTCAGCATAGAGTTCAAATAGTTATATACATATATGTATTTGTTTCTCTCATCCTCAAGTGCATACATGATTGAATTAAGAGCAAAGCTAAATGTCGAGGAAACCAGCGAGGGAAGTGAGGTGGAGGGAGGAGAGCCCTTCACTTTTCTTGGGATGTGCGTGTTGAATTTTCTTGCACGCATCTCAAGGGGAGTGAATGGCTCCCCTCCCTCCACCTCACTCCCCTCGCTGGTTTCCTCGACATTTAGAATTCTTGTTGAATTAATAGATACAATTACAATTTAACATTAAGCAAGAAAAGTGAGTGAGTGACAGTGAGAGAATCTTAAGCCATATCTAATCTTAAGCTTTGGACATAATTGAAAGCCTGAACTGAAATCATGATGTACCATCTTCAGGACCTGCCTACTCCTTTCTTTTACAATTCCACCATGTCAGCATATAGCAACCCAAAAGAAGAAACAGAGGAGTATTACCAACCTCATTCCCTATAAGGAACTTTGTATACTTGTGCAGTGACATCAATTTTTATGGATTGGAGATGGAAAAGTAGAGTGTAATAAAAATTAAGAATCAGATATTAGTTGAGTTAAACAATTTCCTTGGGGGTGCATTTTTCTGCCTAGTTCAGTCCACCACCATATACATTGTCCATATGGACAAGACTTCCATGCTTAAACCTTTTATCACCCAGTATCACTGGTCCTCAGCTACCATTGATGATCTGAAGGATACCTCACTAGTACATGATGTATTCAATAACTCAGTAAGATCAAAAATTCTAACTGTCGAGGGAAATGGTGAGGAAAACAGCGAGGGAGGGGGGCCGTCCATCCCCTGGTATGCGTGCATTGACTTTTCAAACACGCATCCCGAGGGATAGACGGTCCCCCCTATTTCCCTCGACACTTAGACGGTTCCAGTAAGATATCTAGTAGTTGTACTACTTTCTTGATTTTATTCTCGATGATGATGATTATTGCTATATTAATAAAATTAAAAAGGGTTAATTGCAATTTCCTCCTATAATATATGTCATATTCAGTATTGCCCCCAATTAAATATTCATATTGCATTTTTCCCTAAGACTAATAGTCAACGTATCTTGACCGTATGTTTTCATAGCAGATTACCAAAATACCCCTGAGAAATTAAAGGCTGAGATTGAATCTTTCATATCTCGACAAGAAAAATCCTAAGGCCCAACTGAAATCGTAATTGTATCTCGAGAAAATCCAACAGTTGATTTTAAAAAATCTTTTATTTTAAATAACTCATCTCGAGAAAAATCAAATGGTCCAAATTTAACTATTCTAGCATCGCGAGAAAAATCTAATGTTTTAGTACACATCTTGAGAAAAATCTAACGTTCTAGCATGCATCTCGAGGAATATCTAACGATTTAGCACGCATCTCGAATAAATCTGACGCTTCACCATGCGACTCGAGAAAAATATGACGGTGCAACACGTATCCCGAGAATTTTGATGATTTTAAATTTATTCGTACACGCATCTCGAAAAATATATGATGGTTGAATAAATTGCCCTCATATAACAAATTATTGCCAATAACTTAAACCTCATAAAATAATTTTGAATTTAATTTTGCCTCCTGAAACATAACAGACCTAAGAGATTAGTAAGAAAATTTTAATTATCTTCCTTTTCTCTCTTCTTCCTCATTCCTCCACTTCTTCCCTCCTCTGGTTCACAATCCTTTAACAAAGTTAGGGCTTTCATTTATCATTCTTCCTTCTTCCTTCTCCTCCCTCCTCCCCCTTCATCTCTCAAGTCCGTTTTGTTTTATAAGGCAAAATTAAATCAAAAATTATTCAAACTTTAGATTTCCTCGAGATGTGTGTAAGAGTAAATCTGAACTGATAGTCTTTCCTCGAGATATGTGATGGATCGTCACGTTTTCTCGAAATGTGTGTTAAACCATTAGATTTTCACGAGATGAGATGTTCATCTTAGCCTTTGATTTCTTAGGGGTATTTTGGTAATCTGCTTTGAAAATAAATGGTCAAGGCACGTTGATTGTTAATCTTAGGAAAAAAGTGCAATATAAATGTTAATTGAGGACAAAGCTGAATATGACATATATTATAGAAAGAAATTGCAATTAATCAAATTAAAAAAAAAATTAATGCATGACTATTAACTCTTCCCTTCTTTGCTTTGATCAAGCTCCTTAGTCTACCAGTTCAGTCCACCACCTACATTGTCCATATGGAGCAGTCTTCGATGCTCACGCCTTAGCTACCATTGATGCTCTCAAAGATGTCATGGATCCAATTAAATAACCTCGCAGCTTGCTTTTCTTGAAAGAAAAATATCCCATCCAAAAATCTCAAGATACATTTCTAAAAAACAAAAATTAAAAATAATATTTTAAATCACTCCACCTTAAAATTATTGAAAAATAATATATATATTATTCACAGTGAGCAGACACTCTTCGTCAAGACAAGCAATGGAGGTAAACTTTTGATTGTAAGTTTGTATGTTGACGATTTGATTTATACTGGTGATGATGAGGCAATGATAAGTGAATTTAAGAGCTCGATGATGAAGGTGTTTGATATGTCAAACTTAGGGAAAATGAGATATTTTCTTGGAATTGAAGTGCAACAGTTGAAAGATGGGATTTTTATCAATCAAAAGAAATATGCAATGGATGTATTAAGAATGTTCGGGATGGAAGGAAGTAATGAAGTCCTAAACCCTATTGTTCCGGGGTTCAAAATCTCAAGAGATGAGAATGGAGTGGAGGTTGATGGTACATTCTATAAGCAACTCGTTGGAAGTTTAATGTACTTAACTTCTACACGTCCAGACTTGATGTATGCAGTAGGTCTAATCAGTAGGTACATGTCACAACCTACAGAACTTCATCTCATGGCGGCTAAGAGGGTGTTAAGATATGTGAAAGGGACTGTGAGCTTTGGCATTCTGTACAAGAAGGAAGGAAGTGGTGATTTGACTGCATATACTGATAGTGATTATGCAGGGTGTTTGGAGGACAGAAAGAGCACTTCAGGATATGCATTTATGATGAGTTCAGGGGCAGTGGCTTGGTCATCCAGGAAACAGCCGATAGTCACTCTTTCTACAACTGAAGCTGAGTTCGTAGCTGCAGTGTGGATGAAAAGGATTCTGAAAAAGCTCGGTTATGAGGGTGATGAATGCACAACCATCTTCTGTGACAACAGCTCAACAGTCAAACTGTCTAAAAACCCAGTGATGCATGGGAGGAGTAAGCATATTGATGTGCGTTTCCACTTCTTACAAGATTTGTCCAAAGAAGGAGTAGTGCAGCTGGTCCATTGTGGTTCACAAGAACAAATTGCTGATGTGTTAACTAAACCACTCAAATTTGAGTTGTTTCAAAAGCTGCGTGGTCTCTTGGGAGTATGTGAAATACCAAAATAAACTAATCTGCATATGCAGTTAGTTTAAGGGAGGGAATGATATGGTTGAGGGTCCTTAAACTTAGGATTTTAGCTTTCTGTTAATAAGATGCCTATTATCTAGGATAGAGTTGTTAGTATTTGAACTTTTCATAGCTTAGTTTACCACGTACTTAGGTGCTTATGTGGGCTGCAAGTTTTTCTCTTTCTGTTTTGTAAAGGCTATTAAATAGCCAAGATTGTTTTACAATAAAGCAAGTCATTCATTCATAACAATTAGTAGAAGAGACTACTATTTTACAAATTTCATATATATCACAACATATGCTCATTTAAATTCACAACCTTTGATGTTTGAAAACAATGTTAGACATCTATTTTATACTAGTAATTTAAAAAGGGAGTTACTATTTTTATTTGAAAAAGATTCTTCAAATGATTTTATAAAAAAAAAAGTCAAATATTATGATCTCTATCCCTTTTTTTGGATGCATCTGATGTGCCAATTTATAGTTTACCATTTAAAGATTAAAAAAAAATCAAAATCAAAACTTTCAATTTTTTATCATAGCAAATTCAAAAACCACATAAAATGTAAATAGAGGTTCAATTAAATCACATGGCCAACACTTACCTCCTAAACAATTTTAAGGCCTGGACATGGGAATTGAAATCATTTTCGCGAAATATATTTTTGAGGGGTACTAAAGATTTAAATTCCTATGAGAGATAGGAAAATTAGTCATATGTAGAAAGTAGAATTCTTTTCATGCAGCTAATACACAACCAAACAGAGGAAAACCATTTAGATTATCTCATGAAACACTGGTATTGTATTTTCTCAAGGTGCAAGAGTTCATTCTGAACACACCCAGGGTGTGGACAACCAAGACTCTAAAATGGCAAAAAACCCAAACAAGTACTGACTAAACTAGCAAGAGGGACGAGGGCGAGGATTGGCACAAGATTTCCCACATTCCAAAAGTTTATGGAGTGTGAGATCACTGCTACCAGCAGCTGCTGATGCCACACACCACCTCACCACTCTTCAATATCTAAAGATCAAAAGAGACGAGGGCGAGGATTGACACAAATTTCCCACATTCCAAAGATTATTTTAGATAGCCGCTACTAGATCTGATGCTGCACTTGACAAGTAAATAAACACTTTGAAGCTTTCTGCCCCTTCCAGCAGGAGAGTCGGTCATTTAGATTGGGGGAGTCAAGAAAGATGTGGAGAAGCTCACAGGAACACTGTCAACCATCCAGGCCGTCCTCGAAGATGCGGAGGCCAAGCAAGTGAAGGAGAAGCCAATTGCAGATTGGCTAAACAAACTCAAGGATGTAGCATATGATGCGGAGGTCTCCTTATTATGTGCTTCAAAATTATTCCTTCTGCTCCTTTACAGCTAGGGTTTTTGAGGAGTATTGGTAGGTTCTTAACAGTGAGGGAGTGAAATACCTACAAAAGAGGTGACATCTCCTTATTATGTGCTAAGAATCTATTCCTTGGGCTCCTTGATAGCTCGGGGATTTTGAAGAGTATTGGTTTAACAGAGAGGAAGTGAAATACCTGTAAAAGAGGTGAGGTCTCCTCATTATGTGCTGCGAATTTATTACTTTTTTCGTGCTTTAGTAAAATTGTACTATATTACATATATTTCTTTTTTTTTACATAAGCCATATGTTTAATTTGCTTTTCATTATAGGCCTCGTTCCATGACTTTTGATTTACTTCAGAATTTGATGAGTACTTCGATTATTTTTCTCTTTGTTGCCAATGCAGCAGGGTTTTAAACATTTAGCAACAGTACCGTTTCCTTGCTTGGTTAGATGCTTTGCTTACAATCCATTTTAACTTGGCTATTTGAATCCAGAGACCCGTCACCCTCAACTGCTCTAGCTAGACTTATTAAGTACACATTGATCATGCAGTTCCTCATGTCGATTACTGCAGATTTGGAGGATGGAAGCCATTTTTCTCGAAAGCTCTGGATGCGTTTTGATATGTTTGCCCTAATGGGCCATTTGCATTTGGTCTTGGGCTGCTTGTGGGCCTGTTGTTATAATTTTGAAACCCTGATTTATACAAATCCATTTGCCTCTGTTTTTCTTCGACCCGCTGGGCAAGATCCATGGCTCGACCCAACTGACCCGGGTCGAGCATCCTCACTTCAGCTCGAATAGAAGGCCTCAAGCCATTGATGAACTTACTGAGATACACTTCTTCTGTGACAGTTTCCAATGGTGCAGCAAGAGAGACGAATCTTCTACGATATTCGGCTACAGATCCTTCTTGTCTAAGAGCAAGAAATTGTTCTCAAAGGGATCCGTCTTGGGTAGATCTAAATTGTTTCAATAATAAACCCTTGAGTTCTTCCCAAAAGAGAATTGGTCTTCTTTTACTTTCCCATTGATACCAAAGAAGAGCATCGGCTTCGAAAGAAATCACTGCGGCTTCAATTTTCTCTTCGTTGTTGTATCTTTGTAATGAAAAGAACCTTTCAGCCTTCAAAATCCATCCATCTGGGTTTGGTCCCTCAAAGATGGGCATTTCCAGCCTTCTAGGTTTTCGATCATATGGGTGGTTTTGTGAAGAAGAACCACCACCCCCTACCCCATTCAAACTTTGTGTTTCCATCATCATGGGATGTATTTGATCCTTATCTGCTGTTGACGCAGGTTTTAGAGTTTCTTGCTGCATCTTCATCAACTGATCCACTTTCTTAATCACATCTTGAAAACCCCCTTGCAATGAATCTACTTGTTCTTGAACCCGTACTACACTTTCTTCTATGGCTTCAAATCTGGCAATATTGCTTGTCGATGTACTTTTTCCAGCCATTGTTTTCCTAAGATCGAATGCTCTGATACCAAATTTGTTATGAACTGACCTTCTCTATAATGGTTTCTGCAGAATTGAAGTTCCAAGCAATGAAATTTCAGCACCAATGTCAGAGTCGGATGAATTCCTGGATGTATTGGAACCTGGCAAGACTCATTCAAGCAAGAACAATAAAAAAGAATTGGAAAATCAAAGAAGACTGATCCTGAAATGTTGATGCTTTGTATTGAATGATTCTGTAAAGATTACAATGGAAAGATTGAATTGTAAAGGCAGTATTCGAAATTGCCACTCTCCCCTGAGCATAGCTCAATGTACAACAATGTATTACAGTAATGAATGAATTTTTGTTACAAACTGACTCCTCTATTTATAACAGTTCCTAATGCCTTTATTTCTCCCTAAAGCACAATATAGCACTACAAATAAAGCACAATATAGCACTACAACAAACTTCCAGACCATAAAGCACAATACAGCCTTGTAACAAACTTCCAGACTTGCTAACAAATGACCTTGCAGACTTCCAGACTTGCCAAATACCCACTTGCAGACTTTCAGGTTGCCAAATAACCACTTGCAGAATTGCATGCTCTTGGATACTTCAAAATATCCTCAATGGTTTGCTGATTTCAATCTCTTCCTTGTGTAAGTATATCTGACAGGAGGTCTATCAGAGTCTTTGATAGTCAAGTAGCTTGCATGCTACTTTTAAGACAAAGCTTGTGAACTAAACCTATATGTCATACAAAATGCCGCAGAGATTGTACTGCTCCTACATCTGCAATCATGTTACTCAGATTCAAGTTCCCTCGCCAATGAAAAGGAAACGCCGCCCATTTGTCAAGGCTTAGATTCTTCAAAAACTAGGTAATATTTTCTTTTTTCATTTGTGAAAATTAAGAAAAGGGTTTTCAATTTCTAGTTAATGTTGTTTATATGGAAAACCAGAATGAAAAAAGATGAGAAGAATGGATACTGAAGCAGGTGAATCAAGAGAAATAAACAAGATAGAATTGGAAATGAAAGTTACACACCAGTTTAACAAATGGGAATATCAGGAAGATTGAACAATTCACGTTTTCTCATTCCATGTTACCAGGTTACTAGTTTCTTCTACCTGAGTGGATTGCTTCCTATTTTGCTATTGTTATGCCACTTTCTTTGTCATCTCGGAATGGTACACGAAAGTGCTGATATTCAATTTATAACTGGTAAAGACCATGTGGAGTTTCGAAAGTTTTACATTGACATTTGTGACTCTTTAAATAAATCAAAACTTACCTTTTAAATATGCACATGTTTATATGCTTCAGTTTTTCATGTACTTCTATGGATGTGCACTTATCGGTGTGGCCTTGTTCTTTTATACTCATCTATAAAACTTTTTATTTTATCTCCATATAAAATGGTATTGCATGGCTTATGAACCATGATGGACACAATGATCAATTCATAGATCACTCACCTCTTTGTGACAGTTTCCAATTTCTACAAGTTGATGATTTTTTGACTTTTTCCCCCCTTTGTGATTAAACGACAGAATTAAAAGGCTGGACAACAAGACCTTGCGAAGGGGTTGAAACCACTCTAAAATGGATACAATCATGTACGTATGTCGTGCATCAGTTTGCAACTGGGAGAATCCTACTTCACCATTGGCCGTCCATTCATGATTATAACTTTTGCTGTAAGATATGGTCCATCCTTTCTATTTTATGTCAAGTGTGTTCCCTCAGGCAAGCTATGATCGAATTGATTCTATGCTGGTCAGCTATATTTTTTGTATAGAATGCATTGGCAATGAATCTAACACACTTTTTTTCAAGGATACCTTCAAAATGAGAAAGGCGCAAAGGATGTTAAGTGGAAAGCTATAACTCCAAAGTGAAGGTACAATACTATGAGTTTTTCAACTTCAACAAACTCTTGTTTCTCTCAAGCTGATTCATAACAAAATCTATGTAGCAATAGAGAATTTTAGTGATCTTAAAGCTTTCATGGATTACCTATTTACCTGTTATTGTTGAATTCCGATCCCTAGACAATTCCTTTGAGTTGAAAGTGTAAAATGTATCAAGATGGCATTCAAACATTGATTACCAACTCGTTTCAGAGAAGCAAAAAAGTTAACTTTGGCCTCCTGTCGTTGATGAGATAATGATATGCACATGACAGAGGCCACTAGCATGCTCCATATGGAAGGTAAGCAACAAACAGTAATTACTATCTAGTTTAGTTCTGATTTACAAGAATTGTATATGAAGCCAGAGAAATACCTTTCCAACAGGAAGTTTACATATCAAGATTTTGTCAACAGAGAAGCTCTGCATGAAGAAATTGGTAAACGAGCTGTATAAGGGGTAATATCAGGAATCTTGAAGTGCAATTCAGGTTCTCATTCAATCCATTGACATTGAAGTTACTAGTAACAGGTCACTTAATTGGCATTCTACCTGACTCGATATTTTGCTTCTTATTGACTTATTCTGCTGATCTAGCATGCAGCTTGCTGTATTTGAAACTGGAAGCTCATTACTGAACTCAATAAAGTGACCTGAATTTCAGTAGTGAATTTCAAGTAAGTCAACAAAAAGTTATTGTTTCAATTGTACATGGTCATATGTTTCAGTCAGGTTAATCATTTAGACAAGGTATTGATGCTGCTCTTCATGGACAGGGTGATGCCCACTGACTTCTTGGAGACTCTCCAATGTCTCTAAGTTGGATGGAGTTGCAAGGCCATGCTTCTAAAATGACCTTAGTGAGGGAGTGAAATATATCTAAAAGAGGTGAGATCATGTTCCTCATTGCGAAATTAACATTTTGTGTTTCAGTGAAATTGTTTTGTTTATAAACTTTTTTTTAACATAAAACAGTTGATATAGTTATGAATGCAGATGTTTTTTATACACTAATTAAGGAAGAAAACAATT
>QNQO01001191.1:0-162500 GCA_003290165.1 Berberis thunbergii | reverse complement strand
CTAATCCTTCTCGTCGGGGGGAGTGGTTATGACGTATGGTCCCTCACCTTCTCATGTGGTGTGTGTGAAAAGAAAGAAATAAAAGGTTATTTGAAAGACTCAATAGATCAGAGCACTCTATCTTTATCGAGATTAGAGAATTACTGTGGATGATGGGTTCGGCTTGTAATTTTTTTAGGGATTTGGGTTTTGACACTTTCATGGTGTCTTGGCATTCCTTGATGTAAGAATGTTTCTCTTTGTTTTTTGTTTCCTCTTCTTTCCTTAATAAACATTAGGGATGGCAACGGGGCATATTTGAGCAAATCCATCCCCGATCCGTTAGTAATATCGGATCCCCAATCCGCCCCGCAAATCCGTTTGCAATTTTAAATCAAAATCCATAACCGCCCCGTGCAGATGCGCGGATATCGCCCCGCCAATCCGCACAAAATTATAATAAAAAATTTAAAAATCAATCTCTGAATTCGTACAAAAAAAATACAAAAAATTCTGAATTACAATTTACAATGAATTCGTACAAAAAAATTACAAAAAATTCCGAATTACAATTTACAAAGAATTCGTACAAAAAATTTTTAAAAATAAAAAAGAAATAAAATAAATCAATCTCTAGATCTGATTTCAGATTTTAGATCTGATCTGATGAGATCTGAGATCAGATCTGAAATCGTATCAGATCTGAAATCATATCAGATTTCAGATGAGATCTCGGATCTGATCATATCTGATCTCGGATCAAATTTGATCAGATCCAAGATAAAATTTGATCAGATCTTAGATCTGGATCTAAGATCAGAGAAGGAGAAGGAGATTCGGAGAAGGAGAAGAGGCGATCTCCAAGCTTCAAGATCTCTGTGAGAGGGAGATCTCTCTACGAGGGAGCAATGACGCGGCGTGAGGGAGCAGTGATGCGGCGTGAGGGAGCAGTGATGCGGCGCGAGGGACAGTGAGGCAGATCTCTCGCGGTCGACGCGGTGTGAGGAAGCAGGGTCCAGGGAGGCAGATTTCGCGGCCGCGCGGCGTGAGGGAGTTCGAGGTGGTGTGCGGTGTGAGAGAGGGAGGGAGATCGCTGCTCTGTGAGAGGGAGAGCTTGTGCTCTGTGAGACAGTGAGAGGGAGAGTTTGGTGAGGGTAAGGGAGTGATTGGTGTGAGGGAGCGAATGAGCGATTGTGATTTGTGAAAAAAAAGTTAATCCTTTATATAGGCGAAGGGCACTTTTGCAAATTTGTTGGTTAAACGGATATCCGTGGGGCTTGCGGGGCGGATATGGCCAAAGCCGTATCCGTCCCGAATAGTGAACGGATATTTTTTGGATACCCAAAACCACCCGAAAACTTATTCAGCCATATCCAAAACCGACCCAAACGGATTGGGTGGGGCGGGTATCTGTGAAAATCCGCCCCACTGCCATCCCTAATAAACATCTTCGTGTTTGAACCAAAAAAAAAATGTGAAAATGTGTAAAATTGTTAGGTGGATTGTTACACCTAAAAAATGATACTGTTTTGAGGGTTGTTACAAAAATGTAGAGTTATTTTTTTGTTGTTTTCTAAAAGAGAAATCTTATCAAATCTCTACATTCCAACAAAATATCTCTAATAAAAAAAATTATAATCAAATCTTTTATGATCTAATCATAAAAGGGAGACCTTTGGAGATTTAATTGAGCAAATATACTACGATCAAAACTCAAATTGAAAGAGAATCTTTTAATTTGTACACCATATGTCAAAATGTGATTTCTATCCATTAATTTGCGCCTATATAAAGCCACAAACTCACAACAATTCACTCATCATCAATCGATCTTCTCAGTCTCTCACATTTTCATATTAGTTCAGTCATGGGTTCTTCTAAGAGAGCTTTGGTTTTGTTCATGGTTTTGGTTGCAATCCAAGTGTGCATGGGCGTTGATTATACCGTAGGAGACTCTGCTGGATGGACCGCCGCTGGCGTTGATTATGAAAAGTGGGCGAGTTCCAAATCTTTCCAAATCGGAGACACCTTTGGTAATTAAGCTTTTTTGCAGTCTCATTTTATGGCTTTTGAAATATGATTCTTTCGTTTTTATTAACTCTTCTCAACCTTCGTTTGGTTCTTATTCAGGTTTAGTCTAGCAGTTGATCAAATTACGCTTGAAATAATTTATTATTATTATTATTATTATTGGATCGGGCAAGTTCCGTATGATATATGGACCCTTACTAGAGCCATATAATTGGGGGGCTCCAGATTTATATATATTTTCAAATATCAATTATGGATGATTTATTGATTTTAGACAAATTCGGATTTAATTTCCCTTCTATGGATTTTTCATTAATTTTACACAAATGATATTTAATCAGAATTGTTTAATTATACTTTTATGCAATGGGACTAATTTTTCATTCCCTCTAAATTTTTGTGGCACATACAATGAAGTTTTCAACTACTCGCCAGAAGAGCACAACGTTTTGCAAGTGAATGAAGAAGATTATTCAGCATGCAATACGGCATCTCCAATCGCCACCTACAGCACAGGCAAAGACGCGGTCACAATCAAGAATAACGATAACTACTTCATCTGCGGTATCCCTGGCCATTGTCAACTAGGCCAGAAGGTTAAAATCACAGTGAAATCTGCTTAGCTTTCTGGTTCATCAAAGGTTTACAAGATATGTGTCGTACGTGTATTTTCTTTGGATCTGTGGAGAATAATTTTGTATCCTGTTGATATTAATGGAAATATTTTTATCATCAAAGGTTGCTTGGTTTGGACCTTTTTTTTTTTTTTTTTTTTTTTGGCAATGGCCCTCTCTTGGATGTTACTGTTACAGGGTGCATATTATTAATTTGAATGAAAAATAAAATCCCCTAAATAGAGACTAAGCTGATTTCAACAAAGGAAAATTGTTAACCATCAACGAAAACCTAAAAAAAAAAAAAAAAAAAAAAAAAAAAAAAAAAAAAAAAAACCCTACAATTTTGAGTAGAGCACTCGATTTATAACAAAACCTATGTTATATGCATTTTTCTGAAGGTTTGGGCGAAAGACCCTCCACGGAAATATTTATAAGTTTTACGTATGAAAGTATACATTCTATGGTTCAACCTGATTTTGGGTGGATGACCTATGAGAGACCATCTGGATTAATTATTTCATCTTTGGACCATCCTTATTTTAGGGTGGACAACCTATAAGAGGGTATCGGGATTGTTAAATCATTGCGCCTTTGATCATTATCAAGATCATGTCTATTTTAGGTCAAATTGAGGCCCCAAAATGCCGGACGGCTGCTCAGTGGCTCCTTGATTCTTAAGGCCTTTGAGTCATTAATTTTTTGAAAATACTAGAAAATCAGGTTTTTGTAATTAGAGTGACATAACATAATCTTAAAAAATGATGAAATCTCCAAAGTATTTATGTGTATCTCGAGATTGTAAGAAACTATAGCCATTGGGTCAATTTTTTGCCCAAAATGACTAGAGTCATCTGATGGAGTTAGAAGTCATACACTGTTTGGATCGCAATGAATGTATAACTTTCCATTATGTAAAACTTGAAGAAACTATTGTGCTCTATGGTGACTATATACCTTATTACAAATTTCATATATATCACAACATATGCTCATTTAAATTCACAACCTTTGATGTTTGAAAACAATGTTATACGAGTAATTTTTGCTGGCCTGGGTTCCGCTGCCTAGGGGCGAATATACACTTTTACCCCTCCCTCTTTTTCAATATTTATGATTGAACTAGGAGTACCTGAATAAGACACCATGATTGCACCAGCATACAATCTTGGGGTTACTTGTAAAGGTTTATAAGATTCTTTTAATTGTGTGAAATTTTGATCCGAGGTTTCATTCAAAAACTACTCTATTAAGTTTGAGTGATTCTATGTGGCGAGGAAACCAGTGAGGGGAGGGAGATGAACAGTTCCCCCCTGCCACCTCCCTTCCCTCGCTGGTTTCCTCGACATTTAGAATTTCTGATTAAGTTTTGAAAACAACTTTAATGTGTTTATGATTAACGGTAATGCTATGCATATTCTCCCTTTTTATGTTCTCAGGGAATCCAGTACAGTTCGCTGTGAAAGGTTCATTGTTTATATAAGAAATAATCCAAACACTGGGTATAAAAATTTGCGAGCTTAGGCTATTGGTTCTTAGAATTTTAAAATGTTTGATAAAATCTGCACCACGCTGTTCCCATCAAATAATGACTATTAATATTTGTTGTTCACTAAAATCTATTGGAAATTATCTATTTGCGTTTTAACTACAAACTTTGGAGGTGGGTTGGTTAATCAAATTTTCTTCTTCTTTATTGTTTAGTTTTTAAGCAACCCTTGTCTACAAAATTCGTCTTGAGTATTTATTACTTTTCAAAATGTAAATAACAATAATTTTTTTAATTCATCCATCGGTAAAGAATAATTGTTATAAAGAGAAGATATGTAATCGAAATATTTTTAAAATAGCTAAAATATATTCTTACAAGGACTTATCTTTCTCGCACTCTAGAAAATTTTCTAGCTTTCCTTTCATCTTCTTGCAAGTAAAATGTAAGATTTCAGCACAAAGGCTTAGTGAACCAGTGAGGAACATGAGGTTACCACAATACATCACAAAGAGGAAAAACACGGAAGAAGAACATGAGATTACCACAATACAGCCTCTTACGGAATATGTTCCTCGAAGGTCTTCTCGAAGCAAGAAAACTAATCCTAAATTCAGGTAACTGATGATGATAACACAGGTAGAATGCAAATGTTTATTAGAACCTTGTATGGATGCTAGATTAGTGCTAGCATTCAATGGTTTCTATATCATGATTCATAGTGTTTAAATTATTTACGACGATTTCTCATACATCCTGGGGCCACATTAGGTATAAATCAAGTCATGAGAGTGATTAAAAGGTTGATTGGTAATTATGAGGAAGTAAAGTTATGACATGGCTATCATGCAACCACTTTAGTAGCAGAACACTTTGCAAGGTTACTCCCCAACCTGGAGACGGTGAATATAAAACTAATTAGGTTCTTTGTTGATGCTTTGAAGCAAGTTTATTGTTCAGTAGATGATGTAACGAGTAAACGTATGAGTGATTGTAAACTTTATCATCATCACCTTTTTTTATTAATATAAGGTTCGGGAATCTTAAAAACCCCAGCTCACTTTTCAAAAAAAAAAACAAAAAAACAATGAGGATAAACCATTGGATTTTATGTTAGCATTTTTTGAAACATTTTCAAGACTAAAATCTTTAAAATAATGAAATTCTATTTTAAAAGAGATAAAATCACTTAAACGTTTATGGCAATTGGCTTCTAGAAGAGAAAAATAAAATATAAAAAATGGAACAAAAATTATTATAAGAAATAAAAGATTAGTGGTGATGATATACATCAAATAAGACTATTGTCTCGATTATACATGTGGCAAGGATCACCTATCTCGAGGACCATGTATCTTAAGATTAAGCCAACTCTTAAAGCCAAAAAGAGATGGATCCAATCATTAAAGTCCGGAAATGACTCGTATGAACAAATTACGGTGAGAATCCCAAATCCAGGCCCAACAAAGCTCTATCTTAAAGAGAAAAACATCACAAAGAAAAAGAGTCGTGCAGGGGTATGCAAATTTAACTGAGTTTTGTTCAGATTAATCTCCACATCCAACAGTTTTATTGACTTAAGTATCGAAGTACGTTCAATCACAAAAAATATTGTCTTTAACAATCTAACATTTGTTTTGCATGTCATATCAGCAGAAAACCAAATTTAGACTTCATCAAGTGAAATATTAACTACTATACTTTATAGAGAAAGACTTTAAGATTCGTCTTTTCCCTTAAATTAGTTTACTATGATATCTCAATGTTACATTATTCAATTGTTGTAGACTAAACACACAGGTTGTAAACTGAACACACGCCCACATCTCAAAATTGCATTAGTAGATAGTTGCTTAGATATTTCAACACCTCTAATTAGCTGTCTAACAGCACGACTATACACTTTTCACATAGAAGGTGTTTGTTTTTGCTTCTGAATGGAGTCAGAAGTCTTAATAAGAAGTGGAACACATTGTTTGAAGTGTTTGTTTTTAGTTCTGATTATAAGTTTTGCTTCTGATTAAAGTAAGTAATAGGAAGGTGTTGATCACTTAGTACTGAGTGCTTAGTAAAAAATTATTTCAATAATGACCTTAATATAATTTTGTAATGATAATTGTTGCTCCATCTTCTTAAAAGTAAGTTGGGCTAAATTTTGGCGGTACACCTTCATTCTTTTTACCAAACATTGTGGTTCTCTTTTTTCTACTTCATCTTTATTTTCTTTTTATGTATTTTCAAGTTTTTTTTCATCTGTCAAACTCTCCATCTCATGTATATTTTCAAGTTTTTAGCATATAGTTTTTGTACCTTATGTGTATCATAAGATATAAAATCAAATAACACATGTTTGGATTAATTATTTCATCAAATAACTAATTAAAACGCCACAAACGTATTGCTCAGATTCAATAATAACGCCAAAATCGTATTTGGTATGATTTTAAGCACAATATTTATGTCATAATTTTTTTCAGCTCAGTGGAGCAAAACTGTCAAACAGTTTCTATTCGGCACTTAAAAAAAAAAAAATTAATTTTACAACTTCTAATCAGTAACTCATTCAAAATTAAAATAAACAATTCATTCAGAAGCTCATTCAAAACTTCTAGCTAAAGTACTTAAAAAAAACACCCTCGGAGCCTATATTAACGGGGACCGGATACATTACCTCCGTTTATGAGACTACTAGCATTTCTCCATTCTTGAAAATCAGGAATCTCCGTGCAATCATGTGCTGCTAATGAAAAACAATTGATTTATATTCGTACCACCTATCCCTCGCATTCACTCACCCTTTATTCCTATTCTTCCATGTGTCACGTCTTGCTAATTGGCATCATTTTCCCCAAATTAAATTGGGCTTTGAACCCCTATTTGGGCTTTCTATTCAGTCTCCAAGCCCAACCAGTCATAGGCCCCTTAAAGGCCGAACACCTCAATTCACTAAATGCACCATCAGTTTTACTCTCCACCACCAATGGCACACTTTGTGTACCCACATTAGCCCCCTCTCAGCAGTTCGAGGGGTCGAAGTGAAACGATGTTCTCAGACTGCCGAGAAGCGTAGTTTTCAGTCTATGCGTATTGTCTCTGTAAAATGAATTTGATAAATTAAATCATGTTTTCGTATCACCCATATTAGAGGCACTTTCCAACCTTTTTTTCCTACTCAATAAACACTTGAGGCCGATTCAATGTTTTCAATATTCATACATTATTTCAAACTTTGAATCCACGATTGGAATCCAATTTTCATTTCAGGAAAGGAAATCCTTATTTAACTTGTCGATGACAGTTTTTGCATGGCCAATTATTAGAACAACTAAACATTTTTGTACGCTTAATAACTAGCTAAGAACTGTTGAATTTCGAATCCAGCATGAAATTTTTAGGAAAGCCATTAATAATGGAGATTGTCGTCACTAAACTTTTCTCGCCATTCTCTATTCCCAAACCTTAAATTTCAGTAGACACTTTACATCATATCATGGTACAGTAAAACCGACTTAAGAGGTATTAGGTTAATGGTAGTAATTGTAATTGGTCTGTTAAGTACAAGTCCACGTAGTAGTTAGGTCATTATTAGTATATTATAATTAAGTTATTAATTTCCAAAAAATTTAGGGATTTTATAAATAAGGTAAAGCATTGTTCATTATTTTTAGATTGATCGATTGAAAAGAATATTTATTTTTAATTTGTTTTTCAATTAGGCTTTATCGTAGCTTTACTTCAATTCTTAAAGCTATTTTTAGATCGATCGATTGAAAAGAATATTTATTTCCCTTGCTAAGGTTATTTACTAAATAACTTATTCATAATCTTTTAATTTAATTGAATCTTTTTAGTTTTCTTTTAAGATTAGACTTTACTTTTTCTTTTAAGAATAAATTGTTTGTTATTTTAGTATTTGATTCTATTTTTTCTTTTAAAAATAAGCTGTTTATTATTCAAGTTATTTGAGTACTATAAATAAAGATTTTCCTCAATATTGCAGGATACATTTGATTTGATAATTTGAATTGAACATCAAAGTTATTTCTCTGTGTTTTGGACAATCCTCTTGTGTTATTCCCTGTTAATTATCTGTTGAAACTAGCATACATAATAACGATTCGGCTTCAATTTCTTTATGATTATTCACAATTAATACTTTTGTCATTGTGATCTGCCCTATTTTTTTTTATTTCAACGTAATTTTATGTATTGCAAATAGTAAAGAGATGAATTGTTTGCTCACAAATTGTATAAAATCTCTAACAAAATAATATTTAAAATAATAACTATAGAATTCAATGAAAATATATACCATAAGCAAACTTGTACAAGATTGAGCCTTATATAACCTATTTTTTCTATGAAATTTTGCAAATTTCAGATTTTTTTAGCTTCAGCTAGATACTTATCCTAATTATTTTATAGTTTTAGTTATTACGCTTGTTTGCCCTTTGTTAAGGTTATGAATATTGTGACCATATTTTGGCTTAAAATTGAACTACACTAAATTCAATTTGGTATATGCAATGTATTTTTTTATTAGTTACCAGCTTATATATAATAATAAAAAAATGGTTTTAGCCTTGATAACTACTATTATCAACTAATAATTATTTTGCCATGTCGTCCTCATTGACTAAATTCCTAGGTTCGCCACTCAGATGTTGATTTGTATCTTGTATAGTCGAGAAATACAAACTATTGTCAGATGATAAACAGACAGAAATCGGATTGAACACAACAAAACGACATATTTATATATAACCCTGAGACGCATGTAACTGTGAACATCAAAACCCATAACACGGTCCTACCATTCTGCTCAAATTAAAGTCTAAGTTAACGCTAATAGCTAGATAAATGTAGGAGCTAGCAAACCTCGAAATCGGCACAAGGTAAATGATTCAGTTATTTCTAACCATCATAATCCATATTTTCAAATCAAAATAAGACGTGTAGTTCTAACGTAGAATAAACAGAAAGCCTAAATTAACAGAGTTGTTTTCAAAACAAATAACCCTCCAATCACACAAACCATTATTATAAACTAACCTCTATATAATATGCAAGTCTTCAAAATAATTTACAGAAAGCTAATCTTCATCCTCCACTCCTAGGCCTTTCATCGCTTTCTTTTGACAAAAGACTTCCATAAGAACCTTGTATGAAGTCATTGAAGCTCTTAGAAGATCTCTAGAGACAAAGCCCGCAAAAGAAATCAACGGAGGAGATTAATTGTTGCTAGATCAATTTGTTGAAGGGGGCAGGAAAGGATGCTAGACACATCTGTATTAAAGTAATAGGAAAATAAAATAATTTATCTATAAATAAATTTATATAGTTAGAAAAATGTGGGTGTTACAATATATACACCTCAAAATAATCTCGTCTCTAGATTTGATAGAGGAGGTGATTAGGTAATTAATTCTACACTAAGTCAATAACTTACCAAATGAAACATCATTAGAGTTCAAATCATAAAACCATTCCGAAATAGATTTTTTGTTAATCCTCATTATTAAGAAACAAACCACAAATCACATAGACAAACAAGTAGCTCATGCATACGTCCATAATTTCAAGAAGACAATCACACAAAGATGGAAAATTCTAGGGGTCGAGAGAGGAAACGAGGGAGGGAGCGAGGGATGGGTGGTAACCACCCATCCGTCTCGAGATAAGCAGCATCGCACATCACAAATTTGATGCGCTTATCTCGAGGCGGATGGGTGGTTACCACCCGTCCCTCGCCCCCTTTCCCTCGCTCCCTCCCCCGCTCTGTAGCAAAGCTCCACAAAGATAAATATAAAATTTAATAAGTAAGTATTAAAAAAATACAGGATGCTACAAAAATAAAAATTAACATAAAAATTAGAAAAGAGAATTGATCCTTTTGGAAAAGAGAAAAAAAGAAAAGAGAAAAGAGAAAAGAGAAAAGAGAAAGGGGAAAGGAAAAGGAAAAGATACAAACAGAAAAAGGAAAAGATAAAAATAGGAAAAGGAAAAGATAAAAAAAGGGAAAAGAGAAAAAGGAAACTGATGGAGAGATTTATGGGAGGTAAAATAGGTATTGATTTAGATCCTTTTGGTATATAGTTTTCCTAAACAAAAAGAAAAGAGAATCGATCCATCTGCAAGTTTTGTTCTAAAGAAGAATGAATTTCAATGTCAATAGGAAGATGAACATGAAGATTTTAGTAGACAAGAAGAAGAACAGGGTTGTGTTTGCGGAATCCGGACCGGAGTTTGTAGATGTTCTCCTTAGCTTTCTCACACTTCCCATGGGTGTTATCATGAAATTAACCACTACTGATGTCAAGAAATCCAACACTGGTTGTATGGATGGACTATGTGAGAGTATTAGAAATATCATCAAATTAACTAGTGAAGATGAAGCCAAGATTGGTTGCATGGATGAACTGTACAAGAGTGTTGAGGACCTCGACGTACAATATCTACAAACAGAGGCATGCAAAACCATGCTGCTCAGCCCAGATTATGATGCTCAAAGGAGATGCCAAAATCTTGCACTTAAGATTGATGACGATGACCAGCACAGATATGTTTACAAATGTCCAAATTGTACATGCACCAATGACTGCTTGATTAGTATGTTTAAGTACTCGACATGCTTTTGTGGAAAACAGATAGATAGGAAAACGGTTTTAACAAAGCTCGAAGTTTCTGAAGTATTTGTGAAAGAAACTATGAGCAAGTTTATGATCAGCGATGATTTGGATATAATACCATTTTCTATCACAAATTATTTGTTACTGCTAAGCCGACTTGGAATGAATGACCCAAAAGATGTTGAAGAGTGCAATGTCTCTGTTGGTAGTCAAGAGGTGAGTAGAAATGAACTTTTTCTTTTTCTTTTTCTTTTAAGATAGATACATTTATTGCATTTTATGACCATTTTTTTTTCCATCCTACACCTAGGTGCTACAATTGCTCAAACAATCCCTTGTTTCTAAGACACCAATGAAGGATGTGTTTTTCAAGGAAGAAAAACAGCCGATGCAGGAATTATTGAAGGACTTGATTTTGAAGAAACAGAAAGAGTATATGGCTCCTCCGAAGTCAGAACCATTCAATATTTCAAATTGGGATTCAGAGAATATAACGATAAGGCTTTTGGTCCACAAGTCCAATAACAAGGTGTTGTATGCAGAGGCTAATGAAGTTTTTGTCGATCTCCTATTCAGTTTTCTAACATTTCCCTTGGCATCAATATTTAAACTTTTGGATGCATCTTTTTCTCTTGGAAGTGTTGGTAACATGTACAAAAGCGCCGAATCTTTAAACATTGGGAATGTATTAGAGGAAGATGCTAAGGAGTTTTTACTTGCAGCAAAGATTAAATTTCCTTATGGAATCGAGAACCAGTTGCTAAATATTAGGGAAGCCAAGCCTTGGACTGTCAAATGTTTGCAGTGTCCCATTTGTTTTGCTAAAAACATTCCCAGTTGCTCCCATGGTTTAGGGACCATAAACAAAAGTCTCATTAATCCGAAGTTCAAGAATACAGTAACTAATAGTGGAGGAGGGTATGTAAAGGGACCATGCACTTTTATGGTCACAGATGATTTGCAGGTGAAGCCTTTCTCACCACTCCCTTGCACGTCCGTTGTGTGCAATTTGGGTGTGCCATTCAGTGATTTGGAGGAAAAGGAAGCAATTGTTGGTGAATATGAGGTAAGTCTAAAGTTTCCTACACTTACAATCACACAAGTGTTGACTTGTACTGTAACACAAACCCCAAACTCCATTTGATTTGTTACTATATTTCTTGCAGGCCCTGTCACTTCTCAGGGCTTCAATGACTTCAAACAAGGTTCTCACCGAAGTATTTTGTCTAAAGAAGTAGAAGGTCCCAAAGCGGAAGATATAGATTAATTCTTGATTAGTACGTGTTTCCTGTAACGGCCTTTTATAGCTTATATTTATGATTGAACTAGAAGTACCTGAATAAGACACCATGATTGCACCATCATACAATCTTGAGGTTACTTGTAAGGGTTTATAAGATTCTTTTAATTGTGTGAAATTTTGATCTGAGGTTTCATTCAAAAACTACTCTATTAAGTTTTGAAAACAACTTTAATGTGTTTATGATTAACAGTAATGTTATGCATATTCTCCCTTTTTATGTTCTCAGGGAAACCAGTACAATTAGCTGTGAAAGGTTCACTGTTTATATAAGAAATAATCCAAACACTGGGTATAAAAATTTGCGCGCTTAGGCTATTGGTTCTTAGAATTTTAAAATGTTTGATAAAATCTACACCACGTTGTTCCCCTCAAATAATGACTAGTTCATTTCCAAAACATTATTGGGGGCAATAGCTATTTGAGAATTGGGGTTCTTCGCAAAATGAGATATTTATTTAATTTTCTCACTAACCAACTTTCGTGAATCATTTGAATTGTCTTAGCATCTCTCCTTAAATAATATAAATAAAATTTTTTACTTAAATAAATCATAATAAATTAAAAGCTATTAGTATTTGTTGTTCACTAAAATCTATTGGAAATTATCTATTTGCGTTTTAACTACAAACTTTGGAGGTGGGTTGGTTAATCAAATTTTCTTCTTCTTTATTGTTTAGTTTTTAAGCAACCCTTGTCTACACAATTCGTCTTGAGTATATATTACTTTTCAAAATGTAAATAACAATGAATTTTTTAATCCATCCATCTGTAAAGAATAATTGTTATAAAGAGAAGATATGTAATCGAAATATTTTTAAAATAGCTAAAATATATTCTTACAAGGACTCATCTTTCTCGCACTCTAGAAAATTTTCTAGCTTTCCTTTCATCTTCCTGCAAGTAAAATGTAAGATTCCATATATGGAGACTAAAACTTCATAAGAAGAAGAGAATAGCAACTTCGAGAATCCCATTTCTTAAAGTACGGCCTAATTTTGCTTGTCAAAAAAGCAAACTTCACAAGAAGAAGAGAATAACAACTTTGTTAAAGCATCTCATTCCATATATGAAGCTCATGTAAAGTATTTATGCTTTCACAAAAACTGCAAGTATGGTAGAGCCCAAGTGATCGACTTCCATGTTTCACCGCATATAAAAAGCAGAATCATTTTAATGAAAAAAGTTTCTTACTTTCGTCTCAAGAAAACATTGTGGACAAGAGTGAAAGAAGAAATCAAAGTAGATTCCTTTGAATGAATAAACCACTTTCATAATAATTAAAAAACAAAAAAAAAACTTGTGGACAAGAGTGAAAGAAGAAATTAAAGTAGATTCCTTTCAATGAATAAACCACTTTCATAATGTAAAAGATTCAGACGTAACATAAGTTTGCGTGGACAAATTAAGGAAAAGTAACAAAAGAGGCTTCTTGGAGTAAACTCAAATTATTTGTTCTTTCAAAAACAATATTAAAAGCACTTTCAATATTGTTTTCCAACACACAAGAAACACTCACTCTTTCATTTTATCAGATTTCTTGATTGCTTGATAACTCCAAGCAGAAAACATTTTCATGGCAGATGTAGTTGTTGGACCGCTAGTTCAGAACCTCGTTTCCTTACTCCAGACAGAATTCAATTTGATTATTGGAGTCAAGAAAGACGTGGAGAAACTCACGAGGACGCTGTCAACCATCCAGGCACTACAAAAAAATTGAAATCAGCAACGGCTAAAAACCGTCGCTAATTGAGTTAAAACCGTAGCTAAAATGCATCAGCGACGGCAAAATAGCCGTGGCCAATTAGCCACGGGATAAAACCGTCACTAAAGTGTAAAACATCCGTGGCTAACTGATTTCTTTTTAAAAAAAATTAATATTTTTTATATTAGCGACGGCAATTTGGCCGTGGCTAACAAATTTAAAAAAAAAATTAACATTATTTTTATATTAGCGACGGCATTTTGGCCTTGGCTAACAGATTTAAAAAAAAATTAACATTCTTTTTATATTAGCAACAGCAATTTACCGTGGCTAACTGATTTTTGTAAAAAAATTAACATTATTTTTATATTAGCGACGGCATTTTAGCCGTAGCTAACTGATTTTTTTTAAAAAAAATTAATATTATTTTTATATTAGTGCTGTGGCTAATTGATTTTTTTTTTAATTTAACATTATTTTTTATTTTAGTGACGGGCATTTTGCCGTTGCTAAATGGTTTTTTTTTTTAAAATTTACATTATTTTTATATTAGAGACGACACAATTGCCGTCGCTAAATGGTTTTTTTAAAAATATATATATATATATATTTTTTTTTTCGATCTCTCCGAGATCTGAGATTTCTCCGAGATCTTTTAAAATATATATATATATATATTTTAAAGATCAGATTTCTCCGAGATCTATGAGATTTTTAAATATATATATATATTTAAAAAAATATCGGAGATCTCTCTGAGATCTGAGATTTCAGATCTCGAGAACTCAGATCTTTGAGATTCTCCGAGATCAGAGATATAGAGATCTCAGATCTCCAAGATCTCCGAGATCTCAGATCTTCGAGATCCGAGATATCAGAGATCTCAGGTCACAGATCTTCGAGATCTCAGGTCTCAGATCTCCGACAGAGAGGCGGCCAATGAAGGGAGGGGAAAGAGAGGCGGCCGGGATCGGTGTCGAGGAAGCGGCAAACTTCTCCTCAGTGGGTTTCTTCTCTAGATGATGAGAGAAAAAAAAAATTGAGAGAAATTTTTTGTTTAAGTTGGTTTGTAGAAAAAATTGAAATTTTTATAGAGAAAGGTAATTGAAGGGGATTGGTTGTGTTAGTTTCACGCGGATCGATGATGTGGTTTGGTTTAGTGCGTTGGATTTAGCTAAATTTTTTGGTGTTATTAACGGTTGAGATGAGATTTCACGCGGATCGGTGATATTTTTTTAAAAATCAATTAGAGACGGCATACTTGCCGTCGCTAACCTCTTTAATTAGCGACGGCATACTTTTTAAAAATCAATTAGCGACGGCATACTTGCGGATCGGTTAGCGACGGCATACTTTTTAAACCTCTTTACTTGCGAATCGGTGATATTTTTTTTAAAAATCAATTACCGACGGCATACTTGCCGTCGCTAACCTCTTTACTGTTTTTTTTTAAAACCAATTAGCGACGGCCTATTTGCTGTCGCTAACCCCTTTAATGTTTTTTTTAAACCAATTAGCGACGGCCTAATTGCCGTCACTAATCTCTTTACTGTTTTTTTTTTAAACCAATTAGCGACGGCCTACTTGCCGTCGCTAACCTCTTTAATGTTTTTTTAAAACCAATTAGCGACGGCAATTAGGCCGTCGCTAACCTCTTTACTGTTTTTTTAAACCAATTAGTCGCTAACCTCTTTAGTGTTTTTTTTTTTAAAAAAAAAACCAATTAGCGACAACAATTAGGTCGTCGCTAACCTCTTTACTGTTTTTTTTTTAAACTAACCTCTTTACTGTTATTAACGGTTGAGATGAGATTTCACGCGGATAGGTGATATTTTTTAAAAAAACCAATTAGGCTAACCTCTTTAGTGTTTTTTTTTAAACCAATTAGCGACGGCAATTAGGCCGTCGCTAACCTCTTTAATGTTTTTTTTAAAACCAATTAGCGACGGCAAACCTCTTTGATATGATCTGATCTGATTTTATTTGATATTCTGTGATCTTCTTTGAACTTATTCGATCTTCTTTGATATTCTTTGATCTGATCTTTTTTTATCTTCTCTGATCTTCTCTGATCTTCTTTGATCTTCTTTAAACTTCTTTGATCTTCTTCGATTTTCTTTGATCTTATTTGATATTCTTTGATCTGATCTTCTTTGATCTTTTTTTATCTGATTTTTTTTTGTCTTCTTTGATCTTATTTGATCTGATCTTCTTTGATTTGATCTGATCTGATCTTCTTTGATCTAATCTTCTTTGATCTGATCTGATCTTCTTTGATATTCTTTGATCTGATCTTCTCTGATCTTCTTTGATCTTCTTTGATTTTCTTTGATCTTTTTTTATCTGATCTTTTTTGATCTTCTTTGGTCTTCTTTGATCTTCTTCGATCTTATTTGATATTCTTTGATCTGTTATTCCTTGATCTTCTCTAATCTTTTTTGAATTATTTGATCTTCTTTTATATTTTTTGATCTGATCTTCTTTGAACTTCTTTGCTAAATGGTTTTTTTTTTAATTTACATTATTTTTATATTAGCGACGGCAATTGTGCCGTCGCTAAATGGTTAAAAAAAATATCTATATATATTTTTGATCTCTCCGAGATCTTTAAAATATATATATATATATATATATATATATATATATATATATATATATATATATATATATATATATATATATATTTTAAAAGATCAGATTTCTCTGAGATCTTTAAAATATATATATTTTAAAAAAATATCGGAGATCTCTCCGAGATCTGAGATTTCAGATCTCGAGAACTCAGATCTTTGAGATTCTCCGAGATCAGAAATATAGAGATCTCAGATCTCCAAGATATCCAAGATCAGAGATATCAGAGATCTCAAATCTCCAAGATCTCAGGTCTCAAATCACCGAGATCCGAGATATCAGAGATCTCAGGTCACAGATCTCCGAGATCTCAGGTCTCAGATCAGAGGCGGCGGATGAAGGGAGGGGAGAGAGAGGCGGTCGGGATCGGTGTCGAGGAAGCGGCAGACTTCTCCTCAGTGGGTTTCTTCTCTGGAAGATGAGAGAAAAAAAATTTGAGAGAAATTTTTGTTTAAGTTGGTTTGTAGAAAAAATTGAAATTTATATAGAGAAAGGTAATTGAAGGGGATTGGTTGTATTAGTTTCATGCGGATCGATGACGTGGTTTGGTTTAGTGCGTTGGATTTAGCTAAAATTTTGGGTGTTATTAACGGTTGAGATGAGATTTCACGCGGATCGGTGGTATTTTTTTAAAAAACCAATTAGCGACGACCTATTTGCCGTCGCTAACTCTTTAATGTTTTTTTTAAACCAATTAGCGACGGCCTAATTGTCGTCGCTAACCTCTTTAGTGTTTTTTTTTTAAAACCAATTAGCGATGGCCATAGGCCGTCGCTAACCTCTTTACTGTTTGTTTTTTTAAACCAATTAGCGACGGTCTACTTGCCGTCGCTAACCTCTTTAATGTTTTTTTTAAACCAATTAGCGACGGCCTAATTGTCGTCGCTAACCTCTTTAGTGTTTTTTTTAAACCAATTAGCGACGACAATTAGGCCGTCGCTAACCTCTTTACTGTTTTTTTAAACCAATTTGCGACGACCTACTTGCCGTCGCTAACCTCTTTAATGTTTTTTTTTAAAACCAATTAGCGACGGCCTAATTGTCGTCACTAACCTCTTTAGTGTTTTTTTTAAACCAATTAGCGACGGCAATTAGGCCGTCGCTAACCTCTTTACTGTTTTTTTTAAACCAATTAGCGACGCCCTACTTGCCGTCGCTAACCTCTTTAATGTTTTTTTAAACCAATTAGCGACGGCCTAATTGCCGTCGCTAACCTCTTTAGTGTTTTTTTTAAACCAATTAGCGACGGCAATTAGGCCGTCGCTAACCTCTTTACTGTTTTTTTAAACCAATTTGCGACGGCCTACTTGCCGTCGCTTACCTCTTTAATGTTTTTTTTAAAACCAATTAGCGACGGCCTAATTGTCGTCGCTAACTCTTTAGTGTTTTTTTAAACCAATTAGCGACGGCAATTAGGCCGTCGCTAACCTCTTTACTGTTTTTTTTTAAACCAATTAGCGACGGCCTACTTGCCGTCGCTAACCTCTTTAATATTTTTTTAACCAATTAGCGACGGCCTAATTGCCGTCGCTAACCTCTTTAGTGGTTTTTTTTTTAAAACCAATTAGCGACAGCAATTAGGCCGTCACTAAGCTCTTTACTGGTTTTTTTTTAAACCAATTAGCGACGATAATTAAGCAGTCGCTAACCTCTTTACTGCTATTAACGGTTGAGATGAGATTTCACGCGGATCGGTGATTTTTTTTTAAACCAATTAGCGACGGCAAACCTCTTTGATCTGATCTGATCTTATTTGATATTTTGTGATCTTCTTTGATATTCTTTGATCTGATCTTCTTTGATCTTCTCTGATCTTCTTTATCTTCTTTAAACTTCTTTGATCTTCTTTGATTTTCTTTGATCTTATTTGATATTCTTTGATCTGATATTCTCTTATCTTCTTTGAACTTCTTTATCTTCTTTTATCTGATCTTCTTTGGTCTTCTTTTATCTGATCTTCTTCGATTTGATTTGATCTGATCTTCTTTGATCTGATCTGATCTGATCTTCTTTGATCTTATTTGATATTCTTTGATCCGATCTTCTTTGATCTGATCTTCTTTGATTTTCTTTGATCTTCTTTGATCTTTTTTTATCCGATCTTCTTTGGTCTTCTTCGATCTTATTTGATATTCTTTGATCTGATCTTCCTTGATCTTCTCTGATCTTTTTTGAATTCTTTGATCTTCTTTTATATTTTTTAATCTGATCTTCTCTGATCTTCTTTGAACTTCTTTGATCTTTTTTTATCTGATCTTCTTTGGTCTTCTTTGATCTGATCTTCTTTGATTTGATCTGATCGGATCTTATTTGATATTCTTTGATCTGATCTTCTCTGATCTTCTTTGATTTTCTTTGATCTTTTTCATTTGATCTTCTTTGATTTTTTTTGGTCTTCTTTGATCTTTTTCGATCTTATTTGATATTCTTTGATCTGATCTTCCTTGATCTTCTTTTAATTATTTGATCTTCTTTGAACTTATTTGATCTTATTTGATCTTCTTTTATCTTTTTTGATCTGATCTTCTCTGATCTTCTTTGAACTTCTTTGATCTTTTTTGATCTGATCTTCTTTGGTCTTCTTTGATCTTATTTGATTTGATCTGATCTGATCTTCTTTGATCTTATTTGATATTCATTGATCTGATATTCTCTTATCTTCTCTGATCTTCTTTGATCTGCTTTTATCTTCTTTGATTTTCTTTGATCTTTTTTGATCTGATCTTCTTTGATCTTCTTTGGTCTTCTTTGATATTCTTCGATCTTATTTGATATTCCTTGATCTGATCTTCCTTGATCTTCTCAGATCTTTTTTGAATTCTTTGATCTTCTTTTATATTTTTTATCTGATCATCTCTGATCTTCTTTGAACTTCTTTGATCTTCTTTGATCTTTTTCTATCTGATCTTCTTTGATCTTATTTGATCTGATCTTATTTGATTTGATCTGATCTGATTTCTTTGATCTTATTTGATATTCTTTAATATGATCTTCTCTGATCTTCTTTGAACTTCTTTGATCTTCTTTGATTTTCTTTGATCTTTTTTGATCTTTTTTTATCTGATCTTCTTTGGTCTTTTTTGATCTTCTTCGATCTTATTTGATATTCTTTGATCTGATCTTCCTTGATCTTCTCTGATATTCTTTTATCTTTTTTGATCTGATCTTCTTTGATCTTATTTGAACTTCTTTGATCTTCTTTGTTATTTTTTATCTGATTTTCTTTGGTCTTCTTTGATCTTACTTGATCTGATCTTCTTTGATTTGATTTGATCTGATCTTCTTTATCTGATCTGATCTTATTTGATCTTATTTGATATTCTTTGATTTGATCTTCTCTGATCTTCTTTGAACTTCTTTGATCTTCTTTATCTTTTTTGATCTGATATTCTTTGATCTTCTTTGGTCTTCTTTGATCTTCATTGATCTCCTTCGATCTTATTTGATATTCTTTGATCTGATCTTCTTTGATCTTCTCTGATCTTCTTTGATATTCTTTGAACTTCTTTGATCTTCTTTGATTTTCTTTGATCTTCTTTGATCTTATCTGGTTTTCTTTGATTTTCTTTGATCTGATCTGATCTTCTTTGAACTTCTCTGATCTTCTTTGATTTTCTTTGATCTTCTTTGATCTGATCTGATCTGATATTCTTTGATCTGATTTTTTTTTATCTGATCTTCTTTGATCTGATATTCTTTAATCTGATCTGATCTTATTTGATCTGATTTTATTTGATCTGATCTTCTTTGATCTAATCTTCTTTGATCTTCTTTGTTCTGATATGATCTGATTTAATCTAATATCTTTGATCTACTTTTAACTTCTTTGATCTTCTTTGATCTACTTTGATCTAATCTTCTTTGATATTCTTTTAACTTCTTTGATCTGATCTTCTTTTATTTTCTTTGATCTTCTATGATCTGATCTGATCTTCTTAGATCTTGTTTTTTTGACCGTAACTAACAAATTTTTTTTTTTGTAAACATTAGCTACGACACTAGTGCCGTCACTATATTGTTTTCTTAATTTTTTTTAAATGACATTAGCTACGGTATTTGGACCGTGGCTAACAAAAAAATTTGTAAACATTAGCTACGGCCCCAGTGTCGTCGCTAAGTTGTTTTGTTATATTTTTTTTAAAAAAAATCACATTAACTACGGCCCGCGTGCCGTCGCTAAGGTGTTTTCCTATAATTTTTTTTTAAAAATCACAAAAACATTAGCTACGGCTGTATTGCCGTCGCTAAGTTGTTTTGTTATATTTTTTTTAAATAAAAATCACATTAGCTACGGCCCTCCTGCCGTCGCTAAGGTGTTTTCCTATAATTTTTTTTTAAAAATCACATTTCTAAACATTAGCTACGGCTGTATTGCCGTCGCTAAGTTGTTTTGTTATATTTTTTTTAAAAAAAATCACATTAGCGACAGTATGTGGACCGTAGCTAACAAATTTTTTTCTAAACCTTAGCGACGGCTAGCTACGGCCAAAGTGTCGTCGCTAAGTTGTTTTGTTATATTTTTTTTAAAAAAAATCACATTAGCTACGGTATTTTTAATTTATGTACCGAAATCGTGACAGAAACTATAGCGACGGTTTAATGCCGTCGCAAACTGTTTAAATAGTGACGGTTTAAAATCGTCGCTAATTTCCGTAGCTAATTTTGGTTTTTTTTTGTAGTGAGGTCGTCCTCGAAGACGCGGAGGACAAGCAAGAGAAGGAGAAGTCAATTGCAGTTTGGCTAAACAAACTCAAGGATGCAGCAGATGCCTTGGACTTGTGGTTAACCACAACTCGACAACGCGAGCTAGAGCTCACAGATGCTGGTTCTAGCAAACAAGTCAGTTGTTCTATCCCAACTTGTTTAAATTTCAAGGAAATTATATTTCGTCATAAGATTGCAAAAAGACTGAAGTAAAATTGATGATATTGCTGAACAAAAATCCAAGTTCAATCTTAATATTAGTACTGTGCCACAGACTGAATACATCCGTGTAGATCAAAACAGAGAAACCTAAAAATTTATGGGAGAGACGATGACAAAAAAAACATCATTGATGAATTACTAAGCAATGAGAGCCAAGAAGATCTTTGTGTGTTTCCCTTGGTAGGCTTTGGCGGAGTTGGGAAAACTACCCTTGCGCAGCTAGTCTATAATGATGAGAGGGTAATTGGGCGCTTCGAAGCCAGGGTATGGGTTTGTGTATCTGAACCTTTTGATGTAAAAAGGATCTTAAAAGCAATCATTGAATCTTTCATACAATTAAAAGACAAAATATTTACTTGTGTTGGATGATGTGTGGAATGAAAATGAAAATGAAATGAGTGGAACATGTTGAGAAGTTGTATCAAGATTGGGGCCAAAGGAAGTTCAGTTGTGGTAACTACACGTTCCCCAACAGTAGCATCAATCACAGCTACTATTACACCATACCGTGTAGGGGTTCTGTCTGATGACGATTGTTGGTCCTTGTTGAAACATCGTGCATTGGGTGATAGCAGTGAAGAGCAGTATCCAAACTTGGTCCCGATTGGCAAGGACATCATGAAAAGGTGTAAAGGATTACCGCTTGCAGCAAAATCCCTTGGAAGCTTGCTATGCTCAACTGAAGAGAACCACTGGAAAAATGTCAGAGACAGTGAGTTTGGAATTTAGAAAGTCGAGAAGATGATATTTTACCTGCTTTAAGACTGAGTTACAACCATTTACCCTCAAATTTGAAGCAGTGTTTTTCTTATTGCTCCATTTTCCCAAAAGATTATAAAATAGATAAAAACCAATTTGATATGTTTGTGGATAGCGAATGGATTTATTCAACCCAAAGGAAAGATGGAGTTGGAAGAAATAGGGGATGACATTTTCAATGAACTGTTGGGTTGGTCATTCTTCCAAGATACCGAAGAAGATAAGTATGGAAACATAGAAACCTGCAAGATGCATGACCTGATGCATGATCTGGCAAGTTCTATTGCAAAAAATGATTCTCAAATTGTAAAGGTCAATGAAAGAACAAATGTTTCTGAGAGAATCAGGCACTTGACTGTGATTCTCGACTCAGAACAATCATCAACTACTTCTGTCCCTCCTTTCCTTAGATCCCTACCATCCTTACGTACACTATTATTATTCCTTGATTCACCCAATGTTGATGGGCTTGTTTTCCAACGAGCCCTTAGAGTATTAGATATAAGCCATACATGGATGATGACCATTTCACCTTCAGTGTTCCATCTGAAACTATTGAGATACCTTAATGTAATATTCGCCTAATTAAATAAATATAATTTTTTTTATTTATTCATTATGACATATATTGCAATCTCAATTATTGAGAATTTTTTCTTTGTTTGTCATTACTAAATAGAATAAAAATGTGGGGTAGTTTATAAATTGGTGTTATTGTTCTTTTGGGCTTGGGCTGATTTTTTTTTTATTTTGGACTTGAGCTAGGTCTTCATTGGGTTTGATATTGATTAGGGTTTTATTTTTGTGAAAGAGGGTGGATGCATTCGAAAATTCAATGGGGGCGAAAAGCCACCCACCTTATAAAGGGAATAAGCCTCTTTCTCCTTTTTCTTTTCTCCTTCCTTTTCCTTTCTCCCCTTCTCCACAAATTCTTCTCCTTGGCAGCGAGCTCGATCCCACCTCCCCAAACAGGCTCCTTCTTCCTCTCTCGTCCCTCGCTTTGTTGTATGTTGGTGAGGGTTGGTTGGAGGCGAGTCGAGATGGTGAGATGGAGAGAAGGGAGAAGCTCCACGTCGCAGCAGAGGTGCATATTCAGCAGTTTCAAGAGCAGAATCTGCCTGCTTTTCTGTTCTCATTGTCTGTTGAGCTTTCAAATGATGAGAAGCCATTGGAGTCACATAGATTGGCTGGTATTATATGGAAGAACCCATTGGATGGAATTCCTCCTGCTCCACGTGGTGTACCACAAGTTGAAGTGAAGTTTGACATTGGCGCAAATGGTATTCTGTCTGTTACACCTGTGGACAAGGGTACAGGGAAGAAGCAAGATATAACCATTACTGGTGCTAGCACTCTACCTGGTGATGAGGTTGAGAGGATGGTCCAGGAAGCCGAGAAATTTGCCAAAGAGGACAAGGAGAAAAGGAATGCCATAGATACAAAGAATCAGGCTGATTCTGTTGTCTACCAGACTGAGAAGCAATTAAAGGAATTAGGAGACAAGGTTCTTGCCCCTGTGAAAGAGAAGGTGGAGGCCAAACTTGGAGAGTTGAAGGATGCCATGGCTGCTCTCAACCAGGAGGTGATGCGGCTTGGTCAGTCCCTTTACAATCAATCTCCTCAAGCTAGCCCACTTTGCTGTCATAGTATCACGCCAGTATTGTGAGAAATAAGCTGCTATTGGTTATCTTGAGATTTGAGAGATTTTTATAGGTTTTATAGAGAGATTTTTTTTATAGGTTTTGAAGCAATGGGTAGGAGAAACTTGATTTCTATTAAACATAGAAAAGATGGGGGGTTTTCTAGTTCTGATATGGGTCTTCAATGGAGTATCCAAGATGGGTCTTATCACCCAGGTGGATTGTTTGCAAGTGTTGGACAGATGGGGACATGATTTGGGTTCTCTCCCAATCTTCGAATTCTAGGGATAATGGGTTGAAGGTACCTTATACTGATTTGTATGTGAAGTATGTTATGACGCCCAAATTCGGGTTTTCAGATTGTTGGGGCTCCTGAGGAGGAGAAAGTGGAAGAAGAGATGGAAGCCGAGATGGTTAGCGCGTGTTGATTGAGTTTCGATTCTTGGATCAAAGGTGAGTTTATTTTCATCCCCTTTCTTTTTTTTTATTTTTGTATCGATTTTGGTTGTTGTTGTTGAAATATGATCCTGATGATATTGGGGCTTCTTGTTGTTGAAATATGATCCTGATGATATTGGGGCTTGTTGTTTGTGTTTCTGGCTTTAGGCATTATATTGGTTTTCGGGGGTCTGGTGGGCATTTTGGTGTTAGATTATAAAATGAGTTGGCATTAACATTGATTTCTTTCACATGAGGGGAATTAGTTATGGGTTCTACCTCGATCATGAAAGCTATGGAAGCTACATCATTTAGATTTTATGTTTTAATAACTGCTACATTTACACCTGGGTTTGTGGCCTACGTCTATAAAAGTGTGTTGATGTCAGCTCCTAAATTTTTTTTATGATTGCACCACTGATATTGGTCGGGTTCCTATAAGGTAGAGTTTGTGATTAATATAAACTTTGATATGGATATCTGGACTTCAACTTGACATTGTAAGCAGTGTTTTACCCTTTTGGTAGCGCTCGTAAGCTCAACATTTCATTCTAGACAGCATCTGTTGCCCCTGTCATTCTTTGCAACTTGTTAGAAGTGTTAGCTTATGGGATAATGTCTTGTCTGTATCAGTTTTATCATTTTATGTATGATTAAACCCTTATTTAGTTTAGGGATAGAAGAAAATTTTCTAGTAATAGATATTGGCTGGAATTCAACTGAGCACTTGTTTTAGCTTGAGTATTTGTATTGTTATGTGAATTGGTGTGCATATTGTTTTCATATGATGCAAAGAGATGAGATATGTGAACTGCAATGTGTCAAATATTACTTGTTCCCCAAAAGAATGGTGGATACTGTGATTGATTTATTTATGGTTGACAAAGCGTCACCATAAAAGAGTTTTGAGGATTTATTTATTTTTATGCTCTTTTCCACAACTCCAAAAAAAAATGTGAAAAGAAAAGAAATTTTTGTATACAGACTTGCTTGTATACATGTGATATTATGGGTATACAGACTTGCTTGCATATCGGTGCACCGTTCCATGTGAGTTCGGTTGTACGTGTAGATTTAGGAAATGCTTGCCATGGATCGAATTTCGGGTGACATGACATGTTCCTCAATGTGGCACCCCACTTGGAACATGTACGCTTCGAGTGGTTTCGAAGGCAAGGGAGGCACACTTGGGTGAGGTGTGTTCGGCACAGGAGGAGAGTGCGATTGTGGAAAAGTAGCGAGATTTCTTTTTGTGTATGTGCGTGATTACCTTAAAGAAAGAAACTAAATGCTCATTCGACCATTGAATGAGAACTACTTGTCTTCCTAAAGGTAGAAAATGTGCTTTGTTAATATTTCAATAATAATCTAATATAATTATGAAATGTATTGTTGTTGCATTTATGAGGATTGATAACTCATAAATTTTATTCATTAGTAATAAATAATGCATATTTATTTATTAGGATGATAACACCTTTGCCTCATGGAGGAACTACCTGGTGTGGTTGTTTATTGTTTTGTGTATTTTGATGTTGTCATGCACGGATTTATTGATTTTGGGATGAGGATTTCTCACACCAGCTTTATTGCTGACCCGAGTGAGCTTTTGCTTCTTGGGTACATTCATTTTGGAATGTAGCTGAGTAGTTTTTTTTTTCAGGTTTAGAGATTTTGAGCTGCATTACTGGAGTTCCGCTAGTGAGCTAGCCATGCCAGTCTTCTCCGGGTTAGATTTTTATTTGTTTCAATAATCTAGATCATGCTGCTATTTGTTTCTGTGTTATTGAATTTTCACGTTCCGAGTTTTGGGAGAAACGAATAATCCTACGTGGCTTTTGGGATTTTCGTTTTCTTCGAAAATCGGGACGTGACACTTAACCTGTCAGAAAATGACCTCAAATCCTTACCTGAATCCATTTGTAGGTTAGGAGAGGTAAGCAACATACATTATTTACTATTAGAGAAGCTACAAACTTCAATATGGTGAGTTACATATTGAGATTTTGTCGACAGAGAAGCGGATGAATTTGTCAAATGACCTGCACAACGGGCAATATCAGGAATCTTGAAGTACAATTCAGGTTCTCATCCCATTTATTAAAATCAAAATAACTAGTAGCTTGTCACTTGACACTCTACCTGACTGGTTTTTGCTTCTTAATATGTTGTCTTGCAAGCAGCTGTATTTGAAAGTGGAAGCTATTATTGAACTTTATTGCGTGCTTCTCATGAAAGTTATATTTTCATTAGTGAAATTCAAGTAAGTCAATCAAAAGTTATTGTTTCAATTGTACATGGTAATATGTTTCAGTTAGGTTAATCATTTAGACATGGTTTTGAAGCATATCAATAAATGTGACCAACCTAGCTCTTCATGGACAGGGCGATGATAATTGATTTATTGGAGACTCTCGAATGTCTCTTAATTGGATGGAATTACAAGGCCAAATTTCTACAATGACCTTGGAGAGAGAGTGAAATATCTCTAAAAGAGGTGAGATCGCGTTCCCCCTTTGCAAGATTAATTCTTTTAAGACAGTTGATAAATTAATGAGATAAAGAGTGATTTTGGTGATGCAATCTTAAATGCAGTGATTTTTACACTAATTAAGGAAAAATACAAATGGAAGTCAACATCTTAAAAGCTCAAGTGCAAAATGCAAAATTTACAAACCTTGTTCCAAGGAGTATTCAAGTAGCTATCTGAGCTCTCTCTTTATTGCAAATGTAGCATGGTTTATCGACACCCTTCCCCTGCTTGGTTGAGCTACTATGTTGTTTTGCTGACAATACTGCACCACTATTAAGATTCAACTAAAACACATGTCTCGCCAAATCGACAAGTAAAATCAGACATTGAATCTGAAGATCCATCAAGCACAAACCTCAGTTTCTCAAGAACTGTGCAGTTCCATTTGTCAACATCGAAGATTCAATGATGTGACAACTTTAAAACGATTTTGGTACATCAAGCACGGCAAGACTGATTTCAGAAATATCTATGATCAAATTCGAAGAAGCTTCATGCTTTTTGCCTCTCCATAAACACATCAAAAGCTGGAGGTTCAATTATTCAAGGACAGATATATACTCTCTTTTGTTTGAATGAGGTTCCAGTAGTCAGTGTATGTTTGGATTTCTAATTCAGTTTTTTTTTTTTTTTTAAATTTCTAATATCCTTCATTTTTGCAGTGTTCAATGTCATGATGCCCCCAAGTTTTAGTTGTCTGGTTTTTGAACTTATAATTGTGCCTCTAGTAATATTGGAGTACTTGCCCGAGTTGACATTCCTGATGCCACACACCACCTCACCACTCTTCAATATCTCAAGATCAACCACTGTCATCCTGATCTAATAGAAAGATGCAAAAGAGATGAGGGCGAGGATTGGCACAAGATTTCCCATATTCCAAAGATTATTTTAGATAGCCGCTACTACATCTGATGCTTCACTTGACAAGTAAATAAACACTTCGAAGCTTTCTGCCCCTTCCAGCAGGAGAGTCAGTCATTTAGATTGGGGGAGTCAAGAAAGATGTGGAGAAGCTCACAGGAACACTGTCAACCATCCAGGCCGTCCTCGAAGATGCGGAGGCCAAGCAAGTGAAGGAGAAGCCAATTGCAGATTGGCTAAACGAACTCAAGGATGCAGCATATGATGCGGAGGTCTCCTTATTATGTGCTTCAAAATTATTCCTTCTGCTCCTTTACAGCTAGGGCTTTTGAGGAGTATTGGTAGGTTCTTAACAGTGAGGGAGTGAAATACCTACAAAAGAGGTGACATCTACTTATTATGTGCAAAGAATCTATTCCTTCCGCTCCTTGATATAGCATGCAGCTTGCTGCATTTGAAACTGGAAGCTCATTACTGAACTCTATTAAGTGACCTGAATTTCAGTAGTGAATTTCAAGTAAGTCAACAAAAAGTTATTGTTTCAATTGTACATGGTCATATGTTTCAGTCAGGTTAATCATTTAGACAAGGTATTGATGCTGCTCTTCATCGACAGGGTGATGCCCACAGACTTCTTGGAGACTCTCCAATATCTCTAAGTTGGATGGAGTTGCAAGGCCATGCTTCTAAAATGGCCTTAGAGAGGGAGTGAATATATCTAAAAGAGGTGAGATCATGTTCCTCATTGCGAAATTAACATTTTGTGTTTCAGTGAAATTGTTTTGTTTATAAACTTTTTTTTAACATAAAACAGTTGATATATTTATGAGAGAATGATTTGGTGATGCAATTCTGAATGCAGATGTTTTTTATACACTAATTAAGGAAGAAAACAATTTGGAAGTCAGCGTCTCCAAGGCTCAAGAAATTCACTGATGTGGCAACTTCAAAACCAATTTGATATATCAAGTAGTCCAAGACAGATTTCAGAAAGACCTATGGTCAAATGCTAAGGTTCATGCTTGATGCCACTCCTAGACACGCTCATGACTTAATTCAGATCATGTCTTATGCGCATACGAAGATGCCACAAAAACTCTTATCATCCTACCTACATCTGGAACCACGCGATTCAGGTCCAAGGTTCTCTTGGCAATGAAAAGGGAATGTCACTCGTTCTATTGAGTTTGTGGAACCCGACTAGATTTTATCTACACTTAGACATGGTGGTGGTATGGGAAAGCAAAGAGAGTTGTACTATCCTGATGCGGGCAGCTTCCCTGACTTAAAACATGTATACAGTTTTCTTCGTTGGGAAACCTTGTAGTGAGAAAACTAAGGCTTGTGGAAGGTTCCACTTTGTACTTTCTCTTTTGCCGTTGAGCATAGTGGATTTATTTGGTGTGCGATTCTGTGGATGTAGGCGTTCTGCCGAACCACGTAAATCTCTGTGTTTTTTGCTTGATTATATAATCCTAGGTGTAACATATACGTCAATGATTATAATGTGCAAGATCTGCTGCACATATATACTCATAGAAAACTTTATTTAAAAAAAAAAAAAAAAGCATAGTTTTCAATAGCTTAAAATGATAAGAATTTTATTCAAGCCACACATATACTCAAAAGTAATTAACTGTACTCTTAAAATGATAAGAGTTTTCAACATTATATACAGTCTACTGGTAATTAACTGTACAAATATGAAATATGAAATATGCAACATACTACAAAGTAGAAAATCTAATTCCCTCATACCTGGAATTCGCAAGTTGACCTCAACACTGGACCTCCTGTTTTCTCAATCTCAGCAAAGAGTTCAAATAGTTATATACATATATGTATTTGTTTCTCTCATCCTCAAGTGCATACATGATTGAATTAATAGATACAATTACAATTTAACATTAAGCAAGAAAAGTGAGTGAGTGACAGTGAGAGAATCTTGAGCCATATCTAATTAATCTCAAGTTTTGGACATAATTGAAAGCCTGAACTGAAATCCGTTCATCTGAGCCACTGGATCAGATCCAACGACTGTGCTTTGTGCGCAGGACCTGCCTACTCCTTTCTTTTACAATTCCTTTTATCACCCATTATCACTTGTCCTCAGCTACCGTTGATGATCTGAAGGATACCTCACCAGTACATGATGTATTCAATAACTCAGTAAGATATCTAGTAGTCGTACAACTCTCTTGATTTTATTCTGGATGATGATGATTATTGCTATATTAATAAAATTAAAAAGAGTTAATTGCCGTTTCCTCCTATAATATATGTCATATTCAGTATTGCTCCCAATTAAATATTCATATTGCATTTTCCCCTAAGACTAACAGTCAACGTGTCTTGACCGTCTGTTTTCATAGCAGATTATCAAAATATCCCTGAGAAATCAAAGGCTGAGATTGAATATTTCATATCTCGAACATCTCATCCCTAGAAAAATCCTAAGGCCCAACTGAAATCGTAATCGTATCTCAAGAAAAATCCAATAGTTGATTTTAAAAATCTTTTATTTTAAATAACTCATCTCGAAAAAATAAACGGTACAAAATTAACTATTCACGCATCTCGAGAAAAATATAATGTTTCAGTACACATCTTGAGGAAAATTCTAACGCTCTAGCATGCATCTCGAGGAATATCTAACGATTTAACACGCATCTGGAATAAATCTGACGCTTCATCATGCGATTCGAGAAAAATCTAACGGACCAGCACGTATCTCGAGAATTTTGATAGTTTCAAATTTATTCGTGCACGCATCTCGGGAAATATATGATGGTTGAATAAATTGCCCTCATATAACAAATTATTGCTAATAACTTAAACCTCATAAAATAAATTTGAATTTAATTTTGACTCCTGAAACAGAACAGACCTAAGAGATTATTAAGAAAATTTTAATTATCTTCCTCTTCTTCATCTTCTTTCTCATTCCTCCACTTCCTCCCTCCTCTGTTTCACAATCTTACAATAAAGTTAAGGCTTTTATTTCTCATTCTTCCTTCTCCTCCCTCCTCCCCCTTCATTTTTCAAGTATATTTTGTTTTATAGGGCAAAATTAAATTAAAAATTATTCAAACTTTAGATTCCTCGAGATGTGTGTAAGAGTAAATTTGAACTAATAGTCTTTCCTCGAGAAATGTGATGGATCGTCTTGTGTTTTCTCGAATGTGTGTTAAACCATTAGATTTTCTCGAGATGTGTGTCAAATCGTTAGATTTTTTAGATGCGTGCATAATTAAATTTGGACCGTTAGATTTACATAGAGATGTGTGTACGATTAAATTTGAACTGTTAGATTTTTTCGAGATGAGTTATTTTAGATGAAAGATGTTTTAAAATCAACCGTTAGATTTTTCTCGAGATACGATTACGATTTCAGTTGGACCTTAGATTTTTCACGAGATGAGATGTTCATCTCAGCCTTTGATTTCTTAGGGGTATTTTGGTAATCTGCTTTGAAAATAGATGGTCAAGGAACATTGATTGTTAGTATTAGGGAAAAAATGCAATATAAATGTTAAATAAGAGCAAAACTAAATATGACATATATTATAGGGAGAAATTGCAATTAATCGAATTAAAATTTTTTTAAATGCATGACTATTAACTCTTCCTTCTTTGCTTTGATCAAGCTCCTTAGTCCACCTATTTCAGTCCACCACCTACATTGTCCATGTAGAGCAGTCTTCGATGCTCACGCCTTAGCTACCATTGATGCACTCAAAGATGTCATGGATCCAATTAAATAACCTCGCAGCTTGCTTTTCTTGAAAGAAAAATATCCCATCCAAAAATCTCAAGATACATTTCTAAAAAAACAAAAAATTAAAAATAATATTTTAAGTCACTCCAACTTATAAATTATTGAAATAATAATAATAATAATAATATATTGTGGTCCTACAAAGTAATTGCTAAAAATAGTTATTTATACTTTGTGGGCGAGAATTTTATGCCTAAATCAATTTGAGTATTAAAGTTTACCATAATTATAAGTTGGACGATTGTTCAACAACGGTCCAACATTTAGAAAATACATATAGAAAAAAATTACTCTTATTTTAAAGCTGGCAAAATACCTGCTCCGATCCAACCTTTAAAAGTTCGCCTGAATCCCGAAAAAGCCCGACTCAATTTAAATAAGGGTTGGATCGAATTTAACAAGGATTCGGGCTTAGCCTCTAAAATCCTCAGCTCGGGCCTGTACTCGGTCGATCATATAATATAATTTTAAGTATTACAAGTATGTAAAGACTAGGGCTTCTTCATCTTTAGATTTTCCTCAACTTGCAATCTGGATCGTTAAAGACTAGGGCTTCTTCATCTTGTTCATGGCGGCTCCTCTAGCCGCCAAGGGAGGAGAGCCTCCGGGGGGGGGTGGAGGCACACCAGTGGAGGATAAGACTACTCGAAGCTTTCTACAAGCCTTGGGTAATGCAGGTTTTGATCGAACAAGGGTGCTCCCTTCGCCTCCTGGTAATGGTAATGGTGATCCGCCCATCCCCGCGGATGGTGACCCACTAATCGACAAACGGGGTTTTGCATCAGATGCTGAGCTATTGACGATGATCCCTGAGGAGGTGTTAGTCAAACTGAAAACTTTGAACAAGGTACAGGTAGCACGACTTCTGGGTTTTGCTTTCAGCCATAGATATGGATCGATACCTGCTGAGTCACCACTTCAACATGATGATACTAATGCTGGTAACATGACCCTCAAACCCGCCGCTCAGGAGGGTAGCGCAGTTGTTGAAGGGGACACGTCTTTAGGTGTCGACAAGGAAGTAGATGAACTCCTAACAGCACCTGCAGATGCCTTGACGGAAGCATTGCCTACTCATGCACACCTCCATAGGGAGACCACACGTACTGCTCAGCCAAGGACAATGAGTTGGGCCTCCTTAGTTGCAGGTCGTACCAACGAGAGCGCTACAAAGCTGCAGTATGTCCCTCCTTCAGTGATTGCAGGGAACACAGTGGTGCAGATTAAGATGTCCGAACATAAGGAACGGTTGTTGGAGTGTGAACACTACCTGATAGGGAGTTTCGTTGGCAAACGATTAGCCTATGGGTTTGTCAAAGAAAAGCTTAAGCGGCTTTGGTCGCTGAAAAGTGATTTCGAGATGTCTTTGTATGGAGAGAGAGCTTTTGTTTTTAAATTCATGCATAGAGAGGATCGAGAATCTGTACTCGATCTGGGACCTGTCCACATCGCGAGTAAGCTCTTCATTATTAGACCTTGGCAACCATATATGGAAGAGAGGGCGGAGGTTTTAAACTCTGTACCAATATGGGTAAATCTGATAAAGGTACCATTGTTCCTTTGGAGCACATCTGGCCTTCAAACGATTGCCAGCGCATTGGGACAACCCTTGATGCTCGACAAAGCCACCGCGACTAGAACTCGGCTGTCCTATGCTAGGGTGTGTGTTGACATGGATGCAAACAGTGAGTTCCCAGACTTGATCAAAGTTGCTATAGATGATGGGAAAACGCTTACTGTGGAGGTGGAGTACTCCTGGAGGCCTGTCAAATGCAAGCACTGTAAGGGATTTGGCCATGCATCAGTGCAATGTCCAGGCCAAAAGAACGTGAAGCCACCCACAACAAAGTACTGGCGTGCCAAGGGGGACAATGACACTGACATGAAGGCTGCGACTACAACGATCACAGCGATGACTACTAAGCATACAGAGAATACTGACATAGAGGAGGGTTGGTTTACTGCAGTGGGCAGGCACACATTCAAACCTCATGCCAATACAAAGCAGGGTGATGGAGTTACAATTAGTGATCGGGAACCAAGTGGAGCAGCTGAACGCAATGATTGCATGCTAGGGGATGCAATTTCAGCCAATGCGTTTCAGGGCAGCTCGATCAATGAAAATAATAGCCGTTTGATTGCGAATAGCAACCACCTCGCTGCCAAAGTTGGTCCGCCTATGTTAGAATTCGATGTTGATACGTCTAAGGAGCAGCAGTTCAAAGAGCAGCAGAGTTTGGTTGTTGTTGTTAAGGAGCAACAATTACAAGAATTCAGGGATGATTGTAGGGATGCAGGTTACTCACCCAATGGGATTGCAACGGCGATTCAGGTTGCGGATTTAGACGCTGTAGTAGCAGCAGAGCAGGTCTGTCTACCCCCATATCTAGCACAGAAGAAAACCCAATGCAAGTGGTGGAGGTGCTTCGCGCAATCGCTGGTATAAAAGGACTAGGGAAAGATCTCACACCGCTCATGGATTGCCTAACACCCAAAGACGTTAAGGCTGTGCATTCGGCAATTGACAAAATAGGCAAGGATGCATTGGTTGCTGCAATTCAAACTTCACTTGAAGAGGAAGCAGCAAAGGTGGGGCACAACACTAGTGAAGAAGAACGTGAGGTTACCACAATACAGCCTCCCACGGCCTATGTTCATCGAAGGTCCTCTCGAAGCAAAAAGTCAAATCCTAAATTCAGGTAACTGATGATGATAATACAAGTAGAATGCCATTGCTTATTAGAACCTTGTCTGGATACTAGATTAATGCTGGCATTCAATGGTTTCTATATCATGATTCATTGTGGTTCGTACCCTTACGTCAACTTCTCTTACATCCTAAGGCCCATATTAGGTATACATCACGTCATGAGAGTGATTAAAGGATTGATTGGTACTTATGAGGAAGAAAAGTTATGGCAGATCTATCATGCAACTACTTTAGTAACAGAACATTTTGAAGGGTTACTCCCCAACTTGGAGACGGTGATTCTAGTACTACTTACGTTCTTTGTTGAAGATTTGAAACGAGTTTATTGTCCCATGGATGCTGTAACGAGTGTAACGAGTGAACGTATTAGTAACTTGTAACGGTTCTATTTTTCTGTGGTCTGGGGAGCCCATTTACACCCCGCGCTTGCCTTTCAAAAAAAAAAAAAGAAAAAAAAAGAAATGAGAATTGATGACTATGATCGCATGTACATAAAATCTTACCATTAAAAATAAAAACAAAATATTATTACTTAGGACCAAAGCCTTAAATAGGATAATACATAAATTTTGATTAGAATTACACACACATATATATATATATAACATTATAATATAGACAATCATCTAGCCATGGCACAAAGTGGTATGAAATCTCACAAAGTTGTATGAAGTCCACTTTTAAGGGAAAAGACATTTGGCCATTAAGAAAAGTCTATTTCATTATTTCTAATAAAAATCTCATATTAGGGTTGTCAATACATTGGATTTGGATCCTAGAGTTGCAAAATTTACTTAGGAAAAAAAAAAGTTGAATTTTAATCCAAAATCTGATCCAATCAAACCTAATTTAAGCATTTTTTTCCCAAATCCGATAAATTGACAGCCCCAACTCACATAGAATATTTTTATGTTGATATGGGCTCAATGATTTGCCATCTCTATTTTGTTTACAGGCACGCTAATCTCATTTTTTCGGATATGTTGGCTGCATCTCATTATGAGACTCACTCTAACCCCTTCATTTCCTCCCACAAAAATCTGGTATGGGTGAAAAATCTTTTTCCTCGGATTAATTTCTTTAGTTGATCAGTTTTGCATGAGAAAATCTTGACTAAAGATAGAGTAAGAAAAATGGGAATCCTCACTGGGAGTCTTTGTGTGCTTTGCAATGAATCTGAAGAGACACTGGACCATTTGATGCTTCATTGCAGTTTCTCCAAATTCATTTGGCGCAATTTCTTGGTGGAATTCGGTTTGAGTTTGATGTTTGAAGGCTCCATTCTAGATTGGCTAAGTTGGTGGTCTAAAGCTAATCCTTCCCGTCGGGGGGAGTGGTTATGGCGTAGGGTCCCTCACGTTCTCATGTGGTGTGTGTGGAAAGAAAGAAATAAAAGGGTTTTTGAAGGACTAAACAGATCAGAACATTCTATCTTTATCGAGATTAGAGAATTGCTGTGGAGAATGGGTACGGCATGTAATTTATTTAGGGATTTGGGTTTTGACACTTTCATAGTGTCTTGGCATTCCTTGTTATAGAAATGTTTCTCGTTGTAACTTGTTTCTCTTTCTTTCACTAATAAACATCTTCATGTTTCACGGAAAAAATAATAATAATAAATTTTATTAAAAAACATTCAATCAAATCCCCCAGTAAAGAAATTAAAGATTTTTCAAAACCATTTCATATATCCATATTAACTCTCATATCTCATTAAAACTCCACTAATTGATTTTGAAGAACAAGAAAGGGTCATTGACAATTTGACTATTCATTAAAATTCTAATAATCGATTTCAAAGAACATGAAACTGTCATCGACCTTTTGACCATTTAAAGTATTTAAATCTCATTAACTCCTCCATTTCGATCAAAACTATTTCTATAGGTGCTTATATAAACTCAAAATCATATTAACTCACTAATCATTTTGTCTTCTCAATCTCTTTCAACCATTCTTGAACCATGGGTTCTATAGAGAGAGCTTTGGTTTCTTTCATGGTTTTGGTAAGTCTGCATATGTGCATGGCCTTTCATGAGAATCTCCACGAGGTGGGAGGCTCTTCTGGGTGGACACTTGGTGTTGATTTCAATAAATGGGCTGCCTCTACTTACTTCCAAAGTGGATTAGATTTTCTTAGTAAGTTTTTTTTCATATTTTTTTGGTGATTGATCTTACAAATGAAAATGTTTGATTGTTTCATTATATTTTAGGGTTGGTAAAGGGACTAATTATTGACTCTATTTTTCTCTCTGAATCTTGTGGTACATGATATGGGAAGTTTTTCAGTATGACCCAAAAGTCGACAATGTTTTAAAAGTCAGCCAAAAAGATTATACGACATGTAATTCATCATCTCCAGTAGCAATATACAATACAGGCCACGATGCAGTGAGAGTTACTACAGGAGATAGTTACTTCATTAGCGGTATAGCAGATCACTGCAAACGAGGCTTGAAGGTTCACATCCAATCTTTCATTGATGCTTGATCTACAGCTTAAGCTTAAGCTTCACCTTTTTCTCTTGATAAAATATAGAGATATCTTTTGGAGATTTCGAAAATATGTAGTTCTTGGTTTTGTGGATGCATTATGAGTTATGGATAATCTAAGTACCTTTGTATGCTTCAAATTAATGAATGAAGGCAAAATAATTCTTAGTTATTATTGATTAGTTATTTTTTGTTCTTCATCTTAGAGCCCCATATATAATGTTTGTGGAAATTTTATAAATTGTTAATGTTCTATTCAATTTTATATTATCTTATCTTGTTGTCCTTCTTATCTTCAATAAGAATCTTTCTGTTTGGCTAAAATAAAAAAAATAAAAAATTTATTCGAGAAATTTTAAGTTGATACTACTGAGGATTACCATGCAGATCACTCACAAAATAAAAACTTAATGATTTTTTTCAAAGTGATTTAAATGGTGGCAAGAAGATCAACTTAAAAAAATTGAAAATAAAAATAGAAATATGTATTACTTCATGTGACCATTTTTTGAAATGCAGGGACTACATCAAATTGGTACTTTTGTAACAACTCTCGAAACAACATCACTTTTGAGATATTACAATCTACCATACAATTTCAAGTCAAAACTAAATTTAGTCAAAAAAATGAAAAATAGTTGCACAAAAAAAATGATACAATAAGTGGATCACTATGAATAGTATCACTTTTATAACCATACTCTTCATGGTGATGCAATTATGAGCACTATTACAGTGCATGGTTGCTACCATGCACCGTTCATTTGTCTCGAGATATGAAATAATGCACATCTCGAGGCAAATGAACGGTGTCTGGTAGCCACTAGACACAACATCAGGCACACCACCAATGCACTTAAGAATTTCACTACAATTATTGTATCACTTTGTTTGTGAAAATATGGGTTTGGGAAAAGATAACTAAGTACACTTTCCTACGGATGGTCTTTGTGGTAGTCCATCTCCCGGTGCGCAAGTGGCTTCTACCCTCACACCTCTCTCCAATGTGAAAATGGTGATCTCATCTCTTTCTGGCATGATGTTTGGTGTAGTAACCAATATTTGAAAGATTTGTTTCCAATGTTGTTTATCATTAACAACAATCAATATGGGAGTGTTAGTAATTTTTGGTCTAACGGCAATTCTTAAGATCTTTCCTTTTGAAGACCCCTAAATACTGGGGAGCTAGAAGAGTTCGCTAATCTAATGCATATGTTGGATAGACAGATGCTCTCAGAGGGATCTGACAGTTTGGTGTGGAAGGGTAAAGGTGTGGGCTTCTCGGTGAAAGAATTTTCGGATATGTTGGTTGCATCTCATTATGAGACCCACTCCAACCCCTTCATTTCCTCTCACAAAAATCTGACATGGGTGAAAAACTTTTTTCCTCGGATTAATTTCTTTAGTTGGTCAGTGTTGCATGAGAAGATCTTGACTAAAGATAGGTTAAGGAAAAGAGGAATCCACATAGGGAGCCTTTATGTGCTTTACAATGAAATTGACGAGACGTTGGACCATTTGATGCTTCACTACAGTTTCTCCAAATCCATATGGACCAGTTTCTTGTCAGAGTTTGGTTTGAGTTTGATGTTTCAAAGATTCATTTTAGATTGGCTAATTAGTTGGTGGTTTCAAGCTAATCCTTCTCGTCGGGGGGAGTGGTTATGACGTATAGTCCCTCACGTTCTCATGTGGTGTGTGTGAAAAGAAAGAAATAAAAGGTTATTTGAAAGACTCAATAGATCAGAGCACTCTATCTTTATCGAGATTAGAGAATTACTGTGGATGATGGGTTCGGCTTGTAATTTTTTTAAGGATTTGGGTTTTGACACTTTCATGGTGTCTTGGCATTCCTTGATGTAAGAATGTTTCACTTTGTTTTTTGTTTCATCTTCTTTCCTTAATAAACATTAGGGATGACAACGGGGCGGATTTGAGCAAATTCATCCCCGATCCGTCAGTAATATCGGATCCCCAATCCGCCTCGCAAATCCGTTTGCAATTTTAAATCAAAATCAATAACCGCCCCGTGCGAATGCGCGGATATCCGCCCCGCCCCGCCAATCCGCACAAAATTATAACAAAAAAATTAAAAAATCTATCTCTGAATTCGTACAAAAAAAATACAAAAAATTCTGAATTACAATTTATAATGAATTCGTACAAAACAATTTACAAAAAATTCTGAATTACAATTTACAAAGAATTCGTACAAAACAAATTTTAAAAATACAAAAAAAAAAAATCAATCTCTGGATCAGATTTCAGATGAGATCTCGGATCAAATTTGATCAGATCCAAGATAAAATTTGATCAGATCTAAACTAAGATCAGAGAAGGATAAGGAGATTTGGAGAAGGAGAAGAGGCGATCTCCAAGCTTCAAGATCTCTGTAAGAGGGAGATCTCTCTGCGAGGGAGCAGTGACGCGGCGTGAGGGAGCAATGAGGCGGATCTCTCGCGGTCGATGCGGTGTGAGGGAGCAGGGTCCAAGGAGGCAGATCTCGCGGTCGCGCGGCATGAGGGAGGGCCAGGTGGTGTGCGGTGTGAGGGAGGGAGGGAAATCGCTGCTCTGTGAAAGGGAGAGCTTGTGCTCTGTGAGACAATGAGAGGGAGAGTTTGGTGAGGGTGAGGGAGCGAATGAGCAATTGTGATTTGTGAAAAAAAATTAATCCTTTATATAGGTGAAGGACACTTTTGTAAATTTGTTGGTTAAACGGATATCCGCGGGGCTTGCGGAGTGGATATGGCCAAATCCGTATCCGCCCCGAATAGTAAACAGATATTTTTTTGGATACCCGAAAACCCATTCAGCCATATCCAAAACCGCCCCAAACGGATTGGGTGGAGCGGATATCCGTGAAAATTCGCCCCACTGCCATCCCTAATAAACATCTTAGTGTTTGAACAAAAAAAAAGAAGTGAAAATGTTTAAAATTGTTAGGTGAATTGTTACACCTAAAAAATGATACTGTTTTGAAGGTTGTTACAAAAATATCAATTTAATGTAATAAGAGTTATTTTTTTGTTGTTTTCTAAAAGAGAAATCTTATCAAATCTCTGCATTCCAACAAAATATCTCTAATAAATAAAATCAAATCTTTTATGATCTAATCATAAAAGGGGGACCTTCGGAGATTTAAATGAGCAAATATACTACGATCAAAACTCAAAATGAAAGTGAATCTTTTAATTTGTACACCATATGTCAAAATGTGATTTCTATCCATTAATTTGCGCCTATATAAAGCCACAAACTCGCAACAATTCACTCATCATCAATCGATCTTCTCAGTCTCTCACATTTTCATATTAGTTCAGTCATGGGTTCTTCTAAGAGAGCTTTGTTTTTGTTCATGGTTTTGGTTGCAATCCAAGTGTGCATGGGCGTTGATTATACCGTAGGAGACTCTGCTGGATGGACCGCCGCTGGCGTTGATTATGAAAAGTGGGCGAGTTCCAAATCTTTCCAAATCGGAGACACCTTTGGTAATTAAGCTTTTTTGCAGTCTCATTTTATGGCTTTTGAAATATGATTCTTTCGTTTTTATTAACTCTTCTCAACCTTCGTTTGGTTCTTATTCAGGTTTAGGCTAGCAGTTGATCAAATTACGCTTGAAATAATTTATTATTATTATTATTGGATTGGGCAAGTTCGGTATGATAAATGGACCCTTACTAGGGCCATATAATTTATATAAATTTTCAAATATCAATTATAGATGATTTATTGATTTTAGACAAATTCGGATTTAATTTCCCTTCTATGGAGTTTTCATTAATTTTACACAAATGATATTTAATCAGAATTGTTTAATTATACTTTTATGCAATGGGACTAATTTTTCATTGCCTCTAAATTTTGTGGCACATACAATGAAGTTTTCAACTACTCGCCAGAAGAGCACAACGTTTTGCAAGTGAAGGAAGAAGATTATTCAGCATGCAATACGGCATCTCCAATCGCCACCTACAGCACAGGCAAAGACGCGGTCACAATCAAGAATAACGATAACTACTTCATCTGCGGTATCCCTGGCCATTGTCAACTAGGCCAGAAGGTTAAAATCACAGTGAAATCTGCTTAGCTTTCTGGTTCATCAAAGGTTTACAAAATATGTGTCATGTGTATTTTCTTTGGATCTGTGGAGAATAATTTTGTATCCTGTTGATATTAATGGAAATATTTTTATCATCAAAGGTTGCTTGGTTTCGACTTTTTTTTTTGGCAATGGCCCTCTCTTGGGTGTTACAGTTATAAGATGCATATTATTAATTTGAATGAAAAATAAAATCCCCTAAATAGAGACTAAGCTGATTTCAACAAAGGAAAATTGTTAACCATCAACGAAAACCTAAAAAAAAAAAAAAAAAAAAACCTACGATTTTGAGTAGAGCACTCGGTTTATAACAAAACCTATGTTATATGCATTTTTCTGAAGGTTTGGGCGAAAAACCCTCCACAGAAATATTTATAGATTTTACGTATGAAATTATACATTCTATGGTTCAACCTGATTTTGGGTGGATGACATATGAGAGACCATCTGGATTAATTATTTCATCTTTGGACCATCCTGATTTTAGGGTGGACAACCTATAAGAGGGTGTTGGGATTGTTAAATCATTGCGCCTTTGATCATTATCAAGATCGTGTCTATTTTAGGCCAAATTGAGGCCCCAAAATGCCGGATGGCTGCTTAGTGGCCCCTTGATTCTTAAGGCCTCTGAGTCATTAATTTTTTGAAAATACTAGGAAACCAGGTTTTTGTTATTAGAGTGACATAACATAATCTTAAAAAAAGATAAATCTCCAACGTATTTATGTGCATCTCGAGATTATAAGAAACTATGGCCATTGGGTTATTTTTTGCCCAAAATGACTAGTCATCTGATGGATTTAGAAGTCATACACTGTTTGGATCGCAATGAATGGTGCACTGTATGCCCGGCTACAATGTTCGGTGAACTGTAGCACCGTAGATATGCATCGAGATAGGAGTTGTCGCTTATCTCGATGCATATCTACGGTGCTACAGTGCACCAGGCACTGTAGAATTTTCCGTAGAAGAGACTACTATTTTACAAATTTCATATATATCACAACATATGCTCATTTAAATTCACAACCTTTGATGTTTGAAAACAATGTTAGACATCTATTTTATACTAGTAATTTAAAAAGGGAGTTACTATTTTTATTTGAAAAGATTCTTCAAATGATTTTATAAAAAAAAGTCAAATATTATGATCTCTATCCCTTTTTTTGGATGCATCTGATGTGCCAATTTATAGTTTACCATTTAAAGATTAAAAAAAAAAAATCAAAACTTTCAATTTTTTATCATAGCAAATTCAAAAACCACATAAAATGTAAATAGAGGTTCAATTAAATCACAGGGCCAACACTAACCTCCTAAACAATTTTAGGGCCTGGACATGGGAATTGAAATCATTTTCGCGAAATATATTTTTGAGGGGTACTAAAGATTTAAATTCCTATGAGAGATAGGAAAATTAGTCATATGTAGAATTCTTTTCATGTAGCTAATACACAATCAAACAACGGAAAACCATTTAGATTAACTCATGAAACACTGGTATTGTATTTTCTCAAGGTGCAAGAGTTCAATCTGAACACACCCAGGGTGTGGACAACCAAGACTCTAAAACGGCAAAAAACCCAAACAACTAAGTAGAGGAAACGTTTTTGGGTGATAATTGGCAATTCATATATTGCAAATATTTTATAGTCTCTTGAATAGGTAACAAATCACCAGATAATAGACTTATATTAAATACATTCCATATAACTCTTGTAACTTCCCTTCATAAACTACACATTCATTACCACGCGTTTTTTGTGGCAACCTGTCATTCTTTTCTTTCGTTTTTGTGATTTCGGAAATATTTTCTCTTCTCCCTTTCCTTTATAATACTCTCTATATACTCCATTTTTTTTCTTATATAACACAATATACAACTTCTCAAATCACTTAAAAAAAAAATTTGTTCTTCTTCTCATCTTCTTGTTCTTCTTCTCTGTCTGAGTTTTTCAGTGATGGCTTTGAACATGAGAGCCCTGGTTGCATTCATGGTGGTTGTGAGTGTATTGCAAGTATCAATGGCTGCAGTTTACAATGTCGGAGACTCCGCTGGTTGGACTATCATCGACTCCCCTGATTACAAGAAGTGGGCTGCTTCAAAGACCTTCCATGTTGGTGACAAGATTGGTGAGTAAATCTCTTCATATATAATGGGATCATGTTTTGTATTCTGAAAAACAATATTGATAATTTTTGTATTAACCATATATTATGTTCATTTAGAAATTTTTATCAGTACTTGCTTCCATTATATTTGTGATTCTGGAGCTGTTTATATTGGCTTTTAGGATTATTTCATATGTTCTGATTCTGGTACTAGTTGTATATGGAGAATGAACCTAATCGAATCGTAAAAGATGAACTGAATCTATGAATCAGAACTAACACAAGAATAAACTATACTTTCTTCCAGTACCCATGGAGTGACTATCAAATTAATTTACCATGTAAAACATATTTGTAGATCATTTTTCCCTTGTCATGCTATATCCAATCAATTGAAACCTGGTTTTTGCACCGATCTTGAAAGAATGATAAAATCTCAAAGTGTTTATGTATATCTCGAGGTTGTAAAAAACCTCCTTTGATGATGCCACATTAATCCTGGTTGCATAACCTGATTCCCTATCCTCACATGTGTAATGAAAAGGGATTAAATTTAGAATTTTAAAATAGAATAATGATTTTTTACCTTATATATTTTGTAAAGGACAATTAGGCATAGGAAGAACTTTTTGAACTTTTAAGGTATAATAATTTGTAAATTTCCTTCAGTTTGGCCGAGATAATTTTTTTCTTTTCTTAAACGAAATACTAATACGTGTTATTTGATGGCAGTATTCAAGTATGACAAGGAGAACCACGATGTGGTTCAAGTGTCCTACAGTGACTTCACCAGCTGCAAAGTTTCTAAGCAATTTGCCAAGTACACCACAGGGAATGACACCATTGACATCCCTAGAAAGGGCCACTATTACTTCATTTGCAGTGTTCCTGGTCATTGCGAGCATGGTCAGAAGGTTGACATCAGAGTCGTCGATTCAGCACCTTCAGCAGGACCTAGTCCACCTTCCAAGGCACCCACTCCACCTTCAAAGGCACCCACTCCTCCCGCTTCATCTGCGCCACCTGCTGCTTCTCCTACTAATGAGACTTCAAAGCCTCATACTCCTGCACCCTCACCACACAATGGGGCTTCCCTTCCTTCAAAGGATGCCCTTGCTAAAGTAGTCATCGCTTTGCTTGTTTTTGCTGGTGTTGCTTACTAGAATGCCTTTTAGTTGCTGTTGGGATTTTTTTGGTTCTAATTAGGGCAATTTGAGTAATTCGTACTAGTCTGGTACTAGTCAGATTCTCTTTGTTGATAAGTTTGTGATTTGGGATTAAATGAATTCTTAAATTTTGTTTTTGTTAATGCCGTTTTAAGAAATATTCTTGTTAATTTTTTTTGTAAGGTGGGCGGGGTTTTAATTGGATTTCAGAACCATTTAACCTATGTGCAGAGTTCGAACTCTGGACTTGTAATACCATCCCACTTCAAGTTGAACTAGTACCTGCAATTCTAATTCCCATGCTCAGCATTTTGTGCAACGGAACATACCCTTATTGTTTGGTATGCTGAGTGAAAATTCGTTTGCCAACATGTTGGCCAGAATAACTGAATAAGAATAATAATAATAATAATAATCATTCTCTTGAAGCTCCTAGTCCTCATTCTAGGCTCATCAGCTTGCTTCGAAATGATTTGGCCTACTAGGGAAATCGCAATTCATTGGACCTTTTGATACAATCAAATAGATTGCCCAGGCCGGGGCACCATATTCTACCCAAACTTGGTGATTAAATCACTATCTAGCTTTAAACTTAACAAATCTTCATACATCAAGCAGAGCAGAGTCTATATGGAATTGGAACCATATGAGTTAATATAGTTCATTTCGGTTTTCGTACGGAATTTTGAGCACTGTGATTCTTTTTCAGAAGCCAGAGTTATTGGAGCACCATGCAGTGGCTGAACAACATTGCAAAAATTCGATGATAACCTGCTATAGCCAACTAATCAATATAAAATTTAACAAAATTCATGTTCAATCAATTAGAAAACATTGAGAGATTAAATTTTACAGATATCCTTAGGCGTTTTGGTGTAAATGTTAAATCACTTAATTATGCATGATCTAAAAATGCAATCCAGGTGAAAAAATTGAATCAAAACAACATTATTAGCTGTATATCTAAACCCCACACATCAACTATGATTTACCACCAACTTGGTGTAACCTCTAGATTTCCAAAAACAAAGAAACTTGAACCAATTCTGATAGGCAACAAACCACCTACTCTTTCTGCTTCATCAAACATACCTAATCATCCTAAACTCTATTATTTTTTGTAACACCACTTCTAAATTTATCTAACCTATATAAGAAACCACATTACACAACACCAAAGTCTTTGTTTCACTGTTTTCAGATCTCCTCTCGAAGTTCATCAACCATGGCTTTCACCCAGAAATGTTTTATTTTCTTCTGCTTTGCAGCAGCATTGTTTCAAGCTTCAGTGGCTAATAGTAATTATACTGTCGGTGGTTCGGCTGGATGGACTATCAAGGGTGACCCTAATGAATACATAGGCTGGGCTGCTAATCAGACCTTCAAAGTTGCAGACTCCTTTGGTAAATCCTTCTTTCATTTTTTTTTTTTGGATTGCTTTTCTATTATTTATTGTTTTGATTTTTATTGTATATATAATGGCAGTGTTCAACTACGATCCCAAGCACCACAATGTTATGCAAGTAAGTCACAAGGCGTTCAAAGAATGCGACTTGAGTGTGCCCCGGGCTACATACAGCACTGGCAGTGACACGATCCCCATCAAGAAGACTGGGCACTACTTTTTTATCTGTGGAACACCGGGACACTGCGAGGCCGGTCAAAAGGTCGATATTAGGGTTGTTCATGCTCATCATCACCACCATTCAGCACCAGCTCCGGCACCAGTTAGAGTTCCTTCTCCACTGCATACCACACTAAATAACAATGCTGCTGCTTCAACAACTTCCATAGTTGGTGGTACTATTGGCTTCGTCCTGTTTTTAGGTTTTACTTATTAGGTAGGGTTCATTGGTGTTGATTTATTGAGTTTTGTTTTTTGGTTTGGCAGGATTTGGAACCTTTTCCGTTTTAATTTCCTAGCATTTTAGTGTGTAATTAGAGACATGTAAACTGATTTAGGTTTTATCTTCTTTTTATAAAAAATGGATTGTATGTTTCAGCTGAAACAATGCTTATATATACTGTTCAATAAAATTTTGCCCTAAAATATAAATTTTTTTTTGGATAAAAGCATTTAATAAGACAACTTACAATAAAGCTGTCCTGCTTCTGTGCCTCTAAATTGAGGTGTAGAAATAAAATTACAAAACCAGAAACTGTGAATAGTAAGGAGGCGTTGAATTCTACTCATAAGACACTAAAATATAAAGTTATTGCTTAGAAGGGAGGACAGAACAAGAGTTCCTTACAAGAAAAGAAGGATAGGTTTCTATAGGGAAATTCAGTAGGCAGTGCCTTTCACCAAGTTTTGTATCCAAATTATGTGGCCCATGGGCTATGTCAATAATTCTAGGGTTCCAACTTGTTTGGGCCCAGATCAACCACATAGACCCAAAAAATTTCACTATTTAGGCCTGACCAATATAGGCATGGGCCTTATGATATCATACTCGAACTAGGATTAGGTCTGGGGAAAACCATCATGAAGTCCGGCAAATGTGAGACCGGCACTACATCAAATTGATATATTTGTAACAACCTTAAAAAAAATGTCACTGTTTTGTTGTAAGTTCACCAAACAAGTTCACAATGATTTACAAATGAATTGATACAATAATTAGATCACCATGAATAGTATGGTGTTGCAAGTGATACTATTGATCTAATTTATTGTATCACTTTATTTGTGAAACTCTTCTTCAAAATTTTACCAGAATTTAGTTTTAACTTAAAATTGTTTGGTGGACTATTATATCACAAAAGTGATACTGTTTGGGGTTGTTACAAAACTACCCATTTGATGTAGTGCCGACATACCACTTTCCGATGATTATTTAGTCAAGGCCCATGATTTTTTTTTTTTTTTTTTTTTGCCCATGAAATATCTCAAACGCACCCACCCAAGTCATAGCAGACCGTTTGTTCGAGGTTAAAAGAAATGCAGAGTTATAGACCTAAACTTGGGCTAGGCTGGGCTTGCCTTGACATCATGTCTAATCTAACACTTCTAAACCCACCCAAGTTCTACTGAGAAATGATACTATAGATTTCCATACAATAATTATGGTGGCGGGGTGGTAACCGTTCACCTCCCTCGAGATATGTGCTATCTTTTTTGGTGCGTGCATTCTGAGGGAGGTGAACGGTTCCCACCCCGCCACCTCCCTCCCCTCACTCATTTCCTCGCTGGTTTCCTCGACACCAAGAAATAATGTGTCTGATTGCCAGGACATGTAGCAGTGTTTCCTCCAGTTGTCATGATTGCCAGGACATGTATATCTACTAGTACCAGTATCAATCAGTACCATCTCAAGTCACTTCTTCCAGCCAATAGCCCAAGATATGTGTGTGATTGTATCCATCAATGAACATGGGTCTCTATTCCAAATACCTGAGGGAGATACGAATCAGTTCTTCAGTCTCTGCTTGATTACTACATTTCACAATTTCAGGATATTTTCTTCGATTTAAATTTGGATATAATTGGATTATTACAAGAGATCCGAAACATCAAAATATTGGATATCAAGTACTATCATATATAAGATCCTAAAGGTTCCAACTTTTATGTCTCCAACATCTTTAGCTAATATACAAAACAAGAATAGACATTGAGGATATTTTATATAATTCAAAACAAGCTAGGCTTGTGAAATCAGGTGCTAAAACAAACATCGCAGAAGAAATTATGAAAGAGACAAAGTTGGGAACATCTTCCCAAGGCCCATAAAATGAAATTGTATGAGAGAATCCAATGCTCTTATAAAATAGAAATAATTCAAGAACACAATATATAGCATGGATTGCCGATATCACAAAACCTAATAATTAAAACACAAATCTTCAGGAAATAAATAGATAAGTTTCGTTGGATGAATGATTAGTGAACCATGTTCATTGCTGACAGCAAGTCATGGCATTCATGGATCGATTGAGGTTCTTGATTTCGTATTATTAAAACGATGATAAACTCCTAAATTTTTTACAAAACAAAAACTATTTTCATGCACCCTTGAAACCCCCTCCTATATTCACCAATTCATGTACAAAAACTGGTGAAGGAGGGAGACAATGGGACACAATGCATGCAATGTGAGTTATGGAGACAAGACATTGACATATTTTTGTTTGTGTAGTGAGAAGAAGACATTAGAGTTGATGAATCAAAGATGCAGACACATCTTATCATAATCTGTTGAGAGGGCACGCACATTCATACAAAATATTCACACTGAAAGAGAGGTAGTACTACTAGCTGCTGGTAGTGTAGCCAATGTGCATGTTTTACAAGTGTGAGTAATATATAGAGACATGTTAAAATGCATGGGGTAGTAAACTGATACGTGGTCAATTTCCACATGTTGACTCAATTAAATGTGAATGAAGATGAAGAGAAAGGAATTTGTCAATGCTCTATTTCCAATCACAAAATTTATATCTAATTTTCTTATTAATCAGCATGTTGTATGTAATGTTGTATCCTCTTCATGTAAGAAAAATAAAAATGAAATGTAGTCATTATCAATATGATTAATTTAAAAGGTGGAGATGTAGATGGGCCTAGTTTATCCCAGTAAATGAGATGTTTAAGAGATCTAAGATCCACAGATTGCATCATCAAGTCCAAAAAAGGGATAAATACATATTTTTCATGTTTTCTGTCGGTATTTCATTACTTTGACGAGGAATTCTACTCAATCAGGCTAAACAACACAGATTAGTCTCTGGCAAAGTAGAATCCAATTTTGCCCCTTTTCTCCAAACCCATGTATTCACCTCCACCGCCGTGGAGAGAGGGGTAAAACTGGAATTCTATCCCTTCAATCAGACACTAATCAGTGTTGTCTGGTTAGGCTGAGTAGATTTACTCTACGTTGACTTTCTATTTTATGACCAACAATTCTAGAGAGTCACGTTTTAGTTTTTTACACTTTTTATCCGTCTCTTTAAAATAAAAATATTATTTATAGAAGGAGTACAACTGTAAAAAAAAAATTAAAAAATTTGGCCCAAAAGTGACTCTCTAAAATTGTTGATGTACGAATGCTTGTTTTTTTTATTTTCAAGATTGGCTAATATGTTCATCGATCATATACTTCTGCATATTTTGTGAATGATGAATCATGAATTGTATTGTTGTATTTCAAACATTAGGCTAATACAAATTTTGAGCCTATTTAAGAATTTGTCCAGTTGGAAGAAAAAATATGAGAAGAGGCTGCTGGTTTAGCTGGCAATGGCAGTAAACACTAGCAGTAGAGTAGCAGTAGAAGTTCGAGAGATACAGTTGGCACTTTACACAGTTGTCCCTGACCTTGAGGGGATGTATTTCGATCTGTAAAAAATGAAATATTATCAGAGATTCAGTAGTGATCAAGAGTACGTCCGTGACATGAAAGTGAGGCTCATCCTCCAACTCACCCAATAACTTCTTCATTTACTGGAGGAGTAACTACTGAACAAAATATAGTTGATGTGTTTACAGTCAAGCATGGCAACAGCAATGCGATAAGGTTATAAATTAGCACTTGGGGTTTGGTTTTATAATTGGGCTGATTAGCTAGCTAGCTAGCTGTCTAACTAAATAAGCATCTTGGCATCTATTTTCCTGGATGAGCACATGCAAAAGGAAGGTGTGCGCGAGTTAGATTAGCGACGAAGATCTAGCTAATGGGGTCAAATTAAGAGATTCTCTAATCTTGCTTAATACCACTTGAAAGACAAAACTAAAAAGTTCTCTTCTCTTAGAACGTGTGAAACTAAATGAAGGATTTATTATTCTAAAACTAGGGATCTGATTTAAGATCATCGAGGAGTGGACCAACCGGCCTATATATAGCAGATCCAAAACATTGGATTATGCAATAGTTCGTCTTATGCCAATAAATGATGAGTTAGAACTCTAATACTTAATTTTTCTTGAAATCAGCTCTAGTTATGAGTTCTTAAAACTCACTATTGACTCATCAATTAATATTCAAAAAATGTAAATCATCCATAAATAATACTCACTTGCACACATAACAAATGGGAGTCGAAGGTGGCGAAGGACACGAAACACACGTGTAGATCATCTTGAGATATGCCGATAATTAAGATAGGATAATCTTCACGATCAGCAAATACATGTTACCAGATAATCTAATATCTTAGGACCTTATTTTATACAATGGTACACACTAATTATAATTTTTTATTAGGCAAACCATGTATAAACCTGAAAATGTAACTGGCTAGTAGCTTAGATGGAATCTCGAGGAGCAAGTGAAAGGTGAGATCGAAAGCAGAGAACACGTGTGCCGATCACGAGACAAGGCGATATGCGCGGGCTTGTCCTTTTCTCTCTCAAGTGGGCTGGTTATTTAGGTCAAATGCACATCAAATGTGATTTTGTGTCTTCCTGCATGTTGACTCATACAGTCCACATTTCTTTGACTCCAGTCAACTATGAATAAGGAAGTCAACTCTACCGACACTTGAGACATTTTCACGAGCAATGCTACACAGCCCGCTCGGTGGCCTTTTTTGACATCCTTGGGGGCGAAAATACAATCTTGCCCTCCCCCTCTCTTTAAAACACTTTTTTGAGAAGGTGTTAAGAGAGGGACAAAATTGTATTTTCACCCTCCAAAACTGTCAAAAAAGGCCATCAAAACGGGCTACCTAGAATTATACTGAGAAGTAATATAAGTCAACCAACAATTTTAGGCATTTTACTCCAATTTTTGTTTCAAAATCTCATAGACAATTAGATGAACATATGTGGAAGTAATGATGTTTTATTTTTATTAAGAAGGATTCCTCGGTCCACTTAATACATCAGTCACTGGTTCATCATGCTTAGGGAAACATCATAAAGAGCAACTCAAGCAAGTATTGAATTGCAAAAAGTCATTAATGATGAAAGGGAGGGGAAGCTGTGTCCTTAAGTTTTTTTTTATTACTTTTAGGGGAGATAATATGAGATTAGCTTGGGTCTTAATCAAGATGCATATATGGTCCTGCCATAACTTGGGTCTTAATCCAAACTGATTCTTATACATTTGTTCCCACTCATCAATCAATCACTTGTACTACACCCTAAACTTTAAACACACTATCCAAATTTGGGGAGCTTTGCTACAGAGCGAGGGAGGGAGCGAGGTAAAAGGGCGAGGGATGGGTGGTAACCACTCATCCGCTTCGAGATGAGTGCATCTAAATCGAGATGCACAATAACACTCATCTCGAAGCAAATAGATGGCTTCCACCCATCCCTCGCTCCCTTTCCCTCGACCCCTCCCTCGACCCCTAGAATTTTTCAAATTTGGGAGATTGAGATTTGACGTCAAGAAAATTAGGTTTTATAATCAAGACAATGTAGCATCATAAAAGAAAGTTTTTTTTTCAACCTCGAGATAAATATAAACACTTTAGAGATTTCATCAATCTTTTAAGACGCGTTGTCACTCTAATTACAAAACCTGATTTCCTAACATTATCGAAATTAGATAATGCAACATTCCTCATAATAACTCTTCCACTTTTTTGAGGTCTTACATCTTCAATGTGTACTACACATTGAAGATTCATTTCATAATTTAAAACAAACAAATTTGTGACCACTTACAGTGCCAAATCGTGTCTTGTCCTTTTATCCTTTACTTACAAATTGGCTTTCATATAGTTAAAGTACTTAATCTTACAATCATTTGAGCTTGTTTGATAATGGGGTTCTCTCTAACAAATGCCACTAATTAAGGGGAAAGACAAAAAAGAGATTGTTGGGGCATAACAAGCCCTTCAACCAACAACATTCTCCCTCTTATAAATTCCATACAAAATTTAAGCACGTCAATAGAAAATTTGGTATATAATCAAATTAGGTTTTGAGTGACAGACCACCAACTTTAACCCCAACCTTTCCTTCTAGTTTTCTATATAGTGCACTTTTCATTCACCTTCATCTAATTAATCCTTCAAATTCAACAAACTCCTAATTATTACAAACCATTAACAAAAACTCTTCCCTTTTCAACTTGGCATGAGAGTGATAACTTTGAATCTAACTTTACCAAAAGAAGAAACACACACACCATCTCCCTACTCAAACATAGACAAGACCCCATTAACCAAAAAAGCTTACAAAGCTAGGCAAAGGGATCTCTTACACTAGTATTATTTACATACTTCAAGATTTTTTTCATAATCTTTAAAAATAAGTCATGTGGAGTTCTATTTGGTAAACTATAGGCTTTGGACATAGTGGCCATAGCGGGTATAGGCTTTTGTATAGGTTAATTAACACTTTAATGGGAATCTATTAAAAGATGGAAACCCCCAATTAATTTAGTTTATTTTACCTAAGTATAGTATCAACAATGAGACATGAGTGTGGGGTTATCTTCTTTTGTTTTGTTTATGTATAAAACAAAGCAAGCCAAACCAAGGTCCAACGGTGGGTATTTAGCAATGGGGACACAAATGAGTTCTTAATTGGGTGTAGGACCAAAAGAAGGGATCACCTGAAGTGTTGATCACATCCTAGCTTTTCTACTAAAAAAATTGGCTTAATTAAGAGCCAATAAAGCCAAGCTTGTGTTTGAAACCAAATGTAGAGATTGTTTGATAGAATGATTGGCCAGTTATAGGTCGAGTCCACATGATATATCACATATATCTTCGGTCTAGGATATTTGTTTAAATAATCTTATTTTCTTTCTCCAAGGACCAACAAGATTAATGGTTCAAAATTTTGGATTTGTAATATTATCTGTCACAAGTCTTTATCGAGATTAGAGAATTGCTGTGGATGATGGATACGGCATGTAATTTGTTTAGAAATTTGAGTTTTGACACTTTCATAGTGTCTTGGCATTCCTTGATATAGGAATGTTTCTCTTTGTATTTTGTTTCCTTTTCTTTCATTAATAAACATCTTCGTGTTTGACTAAAAAAAAAAAAGTTAGTAGTGATAAACTAATGGTATTCTACATTAAGATACGAAAATCAACATCATTTTGAAAATGTGAAGATGCCAATGGCATTGTATTTGGAGTTAAGTAGTGTACGAGGTACTCCTAAGTGCTAAACCTTGATGTTAACTTTTAACATAATACCTACTACTATTAAGAAATCAATTAATTAGGAGTTAGCATTCTTAAAAGAGTTGAGGACGACACAATTGATTTTTCCCCATTGTTCTAACTTCATTGCGAGACTTTGAAAGTGATTCCCAAAAAACAAAAACAAAAACAAAAACAAAAAGTGGTGTACGAGGTACTCCCAAGTCCTAAACTTTGATGTTAACTTTTAACATAATACCTACTACTATTGAGAAATCAATTAATTAGGAGTTAGCATTCTTAAAAGAGTTGAGGACGACACAATTGATTTTTCCCCATTGTTCTAATTTCATCGCATGACTATGAAAGTGATTCCCCCTTTCAATAATTTTTAATGTTACGTAAGATCAACAATATCTTAAAAAGTAAGAATCCGAGGTGCATTGTCGCGTGCAATAATTAAAATTAAACCATATATAGTGAGTAATTAAAATAGCATGCATTGTTAATTAGAGATCATTTTGATACTAATCTCTTTCCCCACAACCATACAAATAACAAATACCCAACACCTTTAATTAATTATTAAACCAATGGATACCAAAATTTACAAGCAATAATCTTGTCCCTTCTTGTGTATTAGTGGTCACCCAATTAGAAAGATAGGGTAAGAAGAGTCATTCCATCTAACTCACATTGAAAAACTAATACACAAATATGAAGAGAATGAGCACAAGACAAAAATCCACCTATATAAGATGACATTAATTGGATAAGAAATGAATCAATATGTAAGTAAGTTCCTCCTCCATGTCTTATAAACAAAATGGGAGAAGTAGACTCTAATCAAACAAAACTCACCTACCAATTGAATAGTTCTTCTCCATAACACCTATACACTCTCTAGATGCTTTCATTGATGTACTCTTTAGATTTCATAGGTTATGGTTGGTTTGTAGTTTTCAATTTTGTAGAAAAACACCTTGAGAATCAGTAATATAGTATGTTGTGCTTAATGTAGTTAGGTCCACATCCTCCTCTGATCATATGGTACTACAACCATCCCAATTAAATGAGTTTAAATATCTAGAGTGTACCTGGTTCTAATGTTCTTTGCCCACATGGAAATGTAAGATATTGATTTATTGGTAAATCAATGCAAGAAGTTATAATTTTAGTTGATTTCATTTTTATTTTTTTTATTTTTTTTTTCTAAATTTTTGAGATATTTTCCAAATTATGTATTGGGCAAACTAAGAAGACGCTCTGGTCCCTCGCAATCAACGTTCGTGCTTCCTATTCCGCTACATAAAGTTATCGCGTAACTATGATTTAAATTTTACGCTTTCAAAATGCTCCATCGATCACCTAAGTTAGCAACATTACAAAACAAAAACCTAAAAAACAAAAAAGGGAAATTATAGGATTGATTTGCAAAGCAATAATAAGGACAATTGGGATCCAAGAAACAGAGATTGGAGTTGATTGGTTAAGCAAAGATGCCCATATCATGTCCTCTATATATTGTCCTGCCTACAAGTGCATGAAACAGCAGTGTGATTGGTTCAATCTCTGCCACCCTTTCACTTATCAATCCCCCTTCTTCACCGGCCTAGTAAGCTAGCTTGCTTTGCTACAAACAAAAATATTCTCTTCTTCTTCTCCGCAAGTCTCTCATTGAGGGACCTAACTTTCTCCCCATGAAATGAGTATGGGTGCACATATGAAGGTATAGAAAAGGTTATAAAGCTTTGGCACTTTGGAACTAGTTTGCATGCATGTTATGAATAGCTCATGTTATGTTTTTTTGGTTTTTTTTTTTTTTTTTTTTTTCTACTTCTTCTTTTTCTTTTACAAGTTTATGTAAAAACGTACATCTAGTTGGAAAGGTCTCGGTGATCGATATGTACATATGCGTAAATATGTAAGCTAGATTCTGTAAGCCTAAAAGCAAACAATTTGTTGCAGATTGAGGTAGAACGATGCATGGTATCATAGCTCAAGCAAATGTAAGCCTAAAAAAAAACATTTTGTGGATTGAGGTAGAACGAAGGTATCATAGCTCAAGCAAATGTAAGCAGAAAAAAGCAAACAACGATCACGGGCATGTAGTAGGATTCTTAGCAAGCTTGTAGACCTAAAACTCTTTTAATTATTTTACATCCATATGTTTAATGTTCGAGTCTGGATTATTTGCACTGTGGTATAGAAAATTGGAGAATTATAGTAGTTATGATTTTGAAGAATTATTCGAGAGGTACACAACATGTGACGATGTTTGGTTTTTTGTAATTCGGTAGTCCTACACGAAGTTGGGGCTAATCTATATTCAGCCCATGCTAGTAGTAGTTTGGAGTTTGGACATGGTGCTTAATAAATGTAGTTCGAATTACTGAATAAATTTTCACACAGAGAATGTAAATTTACCAAATATATATTTTTTTTTTTGCTTTACACATGAATTGCCATTATTTGAGGGAAATAAACAGATAGAGAGGGTATTCTAGCATGGACAAATATTTCTCAAATAAGGGTAATCTATGCCTTTTTTTTACATTACGCAAAAATCACATGTAAGTAGATGGTCAACTAATGACGAGAAATCAAAATCAAATTCAATTTATAAAATGGAATAAAATCATTTACCTATTAATACAATAGGAATTCTAAATGTCGAGGAAGCCAGCCAGCGAGGAAATCAGCGAGGGAGGAAGTGACGGGACCGTCCATCCTCCTTGGGATGTGTGCATGAAAAATGTCGACACGCATCCCGAGGGGTGGATGGTCCCCTCCTTCCCTCTCTCCCTCCCTCGATGATTTTCTCACTGACTTCCTCGACAGGTAGAAACTCTCTTAAATTAATAAGTCCTCAGCAACCTGCTTTATTAACAAGCAATTATGTATGCTCTAACACAAGTACGTCTAGGGAGTTAGGTTTTAAAGTTATTTTTTAATCAGGTTTTTATTTTTATTTTTTTTAAAACACAATCATAAACACCATCAATAAAAAGGATAGAAGAGTCAAAAAAACTCCAATCTAACTAAAAAAAATGGCTCCTAAGCCTCGCTCCCTAGGCCAGAATTGTTACTCTTTTATAACACATTGAAAAATTATAGAGCAATAGTTTCCGGTAAAAGATTGAAGTGATTTACATTGACATATGTGATGATGTCTATCTCAAGGTATGTACATCGACAGGTGACTCCTACCTGCTTTATCACGATTCACCAGAACCTCCTATTAGAACAAACTTATTACCAGATTAGTAGATCATGGACTTCTTCTTTTCTTAGAAAAAATAGGTTTGAATTTATTTTATAATTGAAGTTGAATGTTAGTATAAAAATGGTTTAAACTAAATATATACAAAATAGTAGGAAATTATTTTTTTGCAATTATTTTACAACCAAGGTATGTAGAAGGTGATCTAGCGTAATCTTGAAAAAGTGAGGAAAGAAAAATGTAATATGACTAAACAAAGAAAGAATCCACGCTGATTAAGACTATGTTTACCAACTTTAAAATTGGCCAACCATAGTGATGTCCCATTCGTCCACCAAAACTAAAATGGTGGGTAAAAAAAGTTGCAACTAAATTGTGTGTTTTCTGTAATTAGGTGATCTGGCCTAGATGATATCATGGTAGTCTCTTATTGACATGATTTAGCATTGAAATCTTCTTCCAAAATACATGAGTCCCTGCATGAACAAAGATAACAAAATATTGATTGTTTGCACCAAAATGGTTAAACAATTTTTTAGCATAATAATGGAAATTGAAAGTTTTAATGTTATAAAAATGGAACTTGACGAAAACAAAATTTAATTAAATCTTGGATTAACAACTTGTAAACCAACTTTAAGGTTGGCCAACAATGCTGATCTATTGTGGTATTACTGTAATTAGGCGCGACCTTATGGTAATTATGGCTTTAAAAGGCCTCTGTACAATGGTGAGATAACCCTTATCATCCTTTCCTACCCAGGCGATGTGGGACTATGTTTCCCCTTGGTAGCTCGCCCAACTCCTCTTGGGATCCACGGGCCTATTGGGCTCCAACCCTCACCCTCACCCTCCCCCTCAAGTCCGCCCACACAAGGGTCTCACAGTCCACCCCCTTAAGGCCCAACGTCCTCGTTGTGGTCTCACAGTCCACCCCCTTAAGGCCCAACGTCCTCGTTGGCCACACAGGCACAACGTCCACGTTGCCCGAGGGCCCACCTCCACGTGGCACACTTCCGGCTGGGTCAGGCTCTGATACCAAACTATGACGACCCGCCTCCCGCACTGTACAGATACTGTCCGCTTTGGGCTACCATCCGGCCCTCACGGCTTTAAAAGGCCTCTGTACAATGGGGAGATAACCCTTCACATATAAAGATCATCATCCTTCCCTACCCAGGCGATGTGGGACTATGTTTCCCCTTGGTAGCTCGCCCAACTCCTCTTGGGATCCACGGGCCTGTTGGGCCTATTGAACTCCAACTCTCACCCTCACCCTCCCCCTCAAGTCCGCCCACACAAGGGTCTCACAACCACCATCACTGCACTGCCATTGCAGAAACCCAGCAGTAACACAGAACAAAACCTCCACTTGAACGCCAAAGAGATGAGCCGAAACTAAAAGCCATTTGCCTCTTGTCCACCAATAAGCCGGCTCATGACACACGTGCAAATCTCAGACATTACCTTGCACGTGCCAAGTCTCTCAGTAAATTAGTAAACAAAGGTAAAAAAATTAACAAAGAAAAAGCGGAAGGAAATGGAGTGATGAGTTTGGTCAGACTCAGGAGAGAGACTCAGAATCTTTGTATATAAAGACCCCTGCGCCCTCTCTCTCACACTCAGCGGTTCATCTTTTACTCACAACTCTCATAACTCTCACAAGAGAAACGGAGTGAAAGAGAAAACAGTAGTGAAATACAGAGAGATTTAAAACTCATTAAGGCCTTTTATCACCAAATCGTGATCTCTCTTTACTATTTCATTCTGTATTTCAATTAAAACCTTTTTGATTCGCTTCCAATCGAAAGCGAAAATAAGCAATGGAAAGAGACGCAACAGTTGTAACAACAACGGAGATGGACCTGAGCAAAATATCGCTAAACATCTTCTCAAAGCTAGAGCAGAAATGGCTCTCGCATTGCCAAGGCAAGAAGACGAGAATCCTCAGCATCGACGGAGGCGGAACGAGCGGACTCGTATCGGGATCCGCACTCGTGCATCTCGAGGATCAGATCCAAGCAAGGACCGGCGATTCTCATTCACGAATCGCTGATTTCTTCGATATTCTCACTGGTACCGGCATCGGTGCTCTCTATGCTGCAATGCTTGCTGCAGATGACGGTAATGGCCGTCCTCTGTACTCTGCGAGAGAAGCCGTTACTTTCTTGACGGAAACACAGTCGCAAATGTTCGAAACGAAGCGAGTCGGGCTTTTCCGTCGCAAACGGAGAGTTTCTTGCAAGTCTATCGACAAGGTGATGAAGGAGGCGTTGTTAAGGAGAGATGATGGCAAGATTTTGATGTTGAAGGACACGTGTAAGCCTCTGCTCGTCCCCTGCTACGATCTCAACAGCTCTGCTCCCTTCGTCTTCTCCCGAGCTGATGCTTCGGAGTCTCCCAGCTTCGATTTCGAGCTCTGGAAGGTCTGTCGAGCCACGTCAGCTACTCCGAGTCTGTTTAAGCCGTTTAGACTGACGTCCGTTGACGGCAAAACGTCTTGTTTAGCCATTGATGGTGGTCTAGTCATGAACAACCCAACTGCTGCTGCCGTTACTCATGTTTTGCACAATAAACGAGACTTTCCGGCTGTTAATGGCGTTGAGGACTTACTTGTTCTGTCCCTCGGTAACGGACCGTTAACTTGTTCGTCGACCCAGCAATTGAGCCGTAACGGAGATTGCTCGATGTCTTCTGTTGTTAACATAGTTTCCGATGGAGTTTCGGAGACCGTAGATCAAATGCTTGGAAATGCATTTTCTTGGAATCCAACGGACTACTTGAGAATCCAGGTAATGTGTTTATCTCTGACAATTTAATATAATTTTACACAAATTTTACAAGTTTATTGACAGTGTTGTAACGATGGTTTTGACAGGCAAACGGGGTTGTAACTGAGGATGTGTTGAAGGAGAGAGGAGTGGAGTCGTTACCGTTCGGCGGCAAGCGGCTACTAACGGAAACAAACGGAGAGAGGATAGAGAAGTTCGTGCAGCGGCTGGTTGCTTCAGGAAAGAGTAGTTTACCACCAAGTCCATGCAAGGAGAACGCCGTTAGTTCGCTTTTTAACGGCCGTTAGTGTTGCCTTGTTTAGTTAACCTTTTTGGTTATAAATGTAAAATAAGTTTTTACTTTATTTGTTTTAATTTGTCTCTTGGGCTAATAGATTTGGTGGGTGATTAGAGAGCATATGTTGGAAGTTAATGTGGCATCCCGAATCAAAGGAGGAGAGGAGTGTGGGGGCCGGGCCATAATTAATTATGGGGTTTGTTAATTAAATACATGAGACCCATAAGATGGAATTGAATGGACTGACCTACAAATCTTAAATGGGCATCATTATCTATGAAAAGAAGTTGATTTGTACGTTTTAATTGCTTGGATTTTATTTGAACAGGACTTTGTTATTTTGATGGGATGTTTAATCTACCAAATATTGGTTTTTGACTGAATTGAATGAGAGTCGCCACCTTTGTTTTGGAAAATATATTAGTTGACACTGTTACTTTCACATGAAAGTAGTGTATTTTGGGTTGATTGACTAATGCACAATCTTGAAGGAAATGAATGGGTCTGTTTCAAATTCTAAATTAGTTGGGTTTAGGCTCGTTAAAGTGTTGTAATGCACATTTTGCGCTTTAATTGATGGTCAAAATCAGTGCAAGCTATATATATTTTGACAACAAAAAGTTAGACCGATGCTTTACACCCCAGATAATGTGTGAATGGATCGAACTACGTACTCTTACTGATGATTCTCGTTGCTATCAAACCACTGTTTAAATACTACGAAAGTGCAGGGAACATTAGAACCACGGTACACCCTACTCATGTAGACATTTAAACACATTTAATTGGGATGGTTGTATAGCATCAAAAGAGAATTACATGCAACACTATATATATACAGAAATTCTAGCTGGTCTGTAAACCAGCAAGGTTTGACTGTCAGGGAGTGAAAAATATATTTTTGCCTCCCCCTCTTTAAACACATACTCCAAAAAATTGTTTTAATGAGAGGAGTAAAAATGTATTTTTTGCCCCCAGACAGTCAAATCTCGCTGGTTTCTCAGGCTAGCTAGAATTGCTCATATATATATAAATCGAAATTCTAACTGGCCTGGGAAAAACCAGCGAGGATGCTGTTTGAGGGGTGAATTTACAATTTTACCCCCCTTTTTAACAATCTTTTTTTAAAAATGAGGGCATCCTCGCTGGTTTCCCATGCCAGGAAGAATTACTGATATGAGAAGACGTGGACCTAACTACATAAAGCACAGCAGATATATTACAGATCCTGAAGGTGTTTTTCTTCAAAATTGACAACTACAAACCAACCATAATCTACGAAATCTAAACACTGTATCAGTGAAAGCATCTAGAGAGAATATAGGTGTTGTAGGGAAGAACTATTCAATATATTGGTAGTTCACTTTGTAGTTTTGCTTTGTAGGGTAGGTCAGTTTTGTTTGATTAGAGTGTACTTCTCCCCTCTTTGTTTGACATGCATGAGGAGGAACTTACCTCTATATTGATTAATTTCTTATCCAATTAATGTCATCTTATATGGGTGGCTTTGTGTCTTGTACATTCTCACTTTCTTCATAGAATTTTTTTTTTTTCAAAGTGAAGAAGAAGTCGTGAGTTAGGTGGCATGACTTTCTTACCACTAAGTGTTCATTAATACACAAAAGGGACAAGATTAGTGCTGGTAAATTTTTTGGTATCCATTAATTAAAGGTGTTGGGTAGTTGTTACCCGTATGATGGTGGGACATTAGTATCAAAATGTCTTCTAATCAACAATGCATGCTAATTTTATCACTCGTTGTCGTTTAATTTTGATTATTAGACACAAGATTGCACCTCGGATTCTTAATTTTTAAGACATTGTCGATTTTACATGACATTTGATAGCAATAAGTATTAAAAGCAGGAATCACTTTCAAAGTCAATGAAATTATAACAATGTAGAAAAATCAATCAAATAGTTGTGTAAAATTTTTCTAATAGTAGTAGTTGTGTCCGAATGTGAACATCAAGATGATGTACGCACTAGGACTTTGAATTTCTTCGCATACTGCTTAATTTCAAATACAATGCCATCGGCATGTCATATATTTCCAAATATTGCAATTCTGGATCTCAAATACGAATCGCAGTGCTATCTCAATTGGTAAACTTGTGGCAGTTGATAACAAAAGTCCAAAGTGCTGAAAACTTTCACAGAATTGGCCTATTATTCAGCTAAACATTCAATTTTTGGTTTCCATAGAAGTCGTTTTGGCTTTGCTGGCTCTTAAGTCAATTCCTTTTGAATACAAGACTTAATTTGGCTGTACAATAAACCAAGTTGGAGTCACATGTTCAGGGTTTGAACTTTGCAAACGGCATCTAGAGTTAGTGGCGTAGCCAGGATATTCACAAAGGGAGGGCAAAGTAGAGGGGGTAAGAAAAAAAAATTTCTAGGAGGCAATTAGTTAAATATACCATAATTCACTATACTAAATCTGAATGTCAAAAATTTTAGGGGCATGTCTTGTATGTGGCTCCACCGCTTTCTGGAATGAGAGGGTTAATGGTTAAAGAAAAATGTGTTAATGTAAACATGATAATGCTAAGGCAACGACTACTACACACCACCTAAAGTACCATCTCATGCCAGTATGTATTTTTTTTCTACTAACCCACACTACCCAAAAATCTTTTTTTTTCCAAAAGCAGTAACATAAAAATAGGGTAACTTTAGACCAATTTAAACCATTAATTGAGACTGATTCACAAGCTCATCAAAACACAAAAATTGTAGTACTTTGAGTTATCTAATAAACACAACTTAAATCACATAAAAATATTTTAAAATGAGAAAGTTATGGTCATTTTACTAAAGTCGTGCAAATTTGTCTTGCAATGAAAACTGAGTAATGTCCATAAATTTTGGCCAACTTATATACTTGATTGAGACTGATTCTTAACCTCATCAAAACACAAAAAATGTATTACTATGAGTTATCTGATAAAAACAATTTGAATCCCTTGAAAATGTTTTGAAATGATCAAATATGTTCATTTTAGTAATGTCACGCAAATCTGTCTCACAATGAAAACATGGTTGTCTCTCTGACTTTCAGCCAACTTATGTGCTCGATCGAGACCGATTCTCAAGTTTATCAACAAAAAATTGTAGTACTCTGAGTTATATAATAAACACAATTTGAATCACTAAAAATATTTTGAAATGAAAAAGTTATTACCATTTTACTAAATTCATGCATATTTGTCCGAAAAGAATAGTCTGTTCGCATTGGGCAATGCAAAGATTGGGCAAAACTTTGGCCAGACCAATGCGAGGATTGGGAGAAAACCCCTTAATTGAGAGAAGTGATGGTGTGGGAAATTAAGTAGGTGGTATCGGAGAGAAATTTTTTTAATTTAGTGGTGTAGGACAGTACTTTAGATTGTGTGGAGTAGTTATTGCCTAATGCTAATGTTAGAATACAATAATTGCAGCAGCCAGGGCTCCTCACCGCTTTTGGGTTAGGATTGGGGTTTTTTACACTTTCACCCATTCTATAACCCAAAAGTGTAAAGAATTATAACCCAAAAGTGGTTAGTAGCCCGGGTTGCCAAGAATTGTCGGTTAGAATATGATCAACACTCAAGTGACCCCCTCCCTGCTTTTGGGCCTACATTATTAAACTCCATATGTGGGCCCATTTATAATACCCACCTTGGGACCTTGGCTTGCTTTTGTTCGCATTCCATATAATGAGGTCAATTAAACTATAGATTATTAGAGTTTTCCTAGATCTTTAATTAGTATAGGATTCCTACCTCTCTACCTCTGTAGCCTCTCTTGAATGGCAGGGGACCGTTCACCTCTTCGGGATGTGTGCCCATATTTTGACGCACGCATCCCAAAGGGAGTGAACAATTCACCCCCTGTCACCTCCCTTTCATCGCTGGTTTCCTCGTCACGTAGAATCACTCTGATTGATTTATGGGGTCTTGTACAGTGTACTCTTGTCTATGTTTGATCAAGGAAAGTTAGATTCAAAGTTACCATTGCTATGGGAAGTTGAAAATTAAGGAGGGATTTTTCTTAGTGAGGTTTGTAATAATTAGTTGGTTGTGATGATTAGAAGTTAGTTAAATTTGAAAGATTAAGATCACGATGAATGAAAAGTACAATATTTGTTTAAAAAAAAGTTAGAAGGAAAGTATTGAGTTTAAGTTGGTGGTCTGCCACTCAAAATCTAATTAGATTATATGCAAAATTTTCTAATACATGCTTAAATTTTGTATTGAATAGGGAGGGAGAGTGTGTTGTGGGTTGAAGTGCTTGTGATACCCCATGGATCTCTTCAATTTGTCTTTCCCCTTAGTGCCATTTGGTAGAGAGGAAGCCTCCATTAATATCGAACAACTCCAAATAATTGCAAGATTAAGTACTTCATATATAAAAATCCAAATTTCAACTAACAGGATAAGACATTATATGATATTATATTTGGTGGCAAATTGATAATAGTTTAGTTTACAACAAGATTTGTTAACTTGAGAAAGAAAGAAACTCATAAAGTGGAAGAATGACCAATCAAATTTAAGTAGTCTTAAAAATGTTTCCTACAGGGCTAATTACCTAATTAAAGATCAAATCTTAGTCTTATAAATTTGGGATAGTGTTTGAGTTTAGGGTGTAGTACAAGTGATTGATGAGTGGAGACAAATAAGAATCAGCTTGGATTAAGACCCAAGTTATGGTAGAACCATACCATGCATCTTGATTAAGACCCAAGTCATTACAAACTTAAAACAAAAATGTTAGATAATCAGGTTTTTACAATCAAGGTGATGTTGCGTGATTTTGAAATAATGATAAAATCTTTCAAAAGTTTATGTGTATTTTAAAGTTGTAAAAAATTTATTCTGACGATGCCACATCATTCTGATTACAAAACCTAATTCCATAGCCTCACTCAACTTAAGGGGACAAATTTCCCCTTCGATTGTTTGACTTGCTTTTCATGATGTTTCCCTAATTAGCTTATGAACTAGTGGCCGATGTATCAAAAGGGCTATTATCAAGTGACATTAACACGAGGGATCCTTCTTAAAAAGTATATTACATTTCTTCGGATCTTATGGTCAGTAAGAAAATCAATAATGTAACATATATTTGGTTTCGATACATCTTAAGTACTGTAAAATATTGGAGTCTTTCTACGTGGCGAGGAAACGGATGAATCGCCTCGAGACTCATAGGGTCACGCATGTCGAAAGGGATGGAGGGTCTCGCCCATTTTCTCGCCATTTAGAATCACCGAAAATATTGCTAGTTGACTTATTTAGGGTCAAAGAGAAATCCGTAATTGCATTATGAGCTCATTATGACCTATCTTCAGGAGAGTAAGTACATGTGCATTAAATTTCTGAAAAGGCTTTCAGTGTCGGTAGAGTTGACTTCTTTGTCTATAGATCGCACACACGTGTGTTTTGCATCTCTATCACCTTTCACTACTTCCTCGAGATTCGTATTATTTACATAATGATTTTTTGTTTCTCCTCACTTGTTTACTTATCTATCAATTCCATTTCTTATATTCGCTATAAAATGTACAAATCTTTAACTTGTATTGTCCATTTCCTCATGTTTTCTCTTCATTATGAATTTTATGTTGAACAAATTATATGGTACATATTGTCTTTAAAAATAACAAGGAATATTTGCAGTTTAAGAGTTTTATAAGTGCGGTGAGTCGATATGCATTCCGTGAAGGCATATACATATGTAACTTTTATGTTTTACGACAAAAATATTCAGCCATCACGAACAATCAGTTGTCACTTGTCACTAATAATGTAGGCGATCAAAACAAATATATGTGAATGGGACCGATCTAAACAAAGTTGTACCAAAAGTTGAGATATATAATGTAAAAAGAAAAAAAGAATCTTACAATATCATTAATTTGCTACAATATTTAAAAGAAACAACAAGTGTTACAAGATTCTTAGTTTTGCTTTTTTCTTCCACAAACCAAAAACAAACAAAGTAAATTCATTATTTAATACTATAATGAAGAACTTGAAGCTTCATGTGAGTTTGCTCATTAACTTTATTTTGCATTATGAGTTATATTAGTTAATAACATAAAATTATTAATATCTCCTTCACTGTGAATTCACAAGTCACTAGCTAGGCTGGGTACAATGTAGTTGATTGATTTCAAAGATGATATCATTTGTTTTTTCCAATGCTATATGGTCTTAAAATTTTTGCTTATTGGGTCAATGCAAGGTTCCAACATAAACTGTGTCCCTATGTCCCATGTGTGTGTGAAAAGAAGAGTTTTAAGTACCCCTTAACATTTCTATTAAATTTTAGCAAAAAAAAAAATCATATTAATGAAAAGAAGACAATGGACCTATGTTTAGTATAAGTCTAGGCAGTCAGGGATTTGCAATTTTTTTTATCAAGTTTGGGCATTTTTACATTTTTATCTCTTCTTTTTAAAACACAATCACAAACATCATTTATAGAACCGGTAAAAGTGTAAAAATCCACAACCTGATAAAAAAATGGTTTGCAACCCTGACTACCTAAACTTGTTGGTTTAGTATAGATTGTGACAAACACATTATAAACAAGTCATTTACTATATAAATGAGTAAAAATATAAAAGAGTCAAACCCTAACTGAAAAATGATTGATTGTTACGACTGCCTAGACCTCCTCTTTAAGATATGGAGCAAAAAATGACAAGGGATACAACTTGGACAAGTTTTCAGCTAGCCAAAACATAAACTCGTGCCAAGCCCAAAAAACTATAGGTTCTTAATTTTGTAATCATAATATGAAGTTTTCAATGGTTTAATCATGTTGGCTACGTCTTGGCAATGTATTTTTTTATGTTTCTTTGTTCTTCCTGGTGATTTCTAATTGATGATCTCAACCCTTATTATTTAACACAAATATCAAATTTTTAGTATTGTACTTTTTCAATAAACAAAGTCCAAGAAATTTGAATATCCAAGTCAACATGTTTTGTCGAATCATGAAGACTCACGTGTATGTCATAAATTATTTCACACATTTAACAATGTGTACCCTTTCATATCGGCATGTCTCTTGATCGATCCATGTTCGCTTCCCTTGCAATCCAATTAGTAATGTGCATTTTAATAGTAAACTTTGAGATCTTATTTCTTGAATCATTGACACTTTTTTAATTTTTTCAAACATGAAGATTTTTATTGAAGGTAAAAAAGGAAACAAGATACAAGGAAAATCATTTCTACATCAAGGAATGTCAAGACACTATGAAAGTGTTTTAAAAATAAGTCTTTAAAAAGATTACAATCCACCACGACAATTTCCTAATCTCAACAAAAATAGAATGTTCCGATTTGTTGAGCCCCTATAAAACCTTCATTTTTTTTTTCTTTCCACACACACTACATGAGCACGTGAGCCCTAATCTAAATAAAGATAGAATGCTCTAATTTGTTGAGCCCCTAAAAAACTCTTATATTTCTCTCTTTTCATACACACCACATGAGCACGTGAGAACCCTACACCATAACCACTCCGCGCATCAGGATTGATTTGTTTGAGACAACCAACTTGGCCAATCCAATAGGGAACCTTGAAACATCAGACTCGGGTCGAATTCTGACAAGAAACTTCTTCAAATAGATTTGGAAAATCTGCAAGGAAGCATCAAGTGATCAAGAGTCTCGTCATTCTCATTACAAAGCACTCAAAGACTTCCTGTGTGAAATTCTCTCTTCCTTAACCTATCTTTAATCAAGATCCTCTCATGCAACATCGACCAGCAGAAGAAATTGATGCAAGGAAGAAGATTTTTAACTCAAACCAAATTCTTATGAGAGGAATTGAAATGGTTGAAGTGAGTCTCATAATGAGAAGCAACTAGCATATCAGAAAATTCTTTAACCGATAAACCTGCACCTTTATCCATCCACACCAAAACATCAGATCCCTCCGAGAGCATCTAATTATCCAACAGTTGCATTAAACTGGCGGCATTCTCTAACTCCCCATATATTAGGGGTTTCCGAAAGGAAAGATCCCAAGAAACTCCATTGGACCAAAAGTTGCTAACTCTCATATTTCTCTGATTGTTAATGATAAACAACATTGGAAACAAATCCTTTAAAGGTTGGTTGCTACACTAAAAGAAATTTTTTTTTTTGGAGAAAATCACATGGGTTGAAAGCAGTATGAAATTTCCACTTTTTAGTTTTTCATCAGCAATATTCACTACAAGAAATTAATATTTTAGCGTCGGTTACGTAGCGATGGTTTGAAAAAAGTCGCTAAATACTTTATTTAAGGACGGTTATTCAACTGCCGCAGAATAATATTGTCTGACGACGGTTATTAGTTACTTGCGACGGTTTTACCCGTTATTATAAATAAAACATCAATTTTTTATTAAAGCATCCAGTTGGGTACAAATAGCATCCCAGTTGGGGTTTCTTCTTCCTCTTTGTCAATCTAAACATATGAAATAAACAACAAGAACGTATAGAATAGAAGAGAAGAAAGAGAACTGAAGAGAAGAAAAAGAAATAAGAGAAGAAGAAGATCAGTCGATCTTGGCTGGTTGTTTTCACTTGGGGTTTCTTGTTGTTGTTGTTAGCTTGTTGTTGTCCGATAGTCGCAAAGAGCTAGGGACTGAGAGGGGGACGATCCACACAGAGAGAAACGAGTGTACGATTGACCGATCTACTACTGCTACCCGTGAAATCAAATCAGAGGTATGTTCTTTTTCGCAAACCCTTCGATTTCTTGTTCTTCCCCATCCCCATCCCCATTTGAATCATGGCGCCTGAACCTGAAGATATCGATATCAACAACGAGAAGAACCCTTGCCCACTGGATGAAGACGATATCGATATCCTCAAAACCTATGTATGTGCTAGTCTTTTCTCTCCCTTTTTTTGTTTTAGGGATTATTGTTCATCATCAATCTCTAGGGTTTCTGATTCACTTGAATTTGGTTTTTTTTTTAGGGGTTGTGACATTTCTCTAACAGAATAAAGAAAGTGGAGAAGGAAGTCAAAGAGAAAGAAAACTAAGAAGGTCAAGGATGAGATCTGAAGCAATTCATTTGCCAATTGGTAGTGTAGGTGCTTAATTTAAGAAGGGTGAACTGTTGTTTTTCCTCACAAAATTGATTATGATATATTTATGGCATTACTTTAGTAAGAATTCAGCAGAACGAAGCCTGGATCCATGTTGACGTGTTTTTCATTTTCTGTAGAGGATTTCCTGTTTGGTTGAAGTATGTTCCAGGAATCAGTCTCATAACAGATAATGAGCCTTTCAAGGTCACTATCTCCTCCAATTTCTTCTTATTATTATTTTTTCTATTTTCCTTCTCAAGTAATTATGCCAAGCTAGACACAAAAATAGAAATGAAAAAAGCAACAAAGCAATTTCTATTTTATTTACTTGCACTTGATTTATGTATTTTTATTTTCTCAAAGTATATATTTAGTGTTTTAGATGGCAATGCAAGGGTTCAGTGAGAAGATTGTGGGAATGATGAAAAGAGAAAAGATGTTCGAGACTCAGGGTGGCCTGATTATCATGTCTCAGGTACGATTGTAAGTTCATTGCTTCTTGCCCTTGAGCTAGAAGTTGATTCATTGTAAAAACATGGTGTTTCCCAAATTACTTGGTACTTATGATTTGTAATGTGTAGTAAGTTATTCGTTGATTGGAGTGTATGAAATGAAGTGAAACTAGTTTCCCATAACTTACGTTCAATTTTCTTGCCATAGATTGAGAATGAGTATAGGTGTGAGAGTAAAGCGTTCGGATCGGCTGGTCATGCATATGTGGATTTCGCTTCAAAGATGGGTATTGTTGATTTTATTGTTTAGTAGTCTTAAATAGATATTTCAGAATAATTTCTTTGTTTGTGTTCCCTATTGTTGATTGGTGAGAATTGCCTTTTTGTATAAAAGTTAATTCGAAGGATGAACCAACCTGGGTGTGTAATTTATTTATTTTCATCCATCAGTAAATAAATCTATTTTAAAAAGTGCCAAATTGAGATATTACTCTACTTCAGGGTTTTGATTTATAATGACGCCAGTAAGAGTGCAACAATGATCCGGGTATGCCTTGTTTTCTTTATATTTTATGTATTTGGTTGTTTATACTTGCTTGGCAATATTTGGTTTTGTTTATGAGCTCACTGTCATGTACTTTTTGTTTCTCATCAAAGGTTGATAGTGCAAACTAGCATGAAATACTCCTTGAAGTTGTGCAAGTTTTTGCTGATCTCAACCTCATTATAACTAAAGCTTATATATCTTCTGATGACAGTGAATAGAATTGGTATGTAAACAAACATGAAACTCCTTTTAAGTATTGGACGGTGTATACAATTGCATGTAATTTAAACCTATTCAAGATAAATAATATGTTTTTGCTAATTTTGAATGGAGAAACTTGTAAGTTGTCTAGCATAAAGTTTCACATTCTTTTTATGAACCTCCATTTCTCAAGTTCTAGTTTATTGTATTTCCTAGACTAGCATATGGGGTGTTGGATACTTGTCCATGGACAAAGTAAACAAGGAATAAGAAAGGCAAAAAAAAATATATATGATAATACAAGATAGACTTTGTAATCAAGAAAAGTGACAAGAAAAGTGAGGATTAGTGTTCGGTTGATGTGATGATGTGAATTGTCAAATATTAAACTCAACATAAAGGGGAGGAATAGGAGGGGAATAGGGTTGAACAAGAAAGTACTTTCTTGACTATTTCAATTGTTATGCAATATGGATTTGTATATTTCTTAGATACAAAGTATATAAATTTAAAACTACGTCCATGTTGTTGGAGGGCGGCAATGTTTTCTTTTGCAGCCATGTTCACTCTTTCCGTTATCAACAATTATAGTTTTGGATTTTATCAATAAAATTGCCTTTAGTTCAATTGTGAACGTTATAGCTCTTAGACAATGTTTAACCAAATGATAATATGACCATATGGGGCATTGAGGATTGAAATATGATCTTATTTTCAATTCATTGTTCTTGAGCTCCTTTGTTTTGGTTTGTGGTGAAATGTTCTCATAATTTTTTGTGATTTTCCAATGCAGGGAAAGCATGATCAGTGATGAGTACCTAAGCTTGTGGAGCATTTCGTACTTCAGTTTCTTTTAAGCTTACCAGATAGCCATTGTACAACTTCGGTTTTAGTTGTTAGATGTGAGCATTGACAATATGTAATAATTTAATTTGTGATTTTCCTTGGATCATACAATATTGATTTTGAAATGAAATTAAGGTCCCTCTTGATGTATGATGACAGTATCAAGAGTTGTATCATTTATATTATTTTGATTTGAGTTTAGAAGTTGTGCACATGTTGAGTAGATTGTCTCCACCCTATGAAAAGAAAATACTACAGCAGCGGTTACAATCGTCGCAGTATGCTCACAGATTTTAGCTGTGGTTGATAACCTTCGCTAAAAATAAAAAATAGATGGGTTCAACAAGTTTTGCCTATGTTGCTGACAATTGTAACCATCACTATATGATATTTAGCGACGTTTTTGTCAGTGGTTGTTGCCAACCGTCGCTATATGTTAGTTAGCGATGGTTATGCCAGCGATTGCTGAAAACTCGCCTTTATTAGCGGTTGTAATTCGTATTGTCTTGATATACCAAGCTTGAAATGGAACTAATTTCATTTTAGTCACATTAAGAGTCACAATTTGAATTGTTTGTTCCAAACATAAGCAACGTTATATATAACTCTGCTATCTTTTGCAGTTTTTCTTCGCCTCTTCCACCTGATCTCTCCCATTTTCCATAGTAAGAATTGTATTATTCGACGAAACACAATTATAAGGTTAAATTTTATTCAACTACCTTCCTTATCTACATATTCCCATCCCTACCATTACTGCAAATACATCTGCACGTAATCAATCTTCTGGAGTAGTATTTGTCCATTCTTCCAAGCTGGAAAGAGGAGGGACCATGTGAATCTCTACATACATAAATAAAAGCTCCAACTACATCTCTACATCTCTGACAACAGACACCACACTGACACTCTACTGCTCCAGATGAACCTGCAGCAGTAGCAACAGATTGGAAATCACAGGGAAGCTTCTCCTTCTTAATTTCTCCGCGTTTTATTGTGTAATTGCCTTTTGCCTTGCTTTCAATATTCTTCAAAGTTCGAACCATATACTCTTAACAAAGGACCGCGATTTCGCGAAATATTTCATTTTTGAGATCTCAATATTTAAAGTACATTATTTTGATGCGTTATTCGAAATATTTCATGTTTTTTTTGTAAAATTTCAACATTTTCCTGTAAACCCAAATTACATTTTTTCAGCCTAAATATTTCATCATTATTTTTAGATTTTAGCATTTTCTTGTAAAACTCAAAAAAAAAACTATATATGAAATAGATTATACTTATAGGGATAATTGTTTACTTAGGTTTCATTTAATATATTTAAAATGTTTATTAGATTAATTTACTTGTATCTTACTTTCCGCATATTCATTCGTGTTTGACATATTCTCAAAATTTCTACATATTTTTTTTACATATAACAAAATATTTTTTGAAATAAATTACTTCAAAAGAAGAAATCACAATCCTTTCTCTTAACGTTGTCAAATATATATATATATATCTTTAGTTTAATTAGAATTTGAAATAATTTAGTTTTAAGTTTTAACTCATCTTTCTTCAGTCACCATGACTCCACGAGTGGGTCGGGACATAATTCTTTGAATTCTACAATGTAACATCATCTCATATCAACGACCAACATTCACTTGACTGGCCTAAAATTCTGTGATACCACATTGGTTTCAACATTCTTCCACTGATCGAATGACATCCAAACTTGCCATGAAGGAATAAAGGAAATACAAATACCACATCTGCAAAACCCTAATTTGGGTGAGCTACTGGAAACTTTGTAGTATGTTGCGTATTCCAAACTAGGTCAAGTTTTGAGGTCAAATTGTGAATTCCAGGTACAAGGGATTCAGATTTTCTACTTTGTAGTATGTTGCGTATTTCATATTTGTACAATTAATTACTAGTAGACTATAAAATGTTAGATGTCTGTAAATAGTATGCAAGCTTTAACTCTAACCATGAGTATGTGTGGCTTGAACAAAATTCTTATCATTTTTAGCTATTAAAAACTACGATTTAAAAAAAAAAAAATTTATCTGAGTATATGCGGCAAATCTTGCACGCCATTGATGTATGTGTTACACCTAGGATCACATAATCAAGCAAATAACAAATAAAAGCATAAAAGACACAGAGATGTACGTGGTTTGGCTATATGCTCAACAACAAAAGAGTATGTAAAAAGTGGAACTTTGACTTAGAGGGCGTTTGTTTTTCTTAAGTGCTTAAAAGCTAGGAGTTAGAAGTTATGAATGAGCTTCTAAATGAACAGTTTGTTTTATTTTTTAATGAGCTGCTGATTAGAAGTTGTAAAATTAAAAGATGTTTTTTTTAGATGCTGAATAAGAACTATTTAACAATTTTGCTCCACTGAGCTGAAAAAAATTTATAACAGAAATATTGTGCTTAAAATCATACCGAATACGACTGCAACGTTATTGTTGAATCTGAACAATATGTCTATGGTATTTTAATTAGTTATTGAATGAAATCATAAATCCAAATATAAGTTATTTGATTTGATATTTTATGATACACATAAGACACAAAAACTACATGCTAAAAACATTAAAATATACATGAGATTGAGATTTTGAGAGATGAAGAAAAACTTGAAAATACATGGAAAGAAAATAAAGATGAAGGAAAGAAAGTATGCTGCCAAAATTTTAGCCCTACTTACTTTTAAGAAGATGGGGATAACAATTATCATTACAAAATTATGTTAAGGTATTACTGGAATAATTTTTTACTAAGCACTCAATGCTAAGTAATCAGTACCTCCCCATTGCTTACTCCAATCAGAAGCAAAATTTCTGATCAGAACTAAAAACAAACACTTCAAACAAGGTGATCAACTTCTTATTAAGACTTCTGACTCCATTCAGAAGCAAAAAACAAATACCCTCTTAGTATTCTCACTACAATGTTCCTACGAAGAAACATTATACATGTTTTGGTCAGGGAAGCCCGCATCAGGATACTACAACTTTCTTTGCTTTTCGATACCATAATAGTGTCTCAGGGTGCAGATAGAAATCTGGTCGGGTTCCATGAACTCAACAAAATGAGTGTCATTCCCTTTTCATTGCCAAGAGAACCTTCAACCTGAATCACATGGTTCTAGAATGAGTGACATTCCCTTTTATAGGAGTTTTTGTAGCATCATCATATGCTCATGAGACATGATATGAATTAAGTCGTGAAGATGTATAGGGAGTGGCATAAGCGTGAACTTTGACCATTGATCTTTTTGAAATCTGTCTTGGAACAGAAATTCTAGTCGGCTTGGTATTGGTGCCTGGTTTGCCCGCCCGGTAGGCCTTTTTACATCTTTTGTCCCTCCTTTGTTGTGATTGTGTTTAAAAAGAGAGGGGCAAAAAATGTAAAAAGGCCCCTCCAGACGCCAATACTAGGCCGGCTAGAAGGGCTCATCTCGAAAAACTTGATACTATGCTCCGATTGGGCCTATGACTATTCATGATTCTATATTGAATCAATTCCATACCGATTCCAATTAAGAGGAATGTTATGGTAAAACTTCATTTAAAACGATGTGGTAGAAAGCAACGGGCAACTTGAAGGACATGATCGATTGTGGATTTTTGTCTCCATCATTTTTATAAATGGTTTCGAAGTTGCCACATCAGTGAATTATTTTATGTTGGGAAATGGAACTTCACGATTCTCAAGAAACTGAGGGTGGTTGAATGATGGATCTCTAGATTCATTGTCTGATTTTGTTCGTGAGTAGTGAGAAAATGGTGAAAGAAGGCGATTTTGGCGAGATATGTGTTTATTTGAATCTTAATAGGGGCGCAGTTGTTGTCAGCAAAGCAGCCTAATAGCTCAACCCAGCATAGGAATGGTGTCACTGATTCTCGTTAAAACCCATGCTTTTTTTATTTTGGAAATTGAGTTGGGTTTTAATGACTCCAAAACTTTTATACAAATGAAACAAAAGTAAAAGCAAATACTGAAACAAACTCTCACAAGAGAGTATTCACCAAAACAAACCTAGACTACAAACCAACTCAGCCTTTGTACATTTTGTTTGCTTTCTTAGTTCTATTAGATTTTCGGGGACAGAGTCTAAAATTTTTGTGTGGGTTTTAGAGAACGTCTTTGCAGCCAATTCTGTAAAACATCATCATCACTGGAGAAGCCTGGCTCATGCTTTTCTTCAGGAACCTGACAAATTTCCTATCTCAATCTATTGCATGTACGATTCTTATCCTCTTCCCATACATCTTTTAACCAAATGTAGTTTGCCTTCACTGCATCTTTGCCATGACTTGCAATAGCTTCTTGCAATGTAGAAGGAACTACGTTCCCCTTTTCGTATTCATTTATCATCGTTAACGCATATTCAATCTCAGGAAGAAGAAGAAAACTTTTCGCTTTATTCAATTCTGCTTTGGTGAGTTGTATCACACTGCGGTGCCCAAATTTCTCACCATCATCTTGGGAGCTGCTTTCTTTCTTTGCACATGAACTATTGGCTGCCGGCATGTTGTTGACTTCTCCTACTTTATCATCCTCGTTTGAGTTGGGCACAATTTCATTTGGGTACTTACTTCCATGTTCTTCCACCAATTCTTTGTCATTCTTTTCTATTGCCTGATCTTCTACAACTGCTGCCTGATTTTCTTCTATCATTGCAACATTGATGTCATTTACATTATGAGCAAAGCTGTTGAGCATAGCTTTGTTTGCATTCGTCAAATGTGTTAGTTTTTCAGGAGTATATCCACAATTTGAGTCCATCTTCTTGGTTGAGTTCAATTTTTCTGAACTGATTTCAACTTTGTTCTTGGCCCTATTAGTACCAGCTCCATCACTGTGTTCATTAGCTGAATCCGGAATGATGGGAAGATTTGTAGTCTTTTGTTGATAGTATTGTTTTTTGTGCTTCTTGTTTTCTGCTCTTTTGAAGCATTCCTGATCAACATTTTCTGACCCCTCCTTACTTTTTTCCTTCTCCGATTATTGTTGGGTTGCACCGACTTCTTCAACTCAGGGTGTTTCACCCAACATGTTTGATCAGTATGGCTTTGAAGTCCACATTGGTTGCAATACAATGGTGAAAAATGATACCTAATATGTTGTCAGAAGCCTGATAGATCTGGAGCTTGTATCCATATTTTTTCTGGAAGCGATTTTGAAATATTCATCCAAACACAAACCTTAGCTACAGATGGTCTTAAGAGGTGTCTTGTAAGGTTGTCCATGGCTAGAAATTTACCAATCGATTCTACAACTACTTTGAAAAGTTTAGGCTGAAAAAAAAATCAATGGTAAATGAGGGAGTTCGATCCATACCGATTTGTTGCGAGAGTCTCTCTTGCTATCAAAAGAAGAATCCCATTTTGAAAGCATGTAAGGGTACCCTTTGATATTGCATTTCTCTCTTGCCATAACTTTGATTATTGCTTCTTCAGATTCAAACTTGATTAGAACATGTCGATAGTCTAAGGCACTAATTGTAAATTCACCGGGAATGCCCCAATACTTAGTCACTGCATCTCTAATGTCACTAAGGTAAGGTCTTTCTTGAGCAAATTTAATCACCAAAGCATATTTCATATACATCTTGCCTCTTTCAAGATCCAGATTTGATAGAGAAACAAAGGGCTTACCATCAAAAGTCGAATATACATGGTCTGTGGGTGACTCATCAACTTCATTAGGTCTGAACCTTCCCACAATTTGCAGAAAAAGAGTGTCAGTCGTCTTGCCAACCGTGGCTCCCTCGCTCCCCAGTGGCTTGTCCGTGGTATTTATGTCCAAGTCTATCGAGTTGTCATCAAATCGATTCAGCCAAACAACAGATCTACTCGATCAACAACAGATTGTGGCTGGACGTGCCAAATCTGTGCAAATCAGAGTCGGAATCGAAGAAGCCCTCACTGAGTCGGAGTTGCAGATGTGATCCCTCTCGCCTGCCTGAGTCGGAGACGAAGAAACCCTCACCTCCCCGGACCAGAACCCAGATTTGATCTCTCACCTACGGCTTGAGGTAGAGATCTCGCCTACCCGATAGATCGCCTCGCCTGCTCTCGCTGCTCGAGTGAGAGATCGCCTTGCCTGCTCTCGCCGCTCAATGTTTCTTATCACCTTTTTACATGCTCTTCTACTCCAATCTTCAGTTTCAATTATTTTAAAACCCATGCTGCATTTGCAAATTGCAATAAAGAGATAACTCAGATAACTACTTGAATTCTTTTTGGAACGAGGTTTATAAGAAAGCCATAAATAGTATAGATGTTCACTGCACGTACCTTAAACTTCACTTTGCATTTCACATATGATCTATTAGCAGCCTGATAGTTCAACCAATCAGAGGAATTGTGACCATGCTGCATTTGCAATAAAAAGAGAACTCAAATAACTACTTGAATTCGTCTTGGAACAAGGTGTACAAGAAAGTCACAAATTGTATAGATGTTCACTGTATGTACCTTAAACTCCACTTTTGCATTTTGCATTTGATTCTTTAGCAGTCTGATAGCTCAACCAAGCAAAGGAATGGTGTAGTAATGGGCTTCCACTTTTGCATTTTGCATTTTCCTTTCATTTGCATTTGATCCTTTGGGTTGACTTACTTGAAATTCACTACTGAAACTCAGGTCACTTAATAGAGTTCAGTAATGGGCTTCCAGTATCAAGCTGCATGCAAGATCAGAGGAATAAGAAGCAAAAAATCCAGTCAGGTAGAATGCCAATTAAGCGACCTGCTACTAATAACTTCAATGTCAATGGATTGAATGAGAACCTGAATGTACTTCAAGATTCCGGATGTTACCCCTTATACAGATTGTTTACGAATTTCTTCAGCTTCTCTGTTGACAAGATCTTGATATGTAACTTCATGTCGTTAAAGTGTTTTTCTAGCTTCATATACAACTCTTGTAAATTTAAACTAAACTAGATAGTAATTACTGTTTATTGCTTACCTTCCCTAGTAGCCTCTGTCATGTGCATATCATCATCTCATCAACTACAGGAGGCAAAAGTTTATTTTTTTACTTCTCTGAAACAAGTTGGTAATCAATGTCTGAATGCCATCTTGATACATTTAACACTTTCAGCACAAATGGAATTGTCTAGGGATCGAAATTCAACAATAAAAGCTGTAAGATCACTAAAATTCCTCTAGTGCTACTTAGATTTTGATTATGAACCAGCTTGAGAGAAACAAGAGTTTGAAGTTAAACTTGGCGTACTGTACCTTCAAATTGGAGTTATAGCTTTCCACTTAACATCCTTCACGTCTTTCTCATTTTGAAACCATCCTTGGAAAAAAAGCGTGTTAGATTCATCGCCAATAGCATTCAATACAAAAAAAAGTAGTATACCAACCCTAGAATTGATTCAATCATGGCTTGCCTGAGGAAAAATGCAAGATCAATCAGAACACACTTAGCACAAAGTAGAAAAGATGAACCATAACTTACAGCAGAATGCATAATCATGAATGCACGACTATGGGTGAAGTAGGATTCTCCTAGTTGCAAAGTGATGCATGACATAGATATATGATCGTATTCATTTAAGAGTGGTTTCACCCCCTTTGCAAGGTCTAGTTGTCTAGCCCTTTTATTTTGTCATTTAATCACAGGTGCACGGGGAGGGGGGTGTGGTGATCAAAAAATCATCAAATTAGTAATTGGAAACTGTCACAAAGAGGTCAGTGATCGATGATCACTCTGTCCACCATGGTTCATAAGCCACACAATACTATTTTATATGGAGATAAAAAAATAGTTTTATAGATAAGTATAAAAGAAGAAGGCTACACCGACAAGTGCACATCCATAGAAGTATATGAAATACTAAAGCATATAAACATGTGCATATTTAAAAGGTAAATTTTGATTTACTTGATAGTCACTAATGTGAATGTAAAATTTTTGAAACTCCACGTGGTCTTTACCAGTTATAAATTGAATATCAGCACTTTCGGGTACCATTCAGAGATGACAAAGAAAACAGCAAAGCAGATGCGTGCATAACACTAGCAAAATAGGAAAACTCCAGTCAGGTAGAAGAATGTCAGTAACCTTGTAACAGTGGTTCTGGCAACATATGGAAAGAGAAAACTTGAATTGTTCAATCTTCCTGATATTGCCCTTTGTTAAACTGGCATGTAACTTTCATTTCCAATTATATTATTTCTCTTGATTCCCCTCCTTCAGCATCCATTCTTCTAATTTTTTTTTTTAAATTTTAAATTTTATTGGTTTTTTATCTAAACAGCAGTAACTAGAAATTGAAAACCCATTACGCAATTTCCACGAATAAGAAAAAAGTAAAGTGATTATTACCTAGTCTTTGAAGAATCTAAGCCTTGACAACTGGGCGCCGTTTCCTTTCCATTGGTGAGGGAACTTGAATCTAAGTGGCATGATTGCAGCTGCAGGAGCAGTACAATCTTTCCATTGTATGAGATATAGGTTTGGTTCACAAGCTTCGTCTTAAAAGTAGCATGAAAGCTACTTGACTATCAAAGATTCATTGTATATGAATCTGCAGTAATCGACATGAGGAACTGCATGATCAATGTGGACTTAATAAGTCTAGCTAGAGCAGTTGAGGGTGACAGGTTTCTGGATTAAAATGGTATAGTTAAATGGAGTTGCTGTTGTAAGCAAAGCATCTAACCAAGTTGGGGAGCGATACTGTTGCTAAATGTTTAAATTCCTGCTACATTGGCAACAAAACCATCAAATTCTGAAGTAAATCAAAAGTCTTGGAACAAGGCTTATAGTAAAATGCAAATTAAACAGATGGCCTAATGTTAAACTCACCTTAAAGTTCATTCTGCATTGAGATTGAGCATTCCGACTTTGACTTCTGAAAAAACATTTCTAGTTCCTGAGCATTATAAACCATGCTACCTTTACAGCTACATCCAAAAACTCTCGTTGTTTAATTAATATAACAATTTGATTAAAAAGAAATTGATTTAATATAGTACAATTTTACCAAAGCACAAAAACAGTAATAAATTTGCAGCACATAATAAGGAGATCTCACCTCTTTCATAGGTATTTCATTCCCTATCTGTTAAGTACCAACCAATACTCCTCAAAAGCCCGAGTTGTCAAGAAGTGGAAGGCTAATTACTTAACTAGGATCGTAACACTCTCCAAGGTTAAGTTAGTGCGGCCTTGTAACTCTGTTCCTTTATCGAAAAGGTCGAAAATAATGATCTGGGACAGTCGAGAACAAGCTGAGTAAGCAGCCAAGTTAACAAATGAATCAGTTTGGGAGATTTTGTTTTGTAAATCCAAACAGCCATTTCCAGTTCCCCATTTCATTTACTAAGTAAAAAAAGAAAGTAATTAGACTTTACTTGTGTCGTTTCAATTATTTTGTGAAAGATCTTAAATCGTTGCTTCGGAAAGACTACACATTCAGGTCAGGAGGTCTTCTGCTTCAATTCATATGATGATACGACATGACATTGATCATTTTTAAGGAAAATTCCGTTGAGTTTCAGCCTCCATGTATTAATATTACACACAAATAGGTATGTTAGAGATAGAGGAAAAGCAAAAAAGAAAAAAAAATGACAATGAAATAATAAGAGTTACCTGTGCTGTCAAAACCTAGGCACACTGATAATCATCCGGGAAGTGGACTGGCTAGAAAAGTGTTTGAAGCTTCCAATCGATTAACCACACTTATCTGATTTTGTTTATTTGTATACGCATTAGTGAACCATGTAACATAAAAGTTAGAATTAGAACAAAGAAATAGAGAAGTAATTAATGGGACGGAAAATAAAAATAAACGTGAAAACAAAATAATCTAAATGACTGACTCACTGCTGGAATGGGCAGAAAGCTTCAAAGTGTTTAATTACTTGTTCATAATGCTCCAATCGAACATAATCACACGCACATAAAGCTCCCCTGGCGCTGTCCTGGCACAAGGGGGCCGTCTCTCTAGATTTTTTGATAAAGAACCATTCTTAAGAGCCAGGCCCCTAGGGCCAAGCCCGTGCCAGGCCAGGCCCAATACCCTCCATCATCCTATAGATGTTCATAATGCCCCAATCGAACATAATCACACACATAAAGCCCCCTGCATTGTTCTGCCACTAGGGGTCTGGCTCTCTAGATTTTTTGATAAAGAACCATTCTTAAAAGCCAGGCACAATACCCTCCATTATCGTAGAGATGTTCATAATGCCCCAATCGAACATAATCACACGCACATAAAGGCCCCTGGTGCTGTCATGGCAATAGGGGTCTGGCTCTCTAGATTTTTTGATAAAGAACCATTCTTAAAAGCCAAGCCCCTAGAGATAGACTGAGATGAATCAAAAAAAAAAAAAAAATTTAAAAATATTCTTAAAGAAGAAAAAGACATGATTGCATATAAAAGGAGAAAGTCATTAGCCGAAGCTTCCCTGCTGTCAGGACTCAAGGTCAGAGGCCTTCCTAATGGTCTCAAAACTCAATGTTCCCTTTTGAAAAGTGCCCAAATGCTTAACATCTATATTATAGGGGGAAGGTTTGAGCTCTTGACTGTGAGGACGTGTTGCCTCCATTGCATAGTCGGGCCAGACTGTACCGCTAGCAATTTTATTGTTTTCTTTGCATTGCTTTTCAACTTCAAACTTGTATTTCCATCGATCGATAGCATCGAACTGGTCTTGAGCAACGTCCTTCCGAACGTTCCTCCCTATTGTAATCTATTGAATGTGAATGAGAGCTTTTACTGACTATTGTGCATTGTTATATTGTTTACAGATTGATATTGTGCATTCTCAAGTTAATATTTGTGCCCGTCAAAGTAACTACTCATAGGCTTACTAGTGAATTGGATAGCTAGTGCCGCACAGATTACTAGTCCGTGACAGTTGGTATCAGAGCCAGAGCTTGTTGAATGCAAACCAGGATGCAGGAAATAAATGAGCGCCTTAGCACTATGGAGGAACGACAGGCCAGTCGAATGCATAGACTGGAAAGCAGAATGGACCAGTTGAACACTTTGGGAGAATAGATTAGTCGGTTGGATGGACTCTTTTCACTGGCAGACAGAGTGGATTCGCTGGCTGAGCACGTTGATAACTTAGAGGGACGAACAGTCGCAATGGAAGAGTCGCCTCACCCCACAGCTCAGGTGATGAGTGACTTCCAATTACAGTTGGAGGACTTATTTGCAAGGGTTGGTTTGCTAACCAAGGCCACTGGGACGACTGATCACCCTAGGATGAAAGTACCCGAGCCAAAGTCATATGCTGGGGCACGAGATGGGAAGGAGTTAGAGAACTTCTTATGTGATCTGGAGCAGTATTTTCGCGCGGTGAACCCCGAATCAGAAGAAGCCAAGGTTACCATGGCGACCATGTACTTAGCAAGTGATGCGAAACTATGGTGGAGAACCAAATATGCAGATATGGAAGAAGGTCGCATCCTTATTAGAACTTGGGCAGACCTCAAGAAGGAACTCAGAAATCAATTCTTGCCTGAGAACACTGATTTCTTAGCAAGGAGGAAGCTCCACACCATCAAACAGACAGGCAATATTCGAGACTGTGTCCGACAATTCTCAACTTGCTTGCTAGATATTCGAGAAATGTCTAAGAAGGACAAAGTTTTCTGTTTCATGGAACAAGCTCAGCCGCTTCTACAAGCAGAATTGCAAAGGCAGAAGGTGACAGATATTACAAGTGTTATTGCGGCAGCAGAAAGGTTTAGCGATTATATGCCCATGACTGGATCCACTTCGCTCAATCACTTCCACAGCTAGAACTGACAGTTCCAATTCAAGCTCAGGGTCGAATGTTTGCTCACCTCATCAAAATTGGGGAAACTCAAGTCAGAACCGAGGAAACTATAATTCTCGGTCGTCCAACCAGAATTGGAGTTCCAACAAAAATTGGAATGCCAGCTCTAGCAACTCAAATTACAACAACAAAGGAGGGCAAAACTACTCTGGACAGTGGAGACCATCTGCCCCTGCCCCATGCATTCTTTGCAATAGCAGAGATCACCCAACAGGCAAATGTCCATCCAAACCAGCTCTACACTCATTAATGTCACTGCTTCAAGCAGAGCCTTCTAACCCGACCGCATCGAGCTCGAACCCCACCAATAGTGAGACCTCCCAAATGGGAGCTCTACGCAAGCTCAATGCTGTCAAACGAGAAATGTATGAGCACCCACACAAAAGGCTTTACAATACATCGACATCACTATCAATGGGTTCCTTCCCAAGCATTGTTGGATTCTGGAGCGACAGACAATTTTATTGCCCCAGATGAAGCTAGACGTGTGGGTCTGAATTTAGAAGGAGATGTGGGTAAGTTGAAAGCTGTCAACTCTGAGGCAATCTCTATTAATGGTATGGCTAGAGCTGTGCCACTACAGGTTGGTCCATGGGAAGGAAGATCAAACTTCTTGGCCGTTCCACTCGATGATTTTAAGGTGATTCTTGGCCAAGAATTCTTCCGAGGAGCTGCAGCAGGACCATTACCTTTCATGGACTCCTTGGGGTTTTTCGGACCCAGACTACGCATTGTACCAACCTCAATTCGACCAACAACTCATGATAGAATATTGTCGGCGCTCCAAGTCAAGAAGGGCTTGGCCAAAGGAGAAGATACATACTTAGCTGTGGCAAAGCTAGAGATGGAAGATGATACTAGCAAAATTCCTGAGGAAGTTGCCCAAGTTATTGCTGACTTCAGCGAAGTGATGCCGGATGAATTGCCAAAGAATCTACCTCCCAGCAGGCTCATTGATCACGAAATTGAGTTAGTCCCTGGTGCCAAGCCACCCGCACGTAGTCCATATCGCATGAGCCCTCCAGACCTGACCGAATTGAGAACACAACTAGATGGCTTGTTGGAGTCAGGATTCATTCGGCCCTCTAAAGCACCTTATGGGGCACCTGTTCTTTTTCAACGAAACATGATGGCAGTCTTCGCCTTTGTGTTGATTATAGAGCCTTGAACAAAGTCACTATAAAGAACAAATACCCGTTGCCGCTCATTGCAGACTTATTCGACCAACTTGGATCCGCCAGATACTTCACAAAACTCGACTTGAGATCAGGTTACCATCAGGTCCGCATTGCTGCTGGTGACGAACCCAAAACTGCTTGTTCTAACTAGATATGGGTCATATGAGTTCCTAGTAATGCCATTCGGCTTGACCAATGCTCCAGCTACATTTTGCACCCTTATGAATGGCATGTTCCGTCACCTTCTGGACAAGTCTGTGGTTGTCTATCTTGACGACATTGCGGTTTATAGTGGGACTATAGAAGAATACCGACATCATTTGCGAGAAGTGTTCCAAATCCTTAAGGATAATCATCTATTTGTCAAGAAGGAAAAGTGCTCATTCGGCCAGACCCAGATCAATTTCTTGGGTCATGTTATTGGCAATGGCAAGATTCGGATGGACATGGAGAAAGTCAAGGCAATCCATGATTAGAACTCTCCTAAGAACGTGTCTCAACTACGTTCTTTTCTTGGACTCGCAAACTATTATCGTCGCTTCATAAGGGACTACTCTAAGAGAATTGTTGCCCTGACAAATTTGTTGAAACAAGACCGAACATGGGAATGGGATAGGCAGTGTGAAGCTTCATTCCAAGACTTGAAACTGGTCGTGATGAAAGATCCAGTATTGGCCTTGCCAGACATCACCAAGCCCTTTGAAGTACAAACAGATGCATCTGACTATGCCTTAGGGGGAGTTTTACTTCAAGATGGTCACCCGGTAGCATATGAGAGTCGAAAGTTGAATGATACAGAGTCTCGTTACTCAGCTCAAGAAAAGGAATTGCTAGCCATTGTACATTGTTTACGGGTGTGGAGACACTACCTCTTGGGGTCTCAAGTCCTTGTTAAAACGGATAATACTGCAGCAAGCCATTTCCTTACTCAGAAGATGCTAACCTCCAAGCAATCTCGATGGCAGGAAAAATTAGCAGAATTGGACTTAGTATTGGAATACAAGCCAGGGCGCACTAACAAAGTAGCTGATGCACTCAGTAGAAGGGTAGACCTTGCAGTGCTAACCCATACTGGTCCAAGTCACACCATCTTGGAGAAGATCAAAGTAGGACTACAGACAGATCCACTGGCGAAGGCGATTACAGAGTTGATCAAGCAGGGCAAAACTCGACGGTTCTGGATAAAAATGGAGCAATACTCACAACTGGTAATCGCCTCTATGTTCCGAGAACTTCGGGTCTGAGAAAAGAACTTTTGAGAGAATGCCATGACACCCATTGGGCGGGACATCCAGGTTGGAGACGAACACTTGCATTGCTAGAGAGGGGTACTATTGGCGGCAAATACAGGAGGATGTAATGGCCTATGTTCGAACCTGCCTTATTTGCCAGCAAGATAAGATTGAAAGAGATCGACCAGTAGGCTTACTCGAACCTCTGCCTATTCCAACTCGCCCTTGGGAAAGTGTTTCCATGGACTTCATTACGGGGTTACCGAAAGTGGAGGATTTCAGAAGTATCCTTGTAGTTGTCGACCGATTCTCAAAGTATGTGACATTTGTGCCAACCGGACTGACTTGCACAGCCGAAGATACGGCGCAATTGTTCCTCAAGCATGTCGTTAAGTATTGGGGACTGCCCGAAAACATTGTTAGCGACCGTGATGCTCGCTTCACAGGAAAGTTCTGGAAGGAGTTGTTCAAGCTCTTGGGATCCAAAATTAATATGTCAACAAGCCAACATCCCCAATCCGACGGACAGACTGAGCGCTTTAACTCTATGCTTGAAGAATACCTTCGTCATTTTGTAAGTGCAAACCAGAAAAATTGGGTGGGACTACTTGATGTTGCACAATTCTGTTTCAACTTACAAAAGAGCTCAGCTACTCACTCCAGCCCCTTTCAGTTAGTCACCGGTCAGCAACCATTGACACCACATACAGTGCTGACCGGATACCAAGGACCCAGCCCAAGAGCTCTTGAATTTGTCAAAGTCTGGCAGAAAAACATTGAAGTTGCTCGAGCTTATCTTGAGAAAGCCTCCCGTCACATGAAGAAATGGGCGGACAAGAAGCGACGAATCGATCCTTTTGAAGTCGGGGACTTGGTATTGGTGAAGTTAGATATGTTCAACAAGTATAAACGGACGGCTAGAGCACACAACAATTTGTTTCGCAAGTATGAGGGACCGGTACAGATTATTGAGAAAGTAGGCAAAGTCTCCCATCGCGTCAAGTTACCACATTGGCTCCGTTTCACCCATCCTGTCTTCCATGCAAGTAACTTGAAGTCCTACCATGCCGATGCCGCTGATCCCACAAGAAATGTATCTACCCGAGCATTGCCTAAGCATCCTACTAAGCCAGATCGAGAAGTGGAAGAAATCTTAGCTGACCGTCTCATCAACAACACAGGCCCGGATAGAGAGTATTTGGTCAAGTGGCAGGATGAACCTCCTTCAGAGATCAGTTGGGAGTCAGTCGAGCATCTACTGCCATACCTCTCAAAGCTGGAAGAGTACTTGGAAAAGTTCGCTGCGAGGGCGTCAGCGAATTGAGTGTGGGAGAGTGTCAGGACTCAAGGTCAGAGGCCTTCCTAATGGTCTCAAAACTCAATGTTCCCTTTTGAAAAGTGCCCAAATGCTTAGCATCTATATTATAGGGGAAGGTTTGAGCTCTTGACTGTGAGGACGTGTTGTCTCCATTGCATAGTCGGGCCAGACTGTACCGCTAGCATTTTTTGTTTTCTTTGCATTGCTTTTCAACTTCAAACTTGTATTTCCATCGATCGATAGCATCGAACTAGTCTTGAGCAACGTCCTTCCGAACGTTCCTCCCCATTGTAATCTATTGAATGTGAATGAGAGCTTTTACTGACTATTGTGCATTGTTATATTGTTTACAGATTGATATTGTGCATTCTCAAGTTAATATTTGTGCCCGTCAAAGTAACTACTCATAGACTTACTAGTGAATTGGATAGCTAGTGCCGCACGGATTACTAGTCCGTGACACCTGCCAATGGCATCCGTGTCAGCAAGGACAACTGTTCTAGCTCTTGGGTCATTGCGCAACTGTCCTAAATCTCCATGCAAAAGTGCATGACCCAAAAAATAGATGGTCTTTAGTTGCCGACTGGTTTGAACCCATGACTTAGTGGTATCATCCGTCAAGCTCTAACCATTGAGTTGTCATGCCATTGACAGCTTATGAATATTAAGAAAGGCATTTTACCTGCAAGTACATATTGGAAGTCACCTGAACAAGGTTATCTAACACCATAACTTCATATGATTGCAGACAGCTACTAATACCCGCATCTAGGTAGCCAGGCCATCCAACCATTTTTTGGTCAGGGTTGGGCATTTTTACAATTTTACCCCTTCTATAAATAATGTTTGTGGTTGTGTTTTAAAGAGAATGGATAAAATTATAAAAAGGCCCAACCCTTACCAAAAAATGGCTGGCTAACCTGGCTACCTAGCAAAACTGGGTTTTATTAGTGAAGAGTTGGACAAAAGATGCATATTCCCAATGAAAGACATGGTGAAAATGATTGCTATACCAATTCCAGCTATATGAAAATCATTTCTGTCTGGTAAAGAAAATCACCTAGGTGCCTTCTGAGGCCTTCTGACAAAGCCCATGCTTTCTTTCAAGATATCTGGATTGATGCAGACAATAGCTACCAGAGATGAGTTCAAGCTGTCACCTTTTACCATAAACCATGAAAGGTCAGCAAAGAAATCAACCAGGTAGAACCTACAAGGAAACGCCGAATCCTTACCATAGATAAAACATTGAGCAATAAACTTGCACTTGGCATATACATTCTCAATCTTCTCCGGCAATATGTACTCGCCCTGTGCCAATTTAAATATGTTCTTCTTTCTACCATAGTTTTACATATCTTTCTGGGGCACAATAAAACATCATTAACAACAATTTGAGTTGGTTAATTGACATTGCCGAAAAGACTTAATTTCATGTGTTTCTGAATAATAACAACTATGTTTCAGAGTTCTAGCTTTAATTAATGTAGTACAACTATTAGGTATTAACACCACAACAATCATAAAAAATTTAAAAAATTCAGGAGCTGAATATTAGGATCTAAACAAAAAGTAGAAGATAAAAAAAATGATAGAAATCATAGGTGATCAATCTAACTGCTAATCAGAATTTCGGTATCTAGTCTGGAAGTTCCAAAAGTGAATGTGAGACACAATTGTTAGTACTTAGTAATGCTAGAAACCTAGAAATGCCAAACTTTGTCTTCCATATAATATGTCTTTTGAGATAAACCTAGAGAATCAACAGGCTGTCAGAATTCAGACATGAATGGCTTTAAAATATAAAATCTCCAGTTTCTCTTTGGAATTTAAAAAAAAAAAAAAAGACAGAACTTCTAGTGCTTGAGAAAATATTATTAAATAAGAGATGCCTAGTGTTATTCAAAGGAAACAGTGATAATATCAAATTCTCGCAGATTCATAAATGACAGGCAGATCTTACCTATCAATGATCTTTAGGCGACCTCCAGGCCACCACAACCCTATATCCCCTGTATGGAACCAACCTTCGTCATCTATTACTTCCCTCCTGTCAGATATGATTGTATAATTCATAAGATTATACGCACATTCTCAATAAGGAGTTATTTGTTAATTAGGATAGTTATAGAATAATGAGACTTCATCTAGATGCATTAGGTTTGTAATTATCTTAGTTATTTTAAGTTTAACAATAGTGTTTTTTTTTTTCATTTCAACAATATCTCAATTCTTTTCCATAAAAGGAGAGATCTAGGTTGTCTAGGGCATGGGGTAGGACGAGGTTCTGAAAGTCACCTCGGGAACCCTAGCAGCGCAACCATTATAGAAAAAGATGATTTTGTGGTTCAATTCCAAAATGGTAGGTTCCATATTTTTAGTGTACTTAATATAAGAGAAAAACCATATCATCAGCACTTCAGAATGCCCTGGATGAGGCATTGCAGCGCTCCAAGGCATTTTGAGGTGCTTTAAAGTTGAGGTTAAATGTTTTCTCAAAACTAACCCCTGGTCATGTGGCGCTTCGAACAACACAGGGAGAGACCATATGTTTGTAGGAACGACAAGCTTTTGATTTAATGGAAGTGGGGTTATCGACCCTTAATTAGTTGTTATAAGATGATCAGGCCATTCCGAGACCTAAAAATGCCTTTATGGAGAGAGGAGCAAAGGCCATCAGTATTATGTAGAACTCTCCCTACAGCATCAAATGCACAACAATTAGCAAAGCATTTCTAAGTAAAATATTTAAGGAAAAGAAAGACAAAAGAAAAAGGACTATTTTATAAGTCATAATCATTTTAAATTGATCCTTATGGTGTGTCGGTGTACCACATACAGTAAAAGCTCTATCTAGTAATAATAATAATGTTGGGACCCAACAAAATTTTATTACTAAGTTATAACTTAATGAAGGTGTAGTTACAAAAGTTTTTTCAAGGGTTAATTGCGATATGCCCCCTATAATAAATAGTTAATATGAGATTACCGCCATGTCAGTCTTCTCCGAGAGATAGTGATCCACGCTCATTGACTGTCTATTTTCAAAATGTCCATATTTAGATAACCAAAATACCATTTAAAAATCTAAAGTTGATTCAATGTTTTGCATTATGAACAACTCATTTCAAAGAAAATCAACGGGTTCAATCAAAACAATAAGTGTAAATCGAGGAAAATCCTACAATATTAAAAAACCATCTTCTTCCCCAACCCACCTCCTTCTTCCTTCATCTCTCCCTCTCTCTCTTCGATTGAATTTCCTTTCCACCACGGTCCCCTCCCCTCCCCATCTCCGTCCACTCACGAAAACACCCTCCCTCAATCCCCGCGTCCCTCTTCCTCCTTTTTTTGTTTCAAAACCACCGCAACTCATCATCATCATTTGATAAGCTAGCTGGGGCTCACAAATCTTCATCAAGAAGTAGAAGAAGAGAAGATCACTGGATGGTCAGATAATGGTGAAGGAGACAATTATACGACTGTCATAGAATCCTTTTGTTTGTTTCGGATGACGAGATCTATAAAGCTTACTATCTTAAGGTCTGCAATCAGTTCTACAAATCCTTGATCAATTGTTATTACTTGTTTAGATTACAGTGACGAGTTTTGATTTTGCTGAATTTTGATTAATTATTAAAATTTACTCAACCCTGCTCTTGTGATTCATAAAATTTCTCCAAAATCAAATCAACCCACTATTAATCCAACCTTTGTGAACAAAACCAAGTTTCCAAAATCCCTAATTTCTCAATCCAAATCTGCAAAACCAGAAATTTGGTACCCAATTCAAGAACCTAATGTGTGCGTTTGTTTGAGATTCTCTCTGATCACCAAATTTATAAAGAAATTGAAATCCAATTTGGGAAGAAGAAAGTGTGAACGTGAACTAAAAGCAGGAACTTGAATTCTCATGGGCAAAATTCAATCAATTTGACAAACAAAGAGAGCTGAAAGGAGGGCAAAGAGGCTGAGAGAGAAGATTTTTGTGATTCATTTGTTCATTCAAATCTTCACTCTCACATACAGAAGGAACTAAAGAACTTTTGGAAGACTCTTCCACCATCCTTTTAACTCTATAACAAAACAAAAAAAGATGAAAACTTTTTCTTCTTCACCTCTTTGTTTCTGTGCTTTGTTTTCATCTTTTACAGAAGGAGACTTTTAGTTTGTTTTTTGGAAGAAAAATTGATTTTACATGGATGGGTTTTGTGATTAAAGAACGAAGAAAAGTTTTTTTTGGGGTTCATGTGAGGTGCGTGGGTGGCGGTGAGACGTGAGGCAGGGAAGATGCGATGTAGGCTGAACAGAGAGTCGGGGATAGGGGCGGGGGTTCTGAACAAAGGATGGAGAGGGAGGCGAGGATTGGAGTCAATGCTATCGTAGGTGACAAAGATTCAATCGGGGAGAAGAAGGAAGGAGTAGAAGGTTGGGGAAGCATTTTTTTAATAATTTTAATATTTTCCTCGAGATATGCTTATTGTTTTGATTAAACCCTGTGATATTCATCGATGAGTTGTTCGAGATACAAAATATTGAATCTCATTCTTACATTTTTTTTAAGAGTATTTTGGTCATTTAAATATGAACATTTTGAAAACAAACGGTCAATAAACGTGGATTGTTAGTCTTGGGAGAGACTTAAATAGTGATATATTCTAAGGATAATCTCATGTTAGCTGTTTATTATAAGAGACATATAGCAATTAATCTTTGTTTCAAACATTGAAAATTATGACCTTGGATGTTGATGATTACAAGTTACAAATGAAGTAGATCAAGAGAATAGAAAATCCATTGAAGAATTTGACATTACAACTTCACTGCACTAGTCCAATGGATAACATTAATGTATTCCTCAATCGTCTAAATGAGCAACAAGTCGTGTATGCTTTAATTGAAGAAGAGATCATTACCACAATTAGGCAAGACGGAGGAGATAATTTGGATATGACAAAATGAAAATACCAAAAGTGTCATGCTAAGAAGCTACAAAAATGCTTGAGAAGCTTAAAAAATGCTTGAGAAACTACAAAAATTTTGTCTTCAAAAACAAAGTGTCGATAATGATGATTACTAAGTACCCGCAAGCTCAAAGACGTGTCATCAACTCCAAATAATGAATCATTGCCCCAAACAACTTTCAATAAATTTTAATTTCATTTTATATTTTATTATGAAATTGCATATTTCTTAAGATGAAACCTAAAAAAATTATAACTTATTACAATGTGGAGTTTATTCCTATTTATAACTAGCCCAAATTAGGATGACAATTTTTATGACTAGATGAAGGTTATTCCTATATAGAGTATCACTGCAAAGAGGTTTTATGTCCAAAATCCATTTCCCATTTCAAGATGTCAGTTAATTGCGCATAAAACTGTTATATCTTTATCTTAAAAAAATAATAATAAATAAATAAATAACTAGCTTACCACAAGCAGGACTAGGAGATCCAACATGGCCAGATAACGTATCACTCTCATCCATACTGCTGTCATCCATACTGCTGATAACACAGGGAGTCTCCTCGTTCCATATCCTTCAAGAACAGGACAACTGAAGCATCTGTGAAATGATTATATACTCGCATTATAAACAAGTAACTTTTCCACAAAAAATGTGCGCTCAGACAAAAAAAAAAAATCAAGTTGCCTGTATACATTCCATTTTCCTGTTTGCAACTTTTCTGGAAGGACTACACTGTCTCCATGCCATGCACAGAATTGTAAGAGTTTCAATTTATTACATCAAATATGCCAAAGTACTGCAGGAAGTAAACTAATCTGAGTAGTCATTTCGACAATATTTCAATGCAAATAACAGCTAGGAGAATGTGTAGAACAAAGAAGAAAAACAATTACAGTTGTTAAGACCTCAAGAAGGGAGAATTTGAAAGATACTACGGCAATGCATCATCCAAATATTCATGTGAAGTGCTACGTAGTTAAATCATTAGTAAGACCCTAATCGGTTAAGAAGTGATGCTTGATTAATCGGGATTAATCAGAATTACTAGGCATTAATCGGCATATATTTTATATACATATTTTCTTTATCCTTCTAAATAATAAGTTTACCTCAAGAAAAAAAATATTATGCAAATGATTAATAGGTGAGTTTTGAAGGTGATTAATTACGATTAATTAGAAATCAGCAAAAAATTGCCGATTATTCGGCCACGGGATTATTCAAACGATTAATTCAAAAATCGCAACGCTCTAGTAGCGAGAAGAGATTAATCACCGATTTAATAACATAGACGAAGTGTCAAGACAACTTCAGACTTGCTTAAAAAGGTCAATCTGTGAAGTATATTCCATGTTGTGCCCCATATAACAATTTATACCCACAACTTAACACTACTATGCTAGTGGTATTCTTTCGATACTTGTGTGGCTTTAACCCAGAGTTACAGGAACCATCCCAATTCCCTTTCCTAGAAAGAATTATGAAAGTCCATACCTCTGTCTCATTGCAGAATGATTGAGAGGCACGGTCACAATGGCAGATCGCCTCATGCTTCAACCTGTCTAAATTTTCTCTGCTAAAGTTGGTTCAATTGGATCTCCCATGAATCCTTTTACCATTGAAAATATCAAAGAGAGTAGCGGTTGACATTCTTTTTCTACAAGTACTATACACGACACAATTGCAGTATTCATACCAATTTACCTCAAGTAATCCCAAAGGAAAAGCCTTCAACTAAAAAATAGATCCAAGCATCCTACCCCTACAATAAAGCAGAATGCCTCCGACATTTCTTCATAATAACCTCTATCCCATGATCACCTTTGCCGGTATAACTTATACCTCCCTCTCTCTCACACTCCCACCCTTGATATTTCCACTTAACCTTCGATTCAACCTCAGACGGACCGAAAAAAAAAATTCTTTACTCCACTAGCTAATGAGTTCAATTCAACCTCCTCCCTCCCATCCTCTCCCCCAATCCCTAATACAAAAACAATAACAATAACAAAAACCCAAATAAATTAAGTTACATGAACATAAATTTCACAAATAGTTACATTTTCGTCCTTGTAACGCCCAAGTCTTCTCAATTACCAAACATAGCCGAAAAAGGGCTAACCAATTTGGAATCATAATTAGCAGAAACATTCAAGTCAACTAACCAATAAAGCAGAAGGATGACTTTATACTTGTACGATCTGAAAGACAACGGTGACCAATCTCCACTTAACGCTATAGTGCGGTGTCCCACTAAAGAACAAACGATAAACTCTAGCTTTCTCTATAAATCAAATTTCATTTCTAATCAATTTTCAAGAAACCGAGCGAGCGAACTATTCAAGAACATACGCATTGAATAATCAAGAAAATCAAATCAAATCAAATCACCTGAAACGATTTCAGCTGAGGTATCAATGGTTTCGAGTTGCTGCGAGTTGGAATCGAGGTGGTGAGTGGAGAAGACGAAATGATCTTGAATTGCTTTCATTCGACGACGTTGTGCATCTTCAAATCTTTTTGTTTCTCTCTTTTGGATTCTTGGTTATGAAGTTTATGGAGAAGAAGTTGATGACAGTGGTGGATGAGATTGGCACGCTTTCCTAACAGAGAGAGACGTAAAAGCTGAGATGAGCTTTGGTGTTCGTAACTGGGATCTTTCAGGAATTCTAAATGTCGAGGAAACCAGCGAGGAAACGAGCGAGGACAGCGACGTGGCGGGGTGGGAGCCGTCACCCCGCTCGGGATACGCGCACAAAACATGCGGCACGTATCCCGAGCGGGGTAGACGGCTCCCACCCCGCCACGTGGCTGTCCTCGCTGGTTTCCTCGACACCTAGAATTACTCGGGATGAGAGATTCTAAATGTCGAGGGAAAAGGCGAGGAAACGAGCGAGGGAAATGACGTAGCGAGGTGAAAGTCGTTCATTTCCCTCAAGATGCGCGCGAAAAAAGTCAACGCACACATCTCGAGGGAAATAAACGACTTTCACCTCGCCACTTCATTTCCCTCGCTCGTTTCCTCGCTCATTCCCTCGACATTTAGAATTTCTCATAGACTTTTCTCGTGCGCATTTCGAGGAAAATGAACGGCTTTCACCTCGCCACCTCATTTCCCTCGCTCATTCTCTCGACATTTAGAATCTCTCTTATTTATGTTGTTGGGTTTAGGCGTAAAATGGCCGGTAATTTGAAATGATTTGAACGAGTGAGTGGATGATCCATGTATATGTTTAAGTTGGCAAGTAGAAGCAAGGGTTGTGATTTCGTTTTTCTTGGGTTCATTTGATCTTCTAATTTTATGAAATATTTTAATGCGCAATAAAAAAAAGTAAGAATTTCTAGTATACACGAAATATATTGATGCCTCCAAATTTTATCCTTTTGCGAATTTACTTGCGAAACCGATGTTAGACTGTTAAATAAAAAAGTAAATCTGAACAAAATTCACTTAAAGTTACATACATTTGTCGAATATTTCATTTACCTTTTATTAGGGGTGGGCATTTAGGACCGAAAGCCTGGACTGAACCGACAACCGGACCGATCGGGTCGGTTCGGATCAGTTTTTATTAATTATAAATGTTTCAGTTTTAAAAGCCCGCCCCGAAGTTTCTGGTCGGGGCCTCGGTTTCCATTTCTGAAGCCCGTCGGGTAACCAGCCCGGCCCGGATTAAATAGTTAAAATTTTTGTAAATCCAAAATTTTCTGTTTTTACAAATATAATTTAACTTTCTTTTGTAGGAAAACCAAAAAATTCAGCACTTTGGGCTTTGGGATTTATAAATTTAAGGACCATGGGATTAATTCAGCACTTTCTAGATGGACTTTATAAATTCAGTACTTTGGGCTTTGGGATTAATTCATTATTGACTGGGTGGGCTTTATAAATTCAGCACTTTGGGCTGAACTTCAAATACCGAAACAGGCCCAAAATTCGGTTAACTGGTCAACTCGGTTTGGTTTCGGGACTCATAAATACGGGCTTAAATTTTTTGGGTCAGTTTTCGGTTTTTACTTTTTGGGCCGGTTACCCGGACCTGCCCAGCCCTACCTTAATATAATAGACGCGGTTAATTCTCTGTGTGATTTAAGCATGTGAGGCGCAACGGAATGAGACGTTTCCTGTAACAGTCTCATTCTTCATGAATATGTGTCCGTAGAGGTGTAACTCCCTCCACGACTATTTTTTTATGTAACGTTTTTCTTATTTATGAGATAACTCGTGCAGGATCGGATTTTAGCCTTAATTACGTCTTCTTCTGATGGTCATGTTTAGGCTTTTATGAATGATACGTGGTCTACATGATGGATGCTTCCGGCCACATGTAAGGTTATGATGACGGTATATTTTGATGTATCATCATATATTAATGCATTTCAATAGTATATAAAATATGTAAATAAATAAATGTATTAAACAAATTAAATGAAGCTTAAATACTAATAAATGAAACAAATATGAAATCAATATATAATTAGAAAATCAGGGGCTTGTTTAAAAAATCAATAAATAATTAGAAGAAATGTTAATTAGAAGAAAACAAGATTACGGAAAAAAAATTCGAAATTTGTTGAAAAGCCTATGAAAAATAAATGAAATTTTGGGCACCGGGTTTTGTGTTTTTAGCCAAAAAATCGAAATTTATGAAAAAAAAACTCAAAATTTTGTTTTTCGAAAATACCTTGGAAAAATGTAAATTTCTATTTCGCTATTTTATTTTCGTAATAAAAAAATTTTGTGAGATTTCGCGAAAACTCATTACATGAGTAGAAAAAAACGGATAATAAACACTAAACTAAGGGTGGGCATCCCATCCCACAATTCCGATCTCGTTTCGTTTCGTCCCGATTTTTTCGGGTCTTAATGGGATTTAATAATTTCATACCGATCCCGATCTATAATGGGATGGGATGGGATGAAGATTTTCAATCCCGCCAATCTCGTCCTGTCCCGAGCTAATTTTTTAATATTTATTATTTTATTTATTTATTTATATAAACTTACAGATGACTGGCATAAACTCATGGTGTTTGCAGTGGTAACATAAATGTTACTTCAAGAAATAAATATTCATTAAGCAAGATAAAGATAGCAGACTGTTGCTTGAATTTTCAATAAAAGTGACTCCAATTATTTAACTTACAAATATTGATAATACCCAGGTGAAGATGAAAAATAAAAATTAACTGAGTAATACATATTCATAAGAAAACATTCAGGGGCGGAACCAAGAATTTGAGATGCCCCGGGTTGTAAAAATATTTTTTTATAATTAAAATATATGTATTGATGGTAAATCATTATGAATATGTTAGAGCATCACCAATAGGTCTATATTTATTCCCTAACAAAAAATGAAATGTCATTTTGTCAAGGAACCATGAATTTTGTTTCCCACGGTAATGAAATTGTAAAATCAGTTCAGAGGCCATCACAGCGACACAATACTCTTAGTGAGTCCCATTTATCATGTCATTTTCTAAAAGTCAGCCCACTCGACTTCATTGTTAGGGGATTTAGTGGTTACCCTTATATTTGCATGTCACATCTATATCTAATTATAAGAAAATTATTTTTCACGCTCTTATATGATGATAATCTTCGCAGCAATCACAGGCAGCACGTTGATCCCGTTCAGAACCCGTTTGGAAATGGACGAGGTCGGGATGAGGTTTTTCATATCCCATAAAGTCCCGACCCGATCCCGTATGAACGAGATGAGATAGGGATGGGTATATCTCGTCCCATCCCGTCCCGTGCCCACCTCTACACTAAACACGTGAAAATAAATACCATCAAAATTCAAAATTAAGTTAGGTTTGGTGCTAAATTTGTTTGGCCATATACTGTTTGGCAGGAGGGCAAGGAATAAGATTTCTCGAATACGAAATATTTCTTTATTTTTTCGTGTTACTGAAATTTCTTTCAAAATCCTTTTTTTTTCATTATGTCATCTCAATTTTCCGTACATTTTATCCGTTATAACTTTAGTTTAGTATTAAAATTTTGTTATATAAACGATTCTTATGCAATATATAATTTTTATGACATTACGAGTCTTGTGAAATTTTTTTTACGCAGTATAAAGAGTTTATAATGCTAAAATTATATTGTCAGTTTCAAAATTACTATCAAATTTTTTACTTTTTTTCTTAAACACTTGTTTCTTTAATATGTTGATAACTAAAATAAATATTGAATCAATTCAATAAAAACCTCCGAGTTATGCCCACATTGAGAACATGTGGAACACAAGAACAATAGAAAAACCTTGGGAATTTGAATTATCATGACACTAGCAAGACATTGCATGCAATTATATTTTTGTCAATCTCTTGTAGATAAAGTTATGAAATATGGAAAAATGTGTTCATGGGGTTAATTAATAAGCTGATTGCATAACCCATTCCTAAATCACTTTGTGGGCCGCTCATATTTCCATTTTCTGCAAAAATTCTCTTTGAGATGGACACGACCATTCCATTATTGTAGCTACCCTTTCAACATTTCAATGCGTCCCTGACACACGCCACGCTACTTTATTATATAGAAACTAAGGGTGTGTTTGGTTGCATGGAATTTTATGCCATAAAAATTTATGAGGGGACTACTAAATTTTAGGCTAAATTGATATATCACTCTACATTTATCATTTGACCACCATTTGATTTTGTGATCAATGGTGGGAATGGAAGTTCCATAAACATGGGAATCCCACTCCTTGGCCCCCAAGACATGTGATTTTCATGTTCATGGGACTTTCATTCCCATTATTGGTCACAAAACCAAATGGTGAATGTGGAGTGATATATCAATTTAGCCTAAAATGTAGTGGTCCCCTCATGGATTCCCATGACATAGGATTCCATGTAGCAAAACACACCCTAATTATCTACTTAGCCAAGTTAGGATTAAGATTAGATTAAAATAATGCAGATTAGGTGTGCACGTTTCACGCAAATTTAAATAATTAAAATCAATGGAAAATAAATGCGAGGAAACCAGTAAACTTAGGGTTTGCCATTGATTTCTTCATTCTTGAGCAGCGCGAATATCAAGGGAATAAGCGGTAAAACCCTTCCTTGGTTTCCTCGCCCCTTTCCTCGACAATAAGAAATCTCCGTCGTTAATATCAAATCCACTTTGTTTACATGGTGGACCAAAGTTGACTATTGACCTCGCGCGAAGACTAACGGCAGAAATAAATGAAATCAACTAACAAATGCTCTCTCGTGAAGCCCTCACTGATTCACAGAGTTGCAGACAGAGAGAGAAACAGAGCTCACTTTGTTCACTCTGTGCTCTATATGCTCTGTTTTCAGCCGAAAGAATGGCGAAAATGGGGAAGACAAAGCTGGATTCAGGATGGGTAGCTGCAAGATCGACGGAAGTTGAGCTGAATGGAGTGCAGCTCACCACTACTCATCCTCCGTCAGGTGATTCAGCTCCATGGATGGAGGCTGTGGTTCCCGGAACGTAAGACGTCTTTCGCACCCTCTCTTTAATCTGATCTGGTTTCTATTGATCTGTGTCTGCCTGGTGCAATCTTGTTTGATTTGAAGACATTTTGTTTCCAATTTTGCGCTCAAGTATTTGGGTTGCTTGATAAGTTGATTGCAAGATCGGGTTTTTTTAACACTCGATTGAGATTCTTAGGAAGGTTGTTTAATGTGAAGAAGATTGTTTGATGTAAGGTTAGGAGATAGATTAACACATCATTAAGAATGGTTGTTGGTATGAAAGGTTGAATGGGTTTGTGATTGCTAATGATCCATTTTTAGTATTTACTTGAGTTCATGCTACACATAATTGTTGTGGAATTGATTGTAATTCGTCTATAATGAATAAATTGCAATCTGAATATGTTATTCTGAGTAAAGATACTATCCTAATAAGTGGGTCTAGAGCATCTCCAATGGGCAGGCTCAAAAGCCAAATTTAGGGTTTGATTGAGCCTTGAGGGTGCATTTTCATTCTCCAGTGGATGGCCCAAAGCTCAATGGTTTGAGGTTTCAGCCCAAATAATTGCTAGATTAGAGCATTGGAGAGAGCTTAATCTCAAGCTCAAAAAGGTGGGTTCCAATGGGCCATTCAACAAAATCTCAAAAAAATGAATCAAAAATAATTTTTGGGGGGCAAATAAAACCTGTTTTATGATATTTTGAGTAGTTTTTTGAGTAGACACGCATAATTGTTTTGTGTGCTCTAAACAGTTCTGCGTGCTCAGAACTCTTTTGATTGTCTTGCCTACTCAAATTTGCCTAGCCCATACCCTTTTTGGCAATGGCTTGGGATGAAAGCTCAAACCAAGTGAGCTTTTGGGCTTTCATTGGAGCATGAAAATTCACCCTCAGAGCTAAAAAAATTGTCATTTGACTTTTGAGCATGCCCATTGGAGATACTCAAATGGAGAGATCAAAATCGTGGACCAATTTGAGGTTGAGGGTGAAAGGTAATATTTGAGGGGCAAACAACCGTTTTTATACTATTTGCCCTTGGATATGGGTCAAAATAGTTAAGCTAGGCACGTGGAACAATCCTGCGTGCGTAGAACTATTTTGTGTATCTAGCTCTGACCTGTACCTTTTTTTTTTAGCAATGTATTGGGTTGAAGGCTTTCCATTGGAGTATGAAAATCGGCCTTCAAAGCTCAAACAATTGTCATATTTGGTTTTTGAGCTTGCCCATTGGAGATGCTCTAAGGGTATGGGCTTGGTTCATTTGGGCGAAGGTAGACAATCAAAAAAGGTTTTGTTAACTAGCCCATTGAGCATACCCATCCTCAACCTCAACTGGATCCACCATTTTGAATTTGAGGTTGAGGTTGAGCTCTCCATTGGAGGTGCTCTTAGAGAAACAATTTAGAACCCATTATGCAATTGAAGTCAGTGATTTCTTATCCCTGTTATGAACGTTTGTGTGATTGCAATGTATATTATGAAGTCATGGAAATTGCCACTTAAAATTTGAGTCTTAAAGCCAGATGGGGCGTAACTATTGCTGCATTTGAGGTTCAAGTGATAAATGATGAAATAGAAGTTCTGATACCATATTTCAAGAAAATACTAAAGAATGGTTCAAGTCCAAAAATTTGATCTATTCAGGAAATTATGATGAATTTTGTATTAGACCGGATTGCTCAAATAAATAGTTTCTAATGGACTTTTTGTCCATTTGGTTATGCACTATGTATCATGTCTTATGTATGAAGATTTTCCTAACAGACCTTGTTATTCAACCTGAAAAATATTGCTGATTTAGTTAGTGTTTTAGAAATTTAGTTGAAGATCAATCAGACCACATGCTTGCGTGCATGTGTGTGTTCTTTTCTATTCCTTCGGCCATTGTAAGTTAATTTTTTGAGCTGATGTTCATTTGGCTTACAGTGTTTTAGGAACCTTGTTGAAGAACAACCTCATTCCAGATCCTTTCTATGGGTTGGAGAATGAGACAATTTTGGATATTGCCGACTCTGGGAGGGATTACTATACATTCTGGTTTTTTACAACGTTTCAGTGTTCTGTGGTATGTGATAAAATTATGTTCCCTAGTACATTTTATTGATGATATTGTTTTGTTCTTTATATCTGTTTAATGTTTCCTTAAATTAGTGTTTCATTTTTTTTAATGTTTTTACTGTTCAGAGTTAGAGAGACATTTTTAGTCATCTATTCCTGATTTATTTTTCATGTTGATACTATGAAAATACTTACAAAAACTCTGCTTGCTTGTTTTGAACTTTACCTTTCATACCCCTTATTGAAATGGACAAAAAGTAATCCTCACACGAAGTTCTTTCCTGGTAAACAAGGATAATCAACGGAGTGTGTTATATGTTGCAGAATAGACGTCCACCCCTAAAGATTCAGTAATTTCAGTCATTTTGCAACTTTTTTTGTCCAACTTGCTCAATTGAAGCTTATGTTGTTAAGGAAATCATCTTTGTAAAGATTATCAGTATGTCACGTATGTGTACCTGCCTTTTGCTTTAAATTTCAGGTTTAGGAGTCTCCAATTTTATAGGATTAATAAGTTAAAGAAAGTTAATTTCTTAGTTTGGCGTACCACCTTTTGCAATTTGCATCCTACCTTAGTGTCTGATTTAATTTATTTATTTTTATCTTTTTGTAGACTGGAAATCAGCATGTGGATCTAAAATTCCGCGCAATCAATTACTCTGCAAAAGTGTATTTGAATGGGCACAAAATGGTTCTGCCTAAAGGAATGTTTAGGAGGCATTCTCTAGATATTACTGGTATTCTGCATCCTGATGGTAAAAACTTGTTAGCTGTCCTTGTTTATCCTCCTGACCATCCTGGATTGATTCCTCCAGAGGGCGGCCAAGGTGGTGATCATGAGGTAGTCATCCATTTTTCTTTTTCTTTTTCTATTTAAGATGATTAAGCTTTATGTGACTCACTAACAAAAGTCATTTTTAATTCTTGTAAATATGTATCAAATTTGTGAAAAGTTGCATAATGGACACACCGATCGGTTGTACCTTAAAGACACCGATGATCAAGAATTATGATGGATGCAATACACCAGTGTTGGTTTTGTCACTTATAATGCAGACACCATAAATGCACATATGCTAGTTTTGCCAGATTTGCCTTTTCTTCGTTTAGGTTACTAAACTGACCCCATTAAGTAGAGTTACAGAGATACAAACTAAAGAAACCAACATCCTTTGAATGGGTTAGTATACTGTCGTAATTTTTTCTTTTTAATGTTAGATTCATTGAGGCGTATGCCACAGATATACATATACATATTGACATATATGCCTCTATTGTTTTCATATACATTGACATAATTTTCATTCTCGTGTCAGATTGGAAAAGATGTTGCTGCTCAGTATGTTGAGGGTTGGGATTGGATGACTCCAATAAGGTGAATTATCTAGTTATTAGATCACAGAGCCTCAACCATAATGTCTGTCACAATTCATATTGTTTGATATGTATCATGTGCTAACAACAATGTAAAAGAGGATTCATGTGTGGTGGAGAGAGAAACTTGTGTAACTCTTTAACTTTTCAATTTAAAAATATCAGAACTTCTGATCTACGTGCCAATATTTGATAAAATTGTTACTTAAAGAGAAAAATCATTGAACTTTGCAATGAAATCAACATGAGATCACTATTGCAATGAAATCTTTCCTATGAGGTTTTTGATATTATACATTAGAACATTATTTATTACAATAATAAAATTTCCCAGGTTCTTAATCTTTCAAGTTCTATTTATTCATTCAGCATGACTGAATCTTATCTTCTGAAGGACTTGATTTACCAACAGGGATAGAAACACTGGCATCTGGGATGAGGTGTCTATTCATGTTACAGGGGTAAGTCTCTTACCAATTGCTTAATTTTTTGTTATATGTTGTTCTACTTTTTGCCTATTCAAAAAGTAGCATTCTCCAAATTGATGCATAACAATTGATTGTAATGAATGCAGCCCGTGAAAATAGTTGATCCTCATCTGGTGTCATCATTCTTTGACAACTATAGTAGGATATATCTGCATGCTACTGTTGACTTGGAAAACAGAAGTTCCTCGGTTGCTCAGTGTACATTGAGTATTCAAGTGGCTGCTGAACTTGAGGGAAACTTTTTTTGGTTGAGCATCTTCAGTCTCAGCATTTATCTATTTCTCCTAATGCACATAGTCAATATACATTTCCTCAGGTTAGTAATACTTGTATCTTTGCTGATTTAAGTGAAGTGTGTTCTCTTTGTTTATGGCTTAACCATGGAGCTATCTGCAAAATATGAAAGTAATTCAAATGATAGTATGGAGGTCTGGGGGTACCAGCTTCTTTGGGATGTCTAGTCTCCCCGCTGATGCTAGTCAACCACAAGTTGCAACGTGAGTGCTTCATTTATAAAGCATTTGTTTGCATCCATGGAATAAGGCCTCTACATCCCCTCCCACCTGGAGTGATTTGATTTCTAAGTAATTTGAAGTGAAAATAAAAAATAGGAAAAAATTGCAAATTGGCAGACGAGTTGGGGAGGTGGGAGGAGATCTTTTTATTTCTGTACGAGGACTTTACTTCAGTATGCGTTCCTTGATAGATTCATGCAACGAAAGTACCATGAATAGGTAACAGAAACTGTCCTATCTCTTGAGGTTGTCATAGCTATGAGAAAACGACATCCACTGATCCATGTCAAACAGCCTTGTAATTTCAAACCCGGTCACGTCATAATTAAAGAAACTTATTGGTTCAAATATTTACATGTCACGTATCAACAGACCATATTGCATAGTAATTAGAAACATCAAGTCCATCAGTTTAAGCTATAAAGGTGATAAAATAGCTCCAGATGTGAGATCAACTCTAGAATTTGAATTGTCAGAAGATGGTTGCCTTATTACATTGGGCTGACACTAAGTCTCAGGAGAGGTTTTTGGATGTTCATATAATTCTTTATGCAAGAAGTACGGGTTGATTGCTAAATTGTGCAAGTGCTAATGAAGAATGACTCTCCAGCTTTTTTTCTACAAGCCCAACTTGTGGTGGCCAAATGGCATGGGTGAGCAGTTTTTGTACAAGGTTGCAATCACTGTTGATGTTGAAGGGTATGAAGAGTCTGATTCATGGAAGCGTCCATTTGGATTCCGTAAAATAGAGAGCTCTATAGACAGTACTACTGGTGGAAGGTGCAATCTCTCTTCAAATCTCTCGATATGTTTATGAATTTTTTTCCAACCAGGGGTACATGCTTATTAGAGTTCTTACCCAACAATTAACATTTTGCAGGTTATTTAAAGTCAATGGACAACCCATTTTCATCCGTGGTGGTAATTGGATATTGTCTGATGGGTTATTGCGACTTTCAAAGAAGCGATACGAAACTGATATCAAGTTTCATGCTGATATGAATTTTAACATGATCCGATGTTGGGGTGGTGGGTTAGCTGAAAGACCAGAGTTTTATTACCATTGTGATAAATATGGTTTGCTGGTAAGTTTGTCACCCCTCTTTTATTTAGCTCATGAATGAGTATTTCCTTGAACGAGATGGACTGATCCCATCTCTCTCTCTCATTAAACTTTTTAATTAATTTACTCTCCTAATCTTACTTGGATAACATGTTTTAAGTTTTTTTTTTTTGCTATTTTCTCTTTCTAAGAAAACTAAACAAAATTTTGAGTGGTATGTACATTGTTCTAGGTAAATAACTCTTGAAACCTGTGACTGTTTCCTTTTAAGAGTACTGTAGAACTTAAACCTTACATTAACTTGAAATTGTATGTAATAGTTGACCAATTTTTGCAGGTTTGGCAAGAGTTCTGGATAACAGGAGATTGTGATGGAAGAGGTGTCCCGGTATCAAATCCAAATGGCCCTTTGGACCATGACCTTTTCTTGTTGTGTGCAAGGGACACAATCAAGCTCCTGAGGAACCATCCTAGTCTTGCTCTTTGGGTTGGGGGAAATGAACAAACACCTCCAAAGGACATCAACACAGCTTTGAAAAATGATCTGAAGCTCCACCCATACTTTCTAAGCTCAAATGATACAAACACTTCCTTGAAAGATATAGCTGATCCTAGTCAATATCTTGATGGTACCCGCATTTACATCCAAGGATCTATGTGGGATGGCTTTGCCAATGGGAAGGGAGACTTCACGGATGGTCCATATGAAATCCAGAAACCAGAAGACTTCTTCAAAGATGAATTCTATAAGTATGGCTTCAATCCAGAGGTTGGCTCTGTGGGGATGCCTCTCGCAGCTACCATCAGAGCAACTATGCCTCCTGAAGGATGGCAAATTCCATTGCTTAAAAAGCACTCTGATGGTTACATGGAAGAAGTACCGAACCCCATATGGCAGTACCATAAATATATGCCCTATTCGAACCCCAAAGTGCTTCTTAATCAAATTGAACTTTATGGTTACCCGAAGGACCTTGATGATTTCTGTGAGAAGGTAAAACAGCAGACATATTCATATTGCATGCATGTGTGCGTGTTTTCCCCCCTGTTCTTGTTCTCATGTTAGTTTGATAATTGTCTCAGGCACAACTTGTTAACTACATCCAGTATAGAGCTCTGCTGGAGGGCTGGACTTCTCGTATGTGGACAAAATACACGGGTGTTCTAATATGGAAGACTCAGAATCCTTGGACTGGTCTTAGAGGTCAGTTCTATGATCATCTTCATGACCAAACAGCAGGATTCTATGGCTGCCGCTCTGCAGCAGAAACAATTCATGTCCAACTGAATCTAGCAACATATTTCATAGAGGTAATTGATACATTTATTTAACAAGATGCAGCCTCAAAAGTCATTTGAGTTTAAATACAAATGATATTTGTTTGTTCTTGTCAAACAGGTAGTAAACACCACTTCAAAAAATTTATCTGATGTAGCAGTAGAAGCCTCAGTGTGGGATCTAGATGGGACATGTCCGTACTACAAAGTCAGCAAAAAACTTAGTGTACCAGCCAAAGTAACACAAAAAATCATTGAAATGAAGTATCCCAAGTCCAAAAACCCAAAACCAGTCTACTTTCTTGTACTTAAGCTTTTCAAAAAAACCGACAACAGCATTATTTCTAGAAACTTTTATTGGTTGCATCTACAAGGTGGAGATTACAAGCTCTTGGAGCCTTACAGGTCAAAGAAAGTACCTCTCAAGATAATATCTCAAGTTTTTATTGGAGGATCCAATTACCAAATGCAAATGCACATACAGAACAAGTCCACCAGCCCAAATTCCTCAAGTCTAAACTTAAGGCATCGAGTGAATGATAGACATAATAACAATGAATCTGTCCGTTGCTCAGACGAGAAACACAAAGTTGGTTTATTTCGCAGGATCTGCAGAAGTCTATCAAGGGAAGACAACGGTTTGAAGACTGTTAAAACTAATGGTACGGACTCAGGAGTTGCCTTCTTCCTCCATTTCTCAGTACATGCCACAAAGAAAGACAAGAAAGAGGGAGAAGACACAAGGATTCTCCCGGTACATTATTCAGATAACTATTTCTCCCTGGTTCCAGGGGAGACGATGTCTGTTAATATATCCTTTGAGGTGCCTTCAGGTGTCACTCCGCGTGTCACTCTTCGTGGATGGAATCATCATGAAGGGCATACTATTTACTGAATTGGGGTAACCATTTTTATTCAAGTCTGTTATTTAAAGTTCACAAAATGCATTGATACAATAAATTTTGTCTAAGGTACTTTTCTTTCTGCGTAAGCTAAACTTGATTGCCTGAGCCTGTAGTCATCAGAATGATATGAAACCCTTCTCTCGTCCTGGCTGAAGTTCCTGTTGTAAAAGAAGCAATAGTCACACGATCAAGCAGCGTTTAATATATTTATTTTCCGTTTAGCAAATATTGCATCTGCATTTTTTGTCACATAATACTGCTCATAGATTCATGAAAATTTAGCTAGTGCAAATTTTGGAGCAGGCTTGATGTTTTTTTATATGCCTTTCCAAAATTTCCAAACCTCTCGAACATTTTATTCTGTTAAGGCTTCAACTGCACTCAGTTGTTTTCAAAATTAAAATTTTTGATTTCTAGGCACAAACTTGTTACAGAACTTTTTTTTTTTTCTCAGGGAAGCAACTCACTAATTTATTTGCATGATAAAATGAATATGTTCCTAATGCTAAACACAATTTCAGAAGTGTGGATCTTCTATACTACCTCTGAAGGGAGAAGTGTTTCAAGAACGCCTACGCCAAACATTGCACTAATTGATACACAGTTGCTGTTAGTAGTGTTGTATAATGACTTTTGTCGAAAGCCTGCTTCATATTTTTATTTGTTTTGTTGTTTCTGCATGTCCTTCCAACCGTGCCTCCCCATGAAACGATCATTCTTCCTTCTTAAATAAAGATCTAGCTGAGGCTAAGGTGAAGTAAGCGAAGCATAAACCTGTACCACTCTGCATTTTTGATAGAGGGATTAAATTTCTTATCACCTTGTGAAATGATTAGAACATTCCCAATAATGAAATTTCTATTTGGTTTTTTAATGACCTTTGCTAATTAATTAAAGATAGTGAAACTGGAAAAATATATAGGATATGTTTATACGTAAAGAAATCCCAAACACTAAATATAAAGTGTAGAAAAACTGTCATGGTTCATCACAAAAAGAAATCAACCTTGGTTAAGAGTTTTCAAACACTTTTTTTACAAGTTATTTGATTAAATTCAGATTTCACACACGTAGCAACATCCCTAGATGAGACAATAACATATTTGGTGGCCTTTGTCACAATGGGTATATGATTTCATCAATGCTTACATTTGCTTCATAACCACTGGATGCTCTAGCAAGGCTGAACGTTTTGCTCAAATTTTTACACAACTTGTCTGATCCAAGTGTCATATCCAGATTTTGTCCTTGCAAATTTGGGGTGGGGTGATGGATATCATCCTTAGTTAAATTTGATTTAGTTCATAGTCTACTTGTTCAGGATATAAAGAAATATTATACTATTGATAATATTACTGCAATTGCCCATCCCAGTGGATTTGATTTATCATCTATATTGTTTTGTTCACCAAACCCAGCTTGGATTACCTGAAAAGGGAAGAATCGCATAAGAACAAAATCTGTAATAGAAAGTATCCGAGGAGCAGAAAGCATGAAATGGTTGCTACATTTGATGGTTTTCTTCTTTGGTTCCAGTCAAGGTCAAAATGAGATGAGTACTAACCACAAAAATCCACACTTGAGGAAGAATAAAGAAAATGTTAATAACCACAAACCATCGCACAGACTTGACTGGCAGAACCAGCAACTCATGTCCACCCTGGAAACGTACGAGGCGAGATGAGGCTGTCGCCAATCAGGCCATTGGGTTCTCAGGTGTTGTATCACCATTTGGGGCACTTTGACCATGAGCAAATTTGATATGGTAGGAAGGTCTGAAACATTATTAGGAATATCAAAAAACAAACACTTCAACCATCAATAAACATCCACATATGGTTCAGGAAACAACAGCAGAACCTGCTGTGAGGTCTCATAACATCAAACTTACACCAAGATCACACAATGTAATGTATAACTTAACTAACAGATGATCCTAATCTACAAGCTAAGGACTGAAAATCTTGCAACATACTTACCTGTTCTTGATCCAGGTTTTGTTGGTGTCAGAAAAATAAATTTAAAGTTATAAAAATAAATTTTAAGTTTCAAGCATCTTTTATCTGCTGTTGCAGATTCAGTATCAAACCACCCACTGCAAAGTACCCCATAATGATGATCACTTCTCTGGGTTCCTACAGCCAATGTTTGAAACAAACACCAATGCAAATGATCATCACTTATCTAGGTTTCTACAGCTAGTTGAGACAAACATAGCACAAATTAACTCCTGACTTTTCCATTTTTGTAACTATATTTAACAAGAAACCAACACCTGTTGTCACAACATAACCACCTGCCTGTTGTGTCTACATGCCATATACTTGAAAGAAACCAACAGCTTCATGTTCTCTCTACATGACATATACTTGCAACCTTTACAGGATTCACTGCTATGAACATTACCGCAACACTTAAAAGAGCTCCATCAACTGTTGGACAACATCTGCATTAAAAATTGTCATTGAATTTAGATTAGTGTTAAATCTCCTTTCCCAAAAATAATAATAAATAGTAAATAAATAAATAAACAAGCAGTTGTCTGAAACTCCTGCGACATTCTTTTGTAATGAGAACAGCTGGTAACTAACCATGAAGAACAGCTGGTGTTGTCTGAAACTCCAGCCACATTCTTTGGTGATGAGAATCAAGATCAAGGTTAAGGAATTTAGCAGCAAGGTAAGCTGCACCAGCAGCAATATGGTGAGGCTTGAACTGAAGCCAAAGTGAACTGCGAAGCCTGACAAAAATAAGGATTTCAGATGTATTACAATAACAAGTGAAAAATAAATATAGGGCTCAAACAACTCAACAAGTTATTGGGAAAAAACCAATAATGTGCACCAACTGTATTATGAACAGGCAATTTTTCTTCCACAACAGTATTGCAACATCAATGAAATTCATCATTATCAGTTTCATTAGAAAAAAAAAAGATTCTGGAACTAAATTTGGACACTTACAAATAAGTAAAGCGAGCATTAATCCTTAAGCATTCTCATCCTTACCAACTATGCAAGCAGCCACCAGATGAAAATATTTGCAATTATCGTCTGCAGAAATGCTGGCAGTCTCAAAACTAAAACATATATGGCAGGCCCAATTCTGCTCCAAGGGGCGTTTCCACTCCAGTGGTTCATCCACACAATTCAATAAGAAATGCAACAGGTTTGCAATACAATGAAAATGCAACAGGTTTTCAATGCAATTTTAGTTGTAATTTAAATGACTGAAAATAAAGAGCTTGCATTCAACCTAACATTTTCTTGACAAAAAAAAATATCTTCCACGAAATTGTATTCCATAATTCAGTGCAAAAAATTTATTGTCCATGAAACTGTTCAGCTCTAAAAAAATATATTTTCACAGCCAATTCTTTCGTGGTCACAGTTTCCATCAGTGGCTTAAGAAAAGACTTTAAACTTTGACATTTCAAAAGAGAGTTTTGGGTTGTGACATGCACATAATGCCTTTTAACTTGAAAAAAATGAGTGTATGTCTAGGAGTACACTACCATGATGCCAAGGCAAAATAAAACTTCAGACATATATAAGACACGTGGGACACGAACAACTTAAAAGATCAAAATGACAAACCTTTCAAATTATAGATGCCAAAAACAAATGAACTAAAACTTACAAAGCTGAGACTTCATGACTGGGGCAAATCTAGCAGTGCATGTGTGCGAATGTGTTAAATAGTATGTTGAAAAAAAAGGATCGCCAAAGCTAACAAACCCTTGTCCCAAATACCAGTATGGGGGTACACACCAATCCAACTTCGAACTTTCTGCGCCACTCAGTTTCAACTTCTAAACTACCTGCCTAATGACTAATTTCCTGTCTAATAACTTCTTCTAGGTGATATCGTAACTCGCATGTAAAATCATCTCAATTATTTTTCTTTTCCTTACTTTATGATCAACTTCTACAAATTGTCACACAAACTCTGTCCAGTTCATCCCTTGGCATTAATCCACCTCAACATCCACGATGTTCTAAATTCTAATATCTCTACAATTTCATACTTGCAAATCGCAATGAGGAGCCTCCAATCACCCAACTGTAGACCACATAATGGCATTCAATCACCCACCATCTTTGGCATTTCCAGCACCATGGATAACCAAACCATTGCACTTTACCTATTATATTATTTCTTTTTTTGAAAGATGATTTATGCAGACAACCACTTTGTTAGTACCGAAAAATCAACCACTCCAAGAAATTCACATAGGGCACACAATTGAGGTCTGAGAAAGTATCGAGTCCTTGAGGGGCTTGATGGAATACTACTATATTCAGAAAACTTTGTGCTTAACAATAATAATAAGAAAACATACCACTGGAGTTGATACAACCACACCTGGACCCTATACTGGCTGAAACTAATATGTTAACTGAAACTTTTCTTCTCAACACAAATGATAAAGATTAGGGTATCCCGATGAACAACTCACTGCACCAAAAAAAAAAAAACTCAAAATACACTAATAATTTGAAAAGATGCTAGCTTCAAGTTATGTATAGCATCCTTTATAGTAGAGTAAAATCATTTTTATATGGTCATGGAAAATATATTACCAAAAACCACATTGTCTAGTATTTATTACTTATTTCTTACAAATATATACATATATATATATAATCTTTGTAGGTCCATCAAGGACCTACATATTCCAAAACCAAAAGCAAGATAGGCAAAGTAGAAATATAAGCTCTTCACTTCTAGATCCCCAAGATACCAAGAAAGCGCATAACGACAATATTGCCAGTCTCTTACAAAGATTATATGGTCAACGTAATGGTCTCGTAAGAAGTCCATATATATACATAAATATGAAAGTACTCTACTAACACAGCCATAGATTAGTAAATATATTTAATTCGATGTTCGTAAGACCAAATGATTAACAAAAGAAAATTTTAGCAATAATAAAATAGATTTCTAGTATCAAATTATATTAAGTTGCAAAATGCACATAAGGAGTGTGGACTACACTACCCTCTTTCAAGTAATTGTTATTTTTGGAAAACTTATGAATAATAAATAGGATTAGAAATCGAATTTATATAAAAAAAAATAAAAATAAAAAATGAAATAAAATAAGTGTATCTGTTTCCGACAAGGAAGCAATTCCAAAAGTCTTGTGTGCTTGCCATATAGAATGGATATGGTCTGGCTTTGTGGCTGGCAATTTACAGGCACTGCAGCAAAGACTACACAAACTATTAGTTTGTATGGGTCTTTGCATCATATTAGTTTATGGTTTGCATATTTGGGCCCTTGCGGCAAAACAGTCTTGAAAGGTCAATGGTTATCTCCAATAACCAATGACCAAGAGGGGTCTTCTAGAATGAAGGTTTCACCCCCAAGAGCAACTTCAGATGTAAAACAAAAAGGTTCCATGAACAGCAAATCAATCCGCCAGCAAAGAATATCATACAGATGAGCACGCTATTCTTGTGAAGACCCTGCAATTAATATGCCACGCCAAGTAATTAATATTTCGAAACATTAAAAAAATGAGGAACAGTAGTTGTTCTCAAGAAGGAAAAACAAACCAAATACAGCTGCAAGTAAAAGCAAATCCAGAGGCAAATGTGAAAATGCATCGCAAAGCACCATCTTTTCGTGATACTGGGACTTTGAAAGGTTAGCAAGTTTTTTCATTTTATCTAGATCAGCGTTATAGCGTGAGTAGACAACGATCAACGTGGTTTTGATTTGGAGAGAAGAGACAACAAAATAGTTTTTCATGCTGCTTCCAAGTTCCTGCCTCTTTCTAACCTCTGTGGATACTACAAGTCAGCATATACTCCTCATGCTATTACGAACCTCAACCCACCTTTATAAAAAGCTATGACAAAAGGAGAGTATCATATGACCATTGCACAATAAAGATGCAGCACAAACTTATACAATAACTCTAATGTTACTTTGTCAGATTGTAATTTTCTTAACGAAACACCAAAAGCTTCCTAGAGTCTCCAGAATAGACTTCTTGAGACAAGGATGAATAAAAGTGATAAACTTACCCTTCACTGATCAAGCTTAGAGCCAGATTGACAAGAACAGCTTCTGAAAGCCCTAATTTGTTAAGGACAGAAGTCAGAGGATCATATGGATGCTGCACATTGAGCTCAAAATCCAGAGTTGTCAGTATCATTGTCTCCGCCTCGGTAACCCTTTCTCGATATTGCTGGAACCAATCCTGTTTCAGATAGACAGGTGCAACTTTAGAAACTACAGGAATCTCTTGGTTATTTTCACAGGCAGCCAATACTACTATCAAAGATTATGAAAAAAATGTCATATTAAAGCTGCATCTGGGCACAAGCTCCATCTATATTTAATAGTTCTAACGGAAAAACACATGTTGGCAATGATCCAGATATGTAGCCTTCTCACATGAATTTATTGTTGTTTCCCACATGCTGTTTATTTGGAAAAAGTACTCATGTCTGGAATACTTACAACAGGAAGCAGAGAGGGAAAGAAATTGAGGCCATGTTTATAGCAAATTTCACAGGATGCTCTCAGTACGTTGTTCAACTGACAAGGTGACTCTTCAGACTTTCCAGCAAGGAACAAAGCTGCTGTTGCAATTAACTGCAGAATAGGCAAAATAAGTAAAAAGGGAGGGGGGGGGGGGGGGGGGGGGGGGGGGGGGGAATGATCAAATCTAATCTGAAGAACCAACAAACTGAAGCTAGAACCAACATGAGCCTACAAACAATAATGAAGACAGCAGAGGATACAAGATCATAGATATGTATTTTCTGTTAAAATACATATTATTAGAACACAGATTGAAAGATTTAAATGACAGACACGTATTTACAGTACAAGCATGAGGTGCTGGAAACTCACAAATCTATCATGACAGGCATGTGAACGTCGAACAAAAAAGCGGTGGCAAAGAACCATTGCAGTTCCAATTGTAGTTTGCGGCCTGCAAAATTAGCACAAACACAATTTTGATTTTGTTACAAGTGCCAAAGTTTTAATAACCCAAAAATCTACAAAACTAAACAAACTAATGACTTACATTTCAAGCCGCATTCCGAGATTCTGAATGAATGCACAGTATGAATATCTTAAATATGTTTCGCGCAGCGGGTCAATGCCATCCTTTCTCGACGGAGACAAATTCTCAATCTCAGCCCTTGACATAAATTCGACCTCATCCTCAACTTCTTCTCGGCCGCGTTTCGAGCCTATAGAATAGGCATTCTCAACAGGTCTGGGAAGAGCTGAATATGAGCTAGTTGAAGGTCCATTTTCAGTTCTGCTGGGCTGCTGATAACATCCACTATCCTCCCAAGTAGAAGCTGAGAACTTTCTTCTTTTGAATGAAGGATCAGCAACTTCATTATAATTATAAATATGCTCCCTAGACTTCTGTGCAAAGTCTTGTGGAATGTTATGGCTATTCCGCCTTTGGTGGTAGCCATAGTCCCTATTAAATGATGGTTGGATATTATTGCGGATATAGCCTTCATTATGGACAAAGCCTTCATTTTGGAGATAGCCTCCTTTAGCGCGATGATTCTGAGGGTAGGACATGGTCCTATTGTCACGAAAAATACAGATTTGTAAATTCAGTAAGTGAAACAATAAGTTATTAAAACATGCCATAAACCTCTTTGTACCAAAGTAGAAAATCAAGAATTGAATGACAAAATCCTTTAACGTCTCCCTTCTACTGTACCTACTAACTTAACTGAAAACCCTATATTTACAGCGATTTCTCATCAATCTCACTTCCCCCACCCCCCCCCCCCCCCCCCCAAAAGAATCAACTTAAATTGGAGTCAAATACTAGTTGCTTAAACAAAATCCCCTAGACTTCTTCGAACAAACAAATTAAGAACAACTTATAACATGAATGGAGAATCATTTAACATCTAACATATCAGATAACTATTAATTAACTGACATAAAGCAAGGGGGAAAAAATCCTAAATTCCGTTCAAGTTCGCATTTTTTTCTGAACGAGTCAACCTAAATTGGAGTCAAATACTAATAGCTTAAATTCGCCATTCAAAAACGATGAATGATGAAAACCTCACGTTTAGTCCAATTTCACATCTAATATCATCGCAAAATCATAAAGTTTAGATTTTTAACCACAAATCCATCCTATTCACATAAATCTAAAAGCAATCATGTCATCTGCACATCAAATCGTCGAAAGAAACCCTAAATTTACAGATCCGATCGCGCCTCGATTTCACAAAACAAACATAATGATCATCTCATCTAATCAAAACAATCTACCTTCAGATAAACAGATAGATTGAACGAAATATTACCTGATTTCTAGAGAAACGGAGATTTAAAAATCAAATACGTCTCTCTTGGTTTCGATCGTCGAAGAATTTGAAACAAAGAGAGTTTTTTTTTAGGGTTTGAACGGTGAATTGGGGTCTCGACGTTTCGTCCTTGTTTATGTTTCGGTTTTTAGGTAAAGCAAGAAACAATAAAGGGCAGTGTTAAAAAGGAAAGCTGAGCAGGAAAATATCTGTTTTTTTTTTTTTTTGTTTGTAAAATGATTCACAGAAGTCTTTAAGCTAAGGGAGTGAATTATCTGTCTACTTCCGTGGTAGGTGAACTTATCTGCCCATCTCCACGCACTTTTCTGCCGCGTGGCCCAGTCCACTGTGGGGCACCACTAAAATGAAAAATAAAAATAAAAAATAAAAATAAAACTTCAAGTGGTAAACGGTTGATGATCTCGGCTCGGTTACTTATTTCTTTCAGGACGAACTGTTGACGCTAGTCCAACATTTTTCTTTAGGAACGAATGAGAAAGAGGGGCTTAGCGGAGAGAGGATTATACACTGAGAAAAATAAATAGGTGAAATTGTTTCAAATATACAATATAAACTTCACTTGATACACAGTAAAATAATGTATTTTGTAAATTGATGTATATGCATTACATTAGTTTGCAATATATTACTTTTACTGGCGTTTGACAGTAACTAAGAAAAACTTATGCAAATTAGACAAGTGATTGTAAATGGTGTTGCCGATGATAGTAGTTGTGATTTTTGCAGGGTCACGGTGGTGGTGATTGCGATTGTGATTGCGAATGTGGATGATGATGGTGGTGGCAATAGCAGTGGTGACAATGGCGGTGGTGGTGATGATGGTTGCAACGGCTATGGTGGTTGTGGTGATTATGTTATAGTGGTGGTAGTTTTGTCTTGGTAGTTGTGGTGGTAGTAGTGGTTGTGGTGAGTATGTTATAGTGGCGGTGTTTGTAGAGTTGGTAGTGATGGTGGTAGCGGCAGTTGTAGTGGCTACGATGGTTGTGATGGTTTTGTTATGGTGGTGGTAGTAATGGTGACTATGGTGGTTGGAGTAGTGGCAATGGTGGTGGTGGTGAGGTTTGTTATGTTATGGTGGTTGTGGTGGCGGCGCGCGATGACATGGATTTTGGTGATAATAGTGAGGTAGTGTTGGTTGTGGTAGTCATGCTATGATAGTGGCGGTGGTGGAGGTGGCGGCGGTGGTGGTAGACGCGTGGTGTTGGTGGTGGTTGTGATGGTTATGGATGGTAGTGGTATTGGCGACGATTGTAGTTGTTAAGGTGGTGGTGGTTGGAGTGTTTATGAAGAAGTTGAGAGTACTCGAGGAGATTATAAGAGTTTTGCAAAGTAATGCGGAATATTTTGTTTCGCAAAATTTTACATAATTTTGTAGTAGAAAATGCGAAGATCCTGAATTCAAATTCCATTAACTAATTTTTGTAAAGTCAACCAAACACTCAAGATTATGTAATCACTGTAAACTTTTACATTATTCATTATTTTACCGTGTACTAAGCGAAGCCATAGATTCTGACAATGTAATGTAGTTGGACCCTCATGTCAATTTGAATGAATCAGTCTTTTATTTTCTACGGAGCTAAATCGCTTACCTACTAGGTAAGAGGATCGCAAGTTAAAAAACTTCAAGTGGTAAATTGTTGTGCGCTACCACCGATGTAAAAAATAATAATAATAATAATAATAATAATAATAATAATGCAAAAATACATGGTGTGTGGTAACTGCCAAAGACAAAAATCCAACGGTTTCGTTCCAGAGTGTTGGTGGCTCATGGAAAAATATGGGTGACATACATAAGAGAACTAGTTGGTGGCATGGGGCTATTGAGCACTCAATTTGTGAGAGAACAAGGCAAAAATGGTGAGGGATGGGAGTCTTAGAAAACAGGATTAAATCCCTTTATTTTTCATTTTCAAGCCCTTCTTTACTGTGAGGAAACGTGTGAAGGGGAGGGGTAACCACTCATCCCTCTCGAGATGAAAAAAGCATCTCGAAGATGGATGGTCACCACCCGTTCTCTTTCCCTCCCACATTTCATCTGCCGTTCAGAAAAAGCTGTATTCATTGTTGCCTTTTGCTATCTCTAGTGTCACACCACTCATACTTCAATTATGCATTATGAATTTCATTATTAAAATATCTTCCATACATCTTTACACAAGATAGCAAGGCTAAACAAATAAATAAAATGATAAATTCATTTGGAATTGATTGAACATCGAGCAATTTGCCAATTTGTACGAAAGAGCCAAATGTTTTTGTCCCTACACGGTGTGGTGACATTATCCAAAATGCACTCCAACAAAGACATTTCCTACGCAATTTGAAGGAAAAAAAAATACTTATCAAATGTCTGGATATACATTTTCTACGCAATCTGAAGAAAAAATATTTATCAAAGGACTAGATATACATTTGGTATTTTGTAGTCATATATTAAAGTGCAACGCTATTACCCTTGTCTCTTGATGAGAACTTTAGAATGGTATGATATGCGATTAAAAGAAGAGTGATTCTACACAGCGAGGAAATGAGCGAGGGGGGGGGGGGTGAGAGCCGTTTATCCCGTTCGAGATGTGTGTGCGAAAAAGTCAATACACGCATCTCGAGTAGGAGTGAACGGCTCCCACCCCGCCACCTCACTTCCCTCGCTCGTTTCCTCGCTCATTTCCTCGACACTTAGAATTTCTGTTAAAAGAATAAAGACTAGATTGAGGACACTTGGAAGTGTTGCCTAACTCTAGTCTCTATGTAAAATTATTGGCATGTTATACTTGATTTAGTAAAAAACTGAATCATATATTTGGTTTCATACAATATTGAGATCCTTTATGTTTTACTTTTTACGAACTTCTAGTTTGAAGCAAAATTTATGATTTCGGTCAGCAATAAGAAAATGTTTACTAAAAACTTATTACTTCTTATTCTAATTAGAAGTCAATCGTCTTAGTTCCTAATGAAAACAAATACCACCTGTGGTCTTTAAAAATCTTAAAGTTAATATCAATCACCTGCGTTGTTAGATTTTTTTTTTAGATGATTTTGATAGTCGGTCACTATTACATTTAAAAGAGAACTCGTGTCAACTCTCTTGTACAAAATTTTCAAGTATATCTCCTCCAAATTTGATAAAATGGGTTCTCAAAAAGTGCTCAACTTCTCTAAACAAAAAAAATTATAAATCTTATTTCGATCTGTGACTGTAGCAAATTAGTGTGGATGATCTTTACAGAGCAAACACAATAATAATTATGATCATTTAGAGTAATAAATCATATAAAATAAAAAATAAATAAGAATAAAATAAGTAAAAATAAAAATAAATATCAACTTTGGATCTAATCCAATTAATGAAATGCCTTTCAAATCTGAGCACATGGATTCTTGCTTCCCAGTGACCCGGGATGTAGAAACATGGTAGAAACTTGAAAAACATAATAAAATGGATCTAGCTAACTCAAATTTTATAGAAAATTTAAGAATCAATAATTGATCTCAACAAAAGGATATACCAAGAGAGATTTCAAACAATTCACCAAACTAAATCTCACACTTTGTAAACAAACTAACACATTAAATAAAAAGAAAACCCATCCATCATCTTCACATTTTGAAGCTTCACAATTTGAGTCTGTAATATTTCAATTCAATCTTTAAAGAAAACTAACACAAAATCAAAATTGGAGGGTATTCTTTTTCAAACAATCTCGGAATATATCAACCCATGACTTTATAAGAAAAATTAGAATATTTTTTGATATATCTTCAACACTCTCTATCTAAAGGACCCATACAAATATTTTTCATAAAAACAAGACATGCTCAAAATATCTTACAACTACAAACCATACTGGTGTCTTTGATTTTTGGAAAATCTTTCAAAGAAAAAATTGTTTTTATTGGAAAAAAAAAGTATATTTGGAAAATACATTCAAATTTTAAATTTTTTTTAACTATTTGATTGCATCAAAGAAGAAAAATTCATTAGAGAAACATTTCTATTTTGTGGCGGAATTGTTGAGGAGAAGAGAGTAATATATTCAACGAGGCTTTGAATGTTCAGATGTTGAATCTCTTGAGGACTTTGAGTTGAGGGGAGAGTGGTCGAAGAGTGAAAAGATCAAATAGAGAAAATTTTATTTGTCATAAAAAAAATTCAAATGCCAAAAATCTTCAATTTTGAAGAAATTTTCTTTTTCCCTAAGACACACAAAAATCAAAGACACCCATAATTTTTTTCAAACATAATAAAATCAAAATTCAATGTTAAAGAATCACACATTCAATGTTAAAGAATCATTCAGAAGAAGAAAAAAAAAGCAGAGAGTTCTGTCAGTCTAACAATCAAAGACACATGGAATTCGAATTTCTGATCAAATTAAATTAGAGTGATTTTTCTTACATCTTCAAATAACACACATTAGTTTACTATTTTTTTCTCATTTGAACATTGGTTTCAGATCCAGACAACAAAAACAGAGATATACAGAACAAGAACACATACCAAACTACCAACAAAATCACTCTAAATTTCACTACTCACCAAACTCTTATTATTCTGAACCATAGAATTCTTGCAATGAGCAATAGCTCCTTGAATTGCACTCTGCAACTCTTCCATTGAAGAAGAACCTCCTGATGCAGCTGTATAGCTCATACTTCCACTAACAACTTTGGTTCTACTAAGAACCCCAGAGTGGCTCGGTGAAGACCGCATCGAAGACGGGCAGCTAGAAACACAGTTTCTCTTCCTTGGGTACCTCAGATTACCTGAAAACGAATAAGAAAACCCCCATTGTTGTCTTTTCGGGTATTCGAAACCGAAGTTTTGACAGATCTCTCAATTATTGATATCTTCTGCTCTTGTTGCTGTTGCTGTTGCTGTTGTTGCTTCTGTGATATTTTCTCATACAATGGTTTCACTTTCTTCAAATACTTACGTATCGAAGCGCTCATTCGCTTAACAGACGACGACGACCCATTATCCTGATCTTTGTTCTTCTGATCTTTCTTGAACACTGAGGAGAATCTAGCAAGGGAGAAGTACTTCGGCTTCTTTGTATGGTCGCGAGTGTTGAGTCGTTTGAGCTCGTCTTCTTCAGTGACTGAGCTAGGCCTAGATGAATCACACTCAGGATACAAACTCAGCTCAGTTGACGTAGAGCTCTCAGTGGAGTCACGAGGAGAGGTGGTGGTGTTGGTGGAACATGAAGAAGAGGAAGACGAAGCAAGTAAGAGTGTTTGAACCATCGAAAGACGAGGAGATAAGTGAAGAGGAAGGAGTTTGCCTTTGTAGAAGAGTTCATCTGCAGGACAGGAGGCAGAAGAAGACTTTAGTGGAGAAAGTGAGATTGTGAACTCAAAGTCTGATGATGATGATGAGGAAAATGAGTGAGATGGTGATGGTGGAAGTGTTTGTGACTTGAGATCTCTATGTGATGATCTCCTTCTCCCCATTAGATTTTGTAATTTGGGTCACTACATGGTTGTTTGATTTGGGTCTCAAAGAGAGTTTGAGAGTGATGAAAGAGAAGTGATTAGAGGAGGAGAGTTTTCTAGTAGTATTAACAGAGGGTGATGAGTTGATAATAATTGGATGGAGATTGGACTTGAGTTTTGTGGAAAGTCACATGGGGAGTTTGAAAGGTTCTCTTTGGGAGTGTACCTTTGTGTATAGGCTGTAAACTGTCATTTTATTCACAAAATCACAGGTGTTTGGTGCAGGTTTTAAGGGGTGTTTTGGCTTCTTGTGTGTTTGGTTAATGTGGTGTTTAATCAGTTATTTAGAAGGACTACGGATCTAGTCAGATGTCCATTTTGCCTAAATGATGAGATTTGATATGTTTTTCCTTGTTATAAATCACAAATGAAAAATGAATTTTGTAATTTGTTAAACCAGCACATCTAGGACGACTATTCGGAAATAATGTGGATGATATGTTGAGACTTGTTTATCATAAATCCATATATCGAATGCACCAAAAGTTGTATTTAAGGCGCAACTCTCTGGCTAGGGATTGTGTGAACAAATTTCCAAAGCTTTCCATACAAAATCTTGATGTTTCCAAAGATATTCTGAAGAATGAGAAATAACTGACAAATTTACAAGTCCATCACTGTGAAAAAGATGTGTTTTTTTAGAATAATAAAAATTTGTTTTCCTAGTAAAAAATAAAATCTTCACTTTGCGCTTGTGTGCATTACTATGCATTTACTGTATGTACAATACTGAAAATCAATATAAAAAATTCTACGGTGCCTCTTTTTGGTGTTTTTTGGAGTTTTTTTACACTTATTATACCTCTTCTGTAAATTGTATTTGTAGTTGTGTTTTAAAGAAGAAAAAAAATGTAAAAAAAAAAATCCCAAAGATACACGAAAAATGCACCGTAAAATTACTCAATCGATATGCATATAACATACTCACCTGATAGACCAAATAATTGTTAGCTGACTTGTAATTGTGGTTTATGAAATTGAGAATGGCTTCGGCCTTCAAAAGAGGAAAGTATAATGTCGAAGGCGATCACGTGAGAAGGTATACGCCTACGGAGAGGATTACCTAAGTCTAAGTCATTTATAATACAGAAATTCTAAATGTCGAGGAAGTGGGCGAGGAAACCAGCGAGGAAAATGAGGTGGCCGGGGTGAACCATTCACCCCCTCGGGATGTGTACTGACTTTTTGACACGCACATTCTGAGAAGAAGTGAATGGTTCAACCCCCTGCCACCTCCCTTTTCTCGCTGGTTGTTTCCTCGACTCTTTATAATATCATTAGAATAATTTATTATGTTGATCAGAACTTATAATGTTAGTTTATGGTAGGTGCTTAACCCTAAGTACATTGAAGTTAATAAAGTAAGTCAGCCATGTAATTAAGGTCAAGAGCTGGTCCAGATGTCAATATTAATTAAGTTCATAACTTTTCCGACAAGATATTGAAAGAGATTAGAAACGAATAGTTGAGAAAGAATTAAGCAATAATGGCCACATGAGGTACAAGTACAAACAGTTCCCCCATTTGGTTGATGGAGATTATTTAGATTTCTTCTAGTTGATTTTCTCAAGTTTAATCTTATTTCAATTTATTGGATCTATTGAGTGTTTACACATTTATTAGAGCATTGCGGCTCTCGAGCAATAAATTTATATTGGGAAGTACTTTATAATGATTTTTAAAAAAAATTTAGAGAGTCTAAATTGAAAACAGTGATTTGTAATTGAGAGGGTGGTTTACATGTGATTGGACCAACTTTACCCCTCTTCAACTTCTCCAAAATCATTTAGAGAAGAGTAGAGTGATCTGATCACGTACGAACCACCCTCCTAGACATAAATCAGTACTCTCAAACTAAACTCCGTAGAAACTCTGATGATTTTTTATGCAATTTAGCCCCATGTAAAAAACTAATATATACTATAGTTTAATTTAGATTTTTGCCTCGCATTCTTCAAAAGGGTGTTTAGCTTCGTGAAAGTGTCACCGGGTCTCTTTTCTTCCTTATTTGTAATCAATTTAGAGAGTTGAATTTCTATGCTTTTATGATGTTTTAATATTATTTGTTGTATGATTGATACCAAAAATTTAGAGAGTTAAGCCCCTAGCGTCAGGACAGTGCCAGAGTGGTTTTTTGTACGTGGAATTGTGTTCGAATAAGGGGTATTAGACATCTCTAAGATGATGAAGGGTATTGAGTTTGTCCTGACGCCGATCTGATCTGGCTCTCTATACAAGTTCATGATTGATATGTTTGTGTTTGTTGTAATGATTGTCTCACTCACTATCTTCCCTTCCTCAATAAAAATTTTCTTCTACGGATTTTGAAAAAATAAAATAAAAACAAAACCTTAATCACAGACAATATCAAGTAACAAGGGGAACAAAAGAGTAATCAAGCAGACTTACATCCAAAGGAAAGGACTGAAATTTCAGGGCCAATTCCATGCACTCAACATTCAATTGGGTCCCTTGGAATCAAAGGAGGTCCTCCATAATTTGTCTGTAAGCTCACATGGTTGGTTGAGTAGTCGGTGCTCCTTTGGATAAATTATTAGAGTACCACATTTACGATTCAAATTAAATTCAATTCTAGTTACGAGTTAGCTTCGACAATACTCGTATAAAAAATTCAATAATTTTTCATTTGTCAATAATTTGAATTGCACACAAAAGAAAATGCACATATGAGAACGACCCCCAAAATACATAAATACCAAATATGCAAGGCAATCAAAATACTCAACTATGTGTATACACCGTGCACACGGGGTGTCGCGATCTATGTGCGTGAATATTTAATATTTTTTATTATTTATTACAACAATTCAATAATAATAAAAAATATTATTGAATTTCTAAACAAAATAATTATATATAAATTTAAGGGTCTATGAGTTTATAAATAAATAAATGGACTTCAAATAAATTATGTTAGGGTATAGATATAATTTTTTTTTTTTTTAAATTGAGCCATTGACCCTTTTTATTTTATTAATACATGCCCGAAGGCTACATGACTAACCCTATAGGGTTAACCAAATTAGGCCCGAAAGCTAAATATAATTGTTGCCACTTAATATCCTCGCTGTCACGGACTAGTAATCCGTGCGGCACTAGCTATCCAATTCACTAGTAAGCCTATGAGTAATTACTTTGACGGACACAAACATTAACTTGAGAATGCACAATATCAATCTGTAGACAATATAACAATGCACAATAGTCAGTAAAAGCTCTCATTCACATTCAATAGATTACAATGGGGAGGAATGTTCGGAAGGACGTTGCTCAAGACTAGTTTGATGCTATCGATCGATGGAAATACAAGTTTGAAGTTGAAAAGCAATGCAAAGAAAACAATAAAAATGCTAGCGGTACAGTCTGGCCCGACTATGCAATGGAGGCAACAAGTCCTCACAGTCAAGAGCTCAAACCTTTCTCCTATAATATAGATGCTAAGCATTTTGACACTTTTTAAAAGGGAACATTGAGTTTTGAGACCATTAGGAAAGTCTTGAAAGACCTCTGACCTTGGTTTCCCTGACCAACGGTACTAGTCCTAACACTCGCCTCGCCTCCACCTTGCATGAAGACTCACTTTCCCTTCGCTCCGATCTAGTCCATATAAGCAGCTGCATTCAATACCCGAAGGCTTATCAACGGCAGAGCAAATGTGCTCCTAATAATCGGGCAAAAACTCACAAAATCCTAATTGGTGAGTCTCGAACCCACGACCTCTCACAAGGAGAGTGAATGTCCAACCAACTGAGCTACAATTGGTAGATGAGTATAGATATAATTAATCAATGTTTGAGATAGACTGGTTTTGATTGTAAAAGTGTGAAATGTGAAGGGCAAATTGAGAAATTCAAAAGTTAGATCTAAGGGTCTTTATAATTTAGAGATAATTAAAGGATTTCAAATAAATTATGTTAGAGACTTAGATATAATTAATAAATGTTTATGTGAACTGATTTGGATTATAAATAGTTTAAATAGAAGTGGGTAAAATGGTAAAGTTGGGAGGAATGAAGTCGAAAGGAAAATCAAGTCAAAGACATCTTCCACTGTTTATTTGAGGGAAGTCTCGTTATAAGTGTTCAGGTGATATATTCTATTCCGAAAATTCTAGGGGCCGAGGGAGGGAACGAGGGAGCGAGCGAGGGATGGGTGGAAGCCACCCATCTGCCTCGAGATGAGCACCATCGTACATCTCGAGTCCAATGCGCTCATCTCGAGGCAAATGGGTGGTCACTCATCCCTCGCCCCTTTCCCTCGACAAAGCTCATTCTATTCTCTTGTATGGAAATCATCTTTTATCTGCGATGATATATTCTCTTGTCCAGGAAAGCATCTTCCTATTGTCACACTGCCACTTAGGAATAGGGTTGTGTCGGTCCGATTAACTGGTCTGAATAGCCAAAACCGACAATCGGATGAGACTTTAAAAAATTGAAATTTCATGGACTGAGCCCGGACCGCTTGAGGTCAGTTAACTAATACCCCCAATTAACCGACTTTCGGTCTGGGTCGAGCCCGTCTCAGTCCAAAGCATTTTTTTTTAAAGATTTATTCTTCCCTACGTCTGCAGTTGTTATTGGTGGTGGTTTGATCTCAGATCTAGCGGTGGAAGAGATGGAGTAATAAGGTAGGAGAGGAGCTATTCTCTCCCAACTCTAGAATCCCCCTCTCTTCTGCCTCACCACACAAACCACCACCCCAAAATCATTTTAAAGCTTCTTCCCTCATAATGTCTTCTTCTTCAATCCCCATCGAAAAAATCAACAAGAACAACAATCGTGAAGAGCAGTTGCAGTGACAACAACAATTAATAACTGGACTGCTAACTGCCTAGCGCAAAACTTGAAAACTCCATGAAGAGAAATTCAAACAAATAGCACATTCATTGTTCAGAAACATATACCCATTGATCAAATCAATCCAATTTGAAACTAAAAAATAAATGAGTGGAACACACTGAAATTGAAATAGATATTGAATCATTGAATAAAAAGAGTACATGAAGATGGGTTCTTCTGCTAGAAACTATCCCACTAGTCAGAATCAATGGGTTTTGGGTTGTTCATGTTCCCTCCGCATCTACTCTAAGTCTAAGAAGAGCGATTCTAGATGTCGAGGTTATGGGCGAGGGAGGTCGGGTCGCACGCGCAGAGCGATTCGTGGTAAAAAAAAAAAAAAAAAAAAGAAGAGGGAAAATCGAAAATTTGGGGGAGAAGAAGGAGGGAATCGAAACCTTCCTTCTCCCCATTTCCTCATTCCCTCTCCCTCTCCCCATTTTCCATCTCGACATAGTTCAGTCCGACTCTCTTTCTCTCTCTACATATCTTTTTCTTCCTCATTTCAAATCAAAGTAACAAACTCTATTTCAAACCCTAATTTCCATTTTCCATCTCTTGACAGGTCTCCCCCTCCCTTTCCCCCAAACGAAGCTCATCTTCACCCACCTTCATCATCATCGACTCAAACGAAGGAGGAGAGAAGAAGGTCAAATGAAGAGAAGAAGCTCTCTCTGCATCTTCAATGGCAACCTCTGTTTCTTCCCTTTGAGACCAAATGCAGAGAAGAGAAGTAGAAGAAGAAGTTCAGTTTTCTAAAACATGTGGAAACTAAAAGTTTTTGACATTTATTTAAAGAGTTTTAAGAGAAGAAGAAGAAGCCATTAATGGGGCTTGGGAACAGACACCCAAAGGGGGCAAATGGTGGAGTAGGAGGAGGCGTTTCACCTAGATGGCTTTCCCTCTTCTGTATTTCCAGCTTCTGTATGGGTGTTATAGTTGCAAACATGTATCTCTTTTCTCTACTTCAATTTCAGGATCTGGGTTTAAGTAATTAGCTTTGGTTTTGCTGTTCTTAGCTCATTCATTTGTTTGTGTGATAGAATTTGTGAGATCTTTAGTGCTTATTGTTGTTCTTAAGCTTTTTTGGGGTTTTAGGCCTGGTTGGGTTAGTGGGTATTGGTGAAATTTCCTATTTTGAAGCAATAACGTCACTTCAGTGAAGGATTACTGGTTGCTATATATCACCTCCTTCATGTTTTTCCATGATGCAAGAACCTTCACTTGATCCATTACCAGGCACATTAAAAAGAAGAAAAAGGTTTATAATCTTTCTATGACAGAAGAATGAAACTAAAAAATATCCACATTCATAACCCAACCAGAAATACACCCTTTCTCTGGATATGGTCACACCGCTCACCCACTGAGAAAAACCACCAAATTTCAGGAATCCGTGCGGTTCTAAGTATGGTAAGAGCAGGACGTGTTATGGCACAAAGGTTCAGACATGTACCCATCATCATTCGACACAAAATGATTAAACCTTATATGGCACAATGATTCAACCTATCAACTACCATAAACCAAGTGTCTAGGTGATCTCTCCAACTAAGAAATTACCTAATCACATGTGTCTTTAATATTAACAGATCTTTATGCTCAAGAAGAGAGTTAACTCCAAACTTCCTTGTCTTTGTCAAAATGGGTTAGATTATGAAACCTTGATGAGTCTTAAATCTTGTCTGACTCAACCAAATCAAATAACAAACAGGGAATAAATGAAAAGAAGTAAGAGCTAGTTAAACTAGAAATAGAATACATTAAAGTCTAATTAGAAAATTGGCTAGCATCTTCTATTGTATCACAAGTTCAGTAGCAAAGTGAACCAACTTACCCACTAAAAAAATAGTTAGCATGAGTAGAAGCATATATCTGAGAGAACGATTCAATTGCACATACTGTTGGCCTTGCAATTGTCTATGAAGACCTCCGCACCTTCCAACAAGCTGCAACATATGATAAATGTCAGAATCCTAAAAACAGTATATGCTACCCAATGTTTAGCTCATTTAAATTATTTCACCAGAACACATAAAAGATGCCAAACTCCTTTGAACCTTACATCGTGCAATATAAGAAGCCTAAACTATAAAATTCAACTCAATGATAAGTAGAAAACAGTTATAATAACTGGGTTGTACCTGAGAAAATCTATTGACTCCTCTCAAATCAAGGTAATTTGATTTTCCTCCTTTAGTTTGGAGATGCTCGTCCCTTTGCTTCCAGAAGCTGCTTCTGCACCATTTTCCTTTGCTACTTGACTCAGCAATTGCTTCTAATGTCTCTCTCTCTTGATCTTCATCAGCAATTACAATCTTCCAATCGCTAAAGTTTGGTGAACTCCATGTTCTCTTTTGATCAGTTGATCTCTCTGGTTTATACTTCATTTCATCGTGAGTTCCAAGAATTTCCTTTGCTTCTAACTCAATGATATACTTCAAATCTTTATTAATTGTTACAACCTCTTTATAACTCTGTGCATATTCAGGCATGTCACTTTCACAAAAAGCCACACTTTCAAGGTTGACATCTTTTCTCCTCATTTGATTTCTTAGAGGATGATTGGGAAGCTTGCAGTGAATTCCATCAAATGCTTCTTTTTTTTTGAATTTCCAGTGATACATGGGGCACACTTATGTGCTGCCCTTGTTTTTCTTTACAGTTAGTCTTGCTGAAAAAAATTCTGATACAATGCTTATCTGAATATTTGCACTGTGCTACTTGGTTTTATGCTTGCTTTGAGTTTTGGTGGTTATATAGAACTACTGCTACTTGCCCTTGTCCTGTAGTTTATTTAGGTGCTTTACAAGTTATAATCATATAATGGAAAGATTTTGTGACAACATGTTTCTTTGAATTCTTGACAGCATGTACTTAATACTATGTTCTCTGTGGATGACAGGATATTGAGAAGGAGAAGAGGAGACAAGAAAACCCTGAAGCAATGGAAGAATATGATATAGACAATGTCCCTGAGATCAAGGCATACACTTCGAAGAATCAATGAAGTTTGCTCACAGAAGTGTGAGCGATGCATATATCAGGAAGTATCTGCTGTTTGCTCAAACTCTACAACAGTCCTGTGGATTTGGTTTTGAATTTAAATTCTCCGATCGTTCTGATAATGCTGCACCAGCTGGGAGTGCTTCAGACCCATTTGCTACTGCCGCTAATGCTGCAGATGATGACGACCTCTGTAGCCACTGTGTCTATCATTTTTGTTTGGGTCTTTATTTTTTTGGTTTAGTTTTCATATTGTTACGTTGATTGGTTGCGAAACAATCTGACTTACTGCGAGTAGGATGTTGAAATTGTTTGAAAGTGTACTATCGTGAAGCACCCTGTGTGCTAAACGTTTTTATATTGAATGCAATATACATTGGTGCAATGCTATGATATCATGAAGCACCCTGTGTGCTAAACGTTCTAACTGTATTGCATTAAACTGCTTTGGCTTCTTTGCAAATGCTACATTTTGCAAATACTGACAGCACCTAATAATAAGAGGCCAGTAACAACACCAACGATGCCAGCAATAATCTAAAAACTTTGGCGAATTTGCTACACAAGCTCATTATAGTATGTTTGATATGCTAAAAACTCAAAGATCATTATGCACCACACACTGACAGTAATCTAGAAAGCCATTACAGAAGCTACACAATCTCATTACAGAATGTTTGATTTGCTACACAAGCTCATTACATAATGTTTGATATGCCTAAAAACTCGAAGATCATTATGCACCACACACTGACAGTAATCTAGAAAGCCATTACAGAAGCTACATAAGCTCATTACAGAATGTTTGATTTGCTACACAAGCTCATTACATAATATAGAAAAGACTGACAGTAACAAGTCTCTCTTATCTTGTGATTCTAGCGAAATGTAGCGAAAAGACTGACTGAAATGGACAAACCACACACTGAAATGGTCCAATTCTTTTCTTTTCCGCAAGACTACATCAAGGACCTTTAAGAGGTTGTTAAAAGGAAGGAATTTCAAACCAAATTGGGCAAACCAACAATCTACAACATGTCCCTCTTATCAATTACACAAACACACAGTAGATCAAAAACATACATCTAATGGTGCCTATGACCTGCATTTGAACACAGTAGACAGCTTGACTTGATTAGTTCTCCCAAAAGCTGCAAGCATCTAATGGTGCCTATGACCTGCATTTGAACACAAATTGCAATGCCACCATTTAAGGGTTTAATTCAAATAGAGAAGAAACTTATTATTGACCTATCCGTAACTTTATATTGTCAAAATTACACTTAAAGTAACAATGCAGGAAGCTCCAAATCCATAATACCACAAAGTAACAGTTAAACATGTACAACAAGGCACTCGGGAAAAATGCTTTCAATGTAAAATGGTTCAGAAACTATTAAGCCAAATGACCCAAATAGTTGACTGATAATCAAGTTATTACAAGATAAATTACAGCATGACCCAAATAATTCCTTTTACTCTCCAGACTCCATGTTTGAGAACAACTATACGACGATCATCTGGGTGCAGCCCTTTAAGCTCTTTTCTTACAGCTTCTAAGTTCCACTAGCCTAACAAGTGACTGCAAAACCAAGTAAACAACCAATGGATGAGAAAATAAAGTTAGCATATCATTCTATTCAGATTTGCATAAAAAAAAAATCCAAGTGTGGCAACTCACTGCGAAGAAATCTATCCACTACTACAAAAACATGGCATACCATGAAAGGAAATGGATCTCGATCAGCTTTATTTTAGTGTTGTAGTAGCATTAATATTTTTTGAAGGGTTGTTCCAACTTCCAGGTTTCCTATTCGAATTAGGCTTAGTTTCCTCTTAGGATTAGACTTAGGTTTATTATAAACAAGTGCCAAGGGCTCACAATTTAATTAGTTGTTTGAGTTGAATTATTAATTAAAATCATTGATATTCCATGAGGTGAAAATAATTAAGATATCATTTCATTCTGGGACTTCTGTACCTTTTTCAAGGACTGGGGTTTTGGAAGAGGCAGAGAGCTATGCTTGTCTATGATCAAAGGGTTGGGAGAAGGATTATCTCAATTATCAGTGTGTCTGTCATACAATATCCAATCCATATATAATAACCCTTGAATTCATATGAGGACAACCAAAACAAATTTGGGCGTCAGAAGTGTACACATTTAATAGGTGTAAGCTTCTACTGAATAAGAAAAGTGTTGTAACCAATGAAATTACTTGGCATTTCATGCACAACATTGTGGAAGCTACTTGGAATTGGAAACATGAATACGGCATGAGTAAGAAAAATAAAAAAAGTTCATTGCTAAGCTCAGATTTTAGCACCAAACAAATAGCAATTTCCTTTTGGCATTATGAAAACAATGTGAGTATATATAATACAGAAATTATGAAAATGATGTGAGTATATATAATACAGAAAAAGCAAAAGATGAAGCAGTACCCCTGTATCTGGTATGAAGTACAGTGATGTATTACCAGTTAGAAAATCCATGATAAAGGAATAAAAATGAGTACGAACAAGTCCACCACCAGGATCTCTTTCAAGTAATGCTCGTACAGATCCATGAAACATCACAAAGAGAAAGTGTACTTATTTGAGAACTTTCTGTAATGCATCATTACGCCAAATGGCTTCTGCCTCATTTTTCTCTACTACCTGGTATAGCAATAGATCAGAACTTGCAACTCTAAAATGGTCACATGTCATTGAAGGAACATTCACAGCAAAGTGAATGACTTTGTCCCGATTTTATCATTAGGGAAGCAAAAAGTATGGCCCTTCTTAGGACTCCTAAGTTACAATAGAAAGAATGTTCTTGTTGTTAACAATTCATTGTTTGAACTCGCAAAAATTTGGTGGTTTTTCTCAGTGGGTGAGCGGTGTGACCATATCTAGAGAAAGGGTGTATTTCTGGTTGGGTTATGAATGTGGATATTTTTTAGTTTCATTCTTCTGTCATAGAAAGATTATAAACCTTTTTCTTCTTTTTAATGTGCCTGGTAATGGATCAAGTGAAGGTTCTCGCATCATGGAAAAACATGAAGGAGGTGATATATAGCAACCAGTAATCCTTCACTGAAGTGATGTTATTACTTCAAAATAGGAAATTTCACCAATACCCACTAACCCAACCAGGCCTAAAACCCCAAAAAAGCTTAAGAACAACAATAAGCACTAAAGATCTCACAAATTCTATCACACAAACAAATGAATGAGCTAAGAACAGCAAATCCAAAGCTAATTACTTAAACCCAGATCCTGAAATTGAAGTAGAGAAAAGAGATACATGTTTGCAACTATAACACCCATACAGAAGCTGGAAATACAGAAGAGGGAAAGCCATCTAGGTGAAACGCCTCCTCCTACTCCACCATTTGCCCCCTTTGGGTGTCTGTTCCCAAGACCCATTAATGGCTTCTTCTTCTTCTCTTAAAACTCTTTAAATAAATGTCAAAAACTTTTAGTTTCCACATGTTTTAGAAAACTGAACTTCTTCTTCTACTTCTCTTCTCTGCATTTGGTCTCAAAGGGAAGAAACAGAGGTTGCCATTGAAGATGCAGAGAGAGCTTCTTCTCTTCATTTGACCTTCTTCTCTCCTCCTTCGTTTGAGTTGATGATGATGAAGGTGGGTGAAGATGAGCTTCGTTTGGGGGAAAGGGAGGGGGAGACCTGTCAAGAGATGGAAAATGGAAATTAGGGTTTGAAATAGAGTTTGTTACTTTGATTTGAAACGAGGAAGAAAAAGATCTGTAGAGAGAGAAAGAGAGTCGGACTGAACTGTGTCGAGATGGAAAATGGGGAGAGGGAGAGGGAATGAGGAAATGGGGAGAAGGAAGGTTTCATTCCCTCCTTCTTCTCCCCCAAATTTTCGATTTTCCCTCTTTTTTTTTTTTTTTTTTTTTTTACCACGAATCGCTCTGTGCGTGCGACCCGACCTCCCTCGCCCAAAACCTTGCCCATAACCTCGACATCTAGAATCGCACCCAAGTCTCTTCCTATCCTCTCATTGCTTCTTCAATTCTTTGACAAATGCATCCATTGTGATTAAATAATTAAAATCAGTTTGAATCATTTCAAGAGTTTGGGTACTAGGTTGAAGGTAGGGGTGGCAGCGGGGTGGTTTTTATACAAAATTATAAAAACTAATTCCGATCTGAATGGACTGATGGATATCCGCCCTACCCAAATATCCGTTAAAAAAATCTTTTTCTCAACATCAATAGTTCAATACCAGATCAATAACTCATTAAGAAAGCCATACAAAAATCATAACAAAAATCCAACATCAGAGATCTCAGATTAGTAACAACAACAGAGATATCAGATCTCAAATCATATCAAATTAGTAACAACATCAGTAAACAATATCAGAGATCTTAGATCAGATCAGTAACAACATTAGAGATCTCAGATCAGCAACAACAATAGCAAGAAAATCATACAACAATGGGACCAGTTACATGATGCATTTTAGGAAACCAACCGGTGTTTCGCTCCTAAACATCTACAGATCAAGAAGTTATAAATCTCATATCTAAATGTCTAGAGATCTCAGAGAGATGGCCGGGAAGGGGAGAGGGAGGCGGCCAGGATGGTGGTTCTTTCGAAGCATAGAGATGCAGAGGAGGCTCGACAGAAGCAGTTTCTTCATCATTTCCACCATTCATTATCCCAACTTTTGAAATCAATTGAAATCAATGGCAGACATCAATAATCGCTCAATCTCTGTAGCGTCCCTCCAAGTTACAACATGAAGGCTTGTTGTTGGTGAGCCAAATTACTCATAAGGAAGAAGGAGAGGCGATAGAAGCAGAAGGAAGAAGGAGAGGCAATAGAAGAAAAAGGAAGGAATGAGAAGCGTTGGAAGAAGAAGGGTTTACTCTTCTTTTAATACTGAATGAAGGATAAGAAATTAGGTTTAGGGTTACTCTTCTTTTAATACTGAAGGGTATTTTAGTAATAATACGGGATAAACAGATATCCGTGGGGCGGATATGGCCAAATCTGTATTCGCTCCGAATATTCAACGGTTATTGTTTGGATCCCCAAAACCACCCGAAAACTCATTTAACCGCATCCAATCCGCCCCATTCGGAGTGGGTGAGGCAGATATCCTTGAAAATCCACCCCACTGCCAACCCTAGTTGAAGGTTCGAGCATTCAGGCATATGAAAAAGAGATTGAAAAAGATGAAGAAACATGCCTGACTTGATCTTGGGCCTGACTTGAAAAAGTCATTTAAACTGAGTCGGCCTGGGACAGTTAACCGGGGGTGTTGAAAAATGGAACCGAGGACCGAACCAAGAGTTTTGGTCAGATTTTCTGGACCGAACAAAAAATTGATAGTAAAAAGATCGGCCTGATCGTTCCGATTTTCAGTTCGATCCAATTTTCCGGTCTGAAATGCTAAGCCCTACTTAGAAGTTGGGAAGGAAGAGGTAGGTAGATCAAATTCTGAATGAAATCCAGAAAACTAGGTTGTACCACTTGGAATGTCCTATCAATGGGAAATATCCTCGTTTACATCGTTGTCACATATGGTATTAATTGGATTAGGGAGACTTTGAAACAAGTCAATTCAACAATTTATGAAAATAAAGGTAACCCCAGAGTTCACAAAAGCATATATATTATACATATTTTTTTTTCTTTTCGTGGAGGTTTCGATTTGAAATTCTTTGTGATGATAAATCAAATAAAGTTCTCATCACGACCGCACACATGACAAAGATCCTCCATCTAGAATGTGGTACTAATTTTTTTTTTTTAGCCCATTAACCCTCCCCATCCCATACTGCCAGTCGGGTTCGAATTCGTGATATGTGATATCGTCCGTCACACCTCTACCAACTCAACTGGTACACCTTTGGTAGGATCTGGTACTTCAGGTAATGCCTGACTCGTAAAACCCAAAAATACAGGTCCAAACAACTAAAGCCCAAAAAGGCCCTTCAGAACATATCATAATCAAAGGTTTGGATCCAGGCCCAACGAGTCTCTCCCTTAAAGATGAGTGGCGTTACGAGGAGACAAGTCATAGTGGAAATCACTTTCCTAATGACATACACTACACCAAATTGGCACTTTTGTAACAACTCTCAAAACAATATCACTTTTGAGATGTTACAATTCACCAAATAATTTCAAGTCAAAACTAAATTTAGTCAAAAAAATGAAAAACAGTAACAAAAAAAATGATACAATAAGTTGAATCACCATGAATAGTATCAATTTTATAACCATACTCTTCATGGTGATACAATTATTGTATCATTTTGTTTGTGAAAATGTGTAAAATTGTTAGGTGGATTGTTACACTTCAAAAGTGATATTGTTTTGGGTGTTGTTATAAAAATGCCAATTTGGTGTAGTGGTATCTCAATGAAGGAAGAAACTGTTACAAATAACGCCCCCCTCATCACGCCCCACATGCTTAAGTCACGCAAAGAATTAATAACGACTTTATATAAGGTAAATGAAACATTCGACAAATGTATGAAATTTTAACTGAACTTTATCCAAATTAAGCTCTCTCCTACAAATTTACTGACTTAAGCATTATAGTGTCTTTGGCCACCAAAAAAGTGGTCTTTGACAATCTAACCGAATTTAGACGCATAACTTTGAGTGTAAAATGTAAAGTTTGTTTTGTACATTAATAATATTCACGATTAAAAATGATTATGAATTTCCGCCCCAAGCTTTTGTAGTTTTGTATCAATTGGCATTTTCTTTTGATAGATCGGGGACACACCACACACCTCATACCAAGTTTTACCTTTTCTATAACAGGTTTATTTGTGATGAGATCCATATTCTCTAATTATATGAGGCTTTCGTTGCTGGCAGTGGTGTTTGTGTTCTTCATTGGAGGAAAGTGGGAGGGGTTTGGAAACAGTAATTTTATTGGAGTTGAAGGGAAATGATCAACGGTGTTAGAGATTGGAGAAGGAAAGGGAATGGATCTTTCCTTACTCTATGTGATGTGATGAAGGAGAACCGAAGGGCGGTAGCAGAACATGTCGGGTGAGATGAAGATGAGAGCTATGTGATGTGACGAAGGAAACTGGTGGGCGGTAGGAGAAGATGTCAGATGTCAGAAATGTTTATGTTGGTGAGAGTGTTTTGAAAAGTCCAAAAATAACGGATTGACACACTGACACATATGAACAATGATTTCCATTTGCCGTTAGACATACAGATGGGAAAATCGTCTTCTATGACTGTTACGCTATCAAGGTGGAGATAGAATTCATAAACTGGGTTAAGTTCATTAGATCACTATAAATTCTTACTAATATTTGGGAGACGTTCTCGTTCATACAGCAAGCCAATGTCTGTCAGTAATAGGAAGGAAAATGAGTGTGAAAAAAAAAGGATTGGATGATAAATTTTGCAAAGTGGATGTAACCATTGGTATGTTTAGTTTCATGTCCTTGAGATATTTCTCTTTTGTTGACACAAACTGCATGGGAAATTGGTGATGGTTAGATGTAAGATGAGTGACATTGCCCCAACTATTGCCACCCCTAGTCTAGGAACATATCTAGAAAGACAGGCCAAGTAAGGGGCAGGCTCAATACCCTCAATCATTCTAGAGATGCTCATAATGCTCCAATCGAACACAATCACACTCATAAAAAGCCTCTAAGCGCCATGGCCCTAGGGATCTGGCTCTCTAGATTTTTGGCCTAGATGAATCATTTTATACTTACTCTGTTACACATACAATGACAGGTGTTTGAGCTTGCAGGTCCTGCTTTAGGTAGCTCCAATGGTTAAGCACTCAGTCCATTTGTGTTGTTTATCATTTTGAACTCTGGGTTCAACTCTTGATTTCAAGCTTTTTTATATATAAATTTTGTTTTGTTTTGTTTTATTTTTTATTAAGGTGTTTGAAAACAATACAAGTAATCATTTTTCATTGACATAGAAATCGGATATTTATAATAGGTTATTTTTTTGTGTATATTAAATAGGGCTCCTATATTTAGTCTTCGCATAGGCCCCCAAATTCTCAAAGGCGGCTATGGTGTTGTGATATGTTTCAAATAAGATCGGAAACATTCCTCAATTAGCGATTTATTTTGGAGGAAAAAGTTTAAAAAACTTCATTTTTTTTTAATTATTGATTCTGTAAATATCTCAATTTATACATCGTCTATTCTTTCATAGTTAGCAAACTAATTTGTCTTTGTTATTGTTAAAGAAAGGTGGTTCGAAAGAGGATGTTTGAGGAAAACATAGGGCATTTTAATGCATTTGTGGTTCTAGAATTTTAACTTTCTCAAAAGGGTGAAGGAAATAATTCCATTTTTTCGATAGTTTTTTAAAAAAATTTCAAGGTTTTTTCGTAAATTTTGAGAATTTTTTTCGTAAATTCGTACAAATACAAAAACCAGTTACTAAAAATTTCATTTTTTCGAGGATTTTTTTTGAAAATTTTTGAAGGGGTTTTTGGCAAATTTGGAAGTTTTTTTTTTTATAACTATAATTTATTCTAATTATTTATTGACTTTTTAAAACACCATTAATTTTCTAATTATCATTTCTTCTACTTATATAGATTTTTTAAACCACTCTCAAAATTTTTACGTTTTTTCTTCACACACTGAAATATTTCTTAAAATTAAGAGATCGAAATTAACTCAAAAAATGAGATCACAATCCTTGCTTCAAATGATTCACAATGCAGTTATTTAAGATGGGCTAAATGGGGAAGTGAGATTGTAACACACTCTGTGGGTGGGCTGTGAGACTGACATCCTACTACGAGGATGGGCTCTGAGACTGACAATTTCTTGTATGGGCGAGCTAAGAGACTAGGAAACTACCATGTATGGGCGGATTTAAAGATAGACAGCTACTAGAGAGTTATAGTCCCACATCACCTAAATAAGGGAAGGATACATGCTATAATTAAGTTGTGCCTAAACTACCATGTTTTGTCATATCATCCAAACTCATATATGCTATAATAGTTAAATTCTCCCTCGCTGCCTAGAATTTCACCATAGAATCCTATATCATGAAAATTTATAAGGGACCCATACATTTTAGGCTAAATTGATATATCACTCCACATGCATTCACCATTTGGTTTTGTGATCAATGGTGGGAATGAAAGTTCCATGAACATGAGAATCACATGCCTTGGGGGGTCGTGTTCGCGGGACTTCTATTCCCACCATTGATCACAAATCAAATGGTGGTCAAATGGTAGATGTGGAGCGATATATCAATTTAGCATAAAATGTAGAGGTCTCCTCATGAATTTTCATGACATAGAATTCCATTCAACCAAACACACCCTAAGTTTACTTGTCTTCGACTTTCTTTCTAAGTAAGGTTCACTCTGAGCCGTAGAGATTACATCAAAGGTTAAAGTGGACAAGTTGTTACAATGGGTAGATGTGTCTTTTTAATTTGACATTTAACCAAGGTTAAGTTAATAGCCTTTCCGTCATGAATAATGAAAAATTAGGCTTAATTAGCCATTAGTAAAACTATAAGCTGCTACGGTGATAATGGCTGCTCCACTATTTGGATCAAATTTCTCAAGGTGATAATGAACATTCAGTTCCATCAACCAAAGATTCAAATACAGTGATGCAACAACTTCAAATCCACATTCAGATATCAAGTAGTTTAAGACAGATTCCAGAAAAAATCAATGCTCAGATCTTAAGGTCCATGTTTCGTGCCTCTCCAGACATGCCTCACAACTTCATTCAGATAATATTCAGGTTCAAGATTCCTGTCACTCATTGTTAGAGTTTGTGGATTTCAACTGCCCTCCCTCAGTATATTGAGAATCACACCGTGTTCCATTCATGAATCACCGAAGATGACAACTCTCTCTCTTTATCTCTAACAAAGTAACAAGAGTTGGGTGTGGGAACACCATTTCCTTTAGTACAACACCACAACTAATATATATATATATTTTTTTTTTTTTGAGATAGAGGCGACTCTAGGCGATTCTAGGGTTTGGTGAAGATGATCTAGGTTTTCTTGGCTGATGCTTGTTTTGATCCTTGCGCAATGCTGAACAAGGATCGGGACAATGAAGGATCCTCCATTGCCCCTTGTGGAGGAGATCCTACAGATAAGAGGGGAGGGGAACAAAACCTAGAAACTAATCGTGCAGGAGCCGCCATGACACATCCTTCTGCGATACTGCGCACCATCTCTACACCGTGCACAGACCAAGGCAATGCTCTATCGCCATTGCTACAACCACAACCAAGCCTTGTTCCACTCCCTAGGGAAGGCCCTCCCAAGGAGATCGATGCAGCGGTCACCCCCCTAGTCAATACTGTAACAACAACAACGGCTCACGCAAGCACATGGGCATCCAAACTTATGCATGGCCATTTCGCTGGATCCACCAAACTCTTATATGAGCCACCGTCCATGGTTGATGGTCAAAAGATAGTTAAGATACAGACCACAGACTTCGCAACCAGGATTGCGAAATGTGAGCGTCTACTCATTGGAAGATTTGTAGGGAAAAGGCTAGGCTTCACTTATGTGAAGGATTCACTCGCTAGGTTGTGGGGCACAAGGCACTTTGACATGAGCATTCATGGCGATAAGAATTTTGTTTTCAAATTCACACACGAGTTCGATCGCAATAAGGCGTTAGAAACAAGGTCTGTGCACATTGCAAGCCGTCTGTTTATCATCAGGCGCTGGACTCCTACCTTAGATGAGGACTCTGATAAGCTCACATGCGTCCCAATATGGGTAACACTGAAGCGCATCCCCTTGTTCTTGTGGAATCCTGAAGGAATTCAGAAAATAGCTAGTGTTATAGGTGTCCCAATTATGTTAGACAAAGCAACTGATGAGGGATCTAGGATGGCTTATGCCATGGTATGTGTTGAGATAGAGGCCAATACCACATTACCTAAAGAAATCCCGGTCATGATAAACGACGCAACGCTGCGGATGGTGGAGGTAGAATATGCGTGGATACCAGCTAGGTGTCATGACTGTAAGGTGTTTGGCCACTCACGTCAGCAATGCACCAAAGGTAGTGCTGCTAGGAAGGCACCACACAAAGTATGGCGTGCCACTGATCGAGTCCAGAGTGACAAGGCCCTCCCAGAAGAGGGATGGACTATAGCAAAAGGAAAACATGCATTCAAACCTAGGACCAATCCACCGAAACAGTTCTGCCCAGTGCTTACACTGTTGTGCCTAGTCGGCCTAGTAGTGATGCTGGGCCTAGTCGTGCAATTGTGGAAGTCTCTAGCAATGACTGTGTTGCAGTTCCTAGTGATGCACTCACAAGCAGTGAATGTGATGAAGTGCCTAGCAGTGCATGGGTCGCTGCGCCCAGTAGTGATACTGTTGTAGCGCCTAGTGGTTATGTTATGAATCCCTTGAAGAACCAGAATACTAGCCAGACCCAACACCAAGCTTTAACAACTGGGGTAGTCCGAGTAGCGACCAATGGCCCAGATACAGAATGCCCATGTCCTGCACTCACACTTGGAACCAGTAGTGCGGTTCGGCCAAGCACTTCGAGGGAGATTGAACGAGTAACCACACAACTAGGTAGGAGTGCGGAGCCACCCGACATAGCATTGCCAAGGAGTGTCCACGGTGATCACACTAGTTCCACTCAGAACCTCTCTCGTACCATGAAAGAACTATCCAATAAGCTGAAAGAGATTACAAGTGAAGGCAAGAACATAGGGAGGGAGGCCTCATCGGGAGTCAAGCAGCTCTCTAGCAAGACAGTTACCAATGATTAAAGTAGGTTGTTGGAACATACGAGGGCTTAATGACCCCATCAAGCAACAGGAAGTCCGGGAATTTGTCAAGAAGGAGCAGTTACATATTGTTGGATTAGTCGAAACGAAAGTTAAAGAAGCAAAGAAAGTACCATTGCAGAACACTCTCTTGAGGGATTGGAAGTGGACTGATAATGGGCATGTTACCTCAGGAGGGCGGGTGTGGGTTGCTTGGAATCCTGGTATGGTTACAATCACTGTCATCTCAGTAACTTACCAGGCAATCACTCTGAATGTTGTCTGGAATACTGGTTTTACATGCACACTTACATTCATATATGCAAGCAGTTTGTATACTATTAGACGTCAGTTATGGCAGGAGTTAATTGCTTTCTTGAGTTTGCATTTGAATCCGTGGGCGGTGCTAGGGGACTTCAATGCTATCTTGCACGCTGAGGAACACATGGGCAAGGCCGAGACGCAGCAAGGTGGTGCATTCGACTTCCTAAATTGTGTCACGCAAGCTGGGCTCTATGATTGTCACTACAAAGGTAATTTTTTCACATGGAGCAATAACCAATTAGGCCCCGAAAGAGTGTCATCTATAATTGATAGAGTATTGGTTAACATAACATGGCTGCAACAACTCCCTGATGCTGAAGCAGAGTTTCTGCATACTGGAATCTCAGATAATACTCCAATGACCTTAACTTTATATGACAATAATACCAGAGGTCCTATTCCATTTAAGTTTTTTAACTATTGGGCCCATGAAAATGGATTCCACAAAGTAGTAGAGGATGCTTGGCACATTCGAGTACGTGGTAACCCAATGTACAAACTAATTCACAAACTGAAATATGTCAAGAAACAACTCACCATATGGAGGAAGGCGTGGTTTAATAAAGCTAGCACCGCAGTAGAGCAAGCTAGAGCTCGGATGACCCACGCGCAACAAGCACTTCAAGGTCCTTTCCAATCCCTGCACACAATACATGGCTCTACGTCAACTCATATTACTCATCAGCACTATACAATTCCTGATCCACTTATCCAAGAGGAATGAACTGCAGCTAGATAGTTTGCTCGGTCAGCACGTAATGAAGAATCTGAAATAAAACAGAGATCTAGAACCAAGCTCTTCGCCGTTGGTGATCAAAATACTGCCTATTTCCATGGCCTTGTTTGAGAACGCAGGACTCAAAAATAGATCAACAACATTTATAATAGCCAGGGAGAGAAATTGGAGGACCCAGTTGCTATTGAATCAGAATGTATTAGCTACTTCAGCTCCATTTTTGCATATGATCAAGAGTCTGATTATGACCCAGCGCTTATGAACAACCCGAACTTTGAAAGTATTACAGATGAGATGGGTGCGGGCATGACTAGGCCGATAACCAGAAATGAAATCATTGAGACTCTTGTAGAGATTGATTCTAACAAGGCTCCAGGACCGGATGGATTTCCTCCTACTTTTTTCAAAGTGACATGGCGTATAGTGGGAGATGATTTTACGAAGGCCATTATGAACTTCTTCAGGAATTCTAAGCTGCTGGGTGAGGTAAATGCGACTAATGTTGCTTTAATTCCTAAAGTTACTAATGCATCTCATTTCAGTGAATACATGCCAATTGCGTGTTGTAATGTCATATATAAGTGCATCATGAAAATATTGACAAACATAATGAAAGCAGCAGTCAAGCTGGGGTGAGTGACACTCAATCCGCTTTCATACAAGGAAGGCATATTCAAGACAACATTAGTAACTGGCATGTATTCACGCAATTAATACAAGGAAGGCATATTCAAGACAACATTAGTAACTGGCATCTCATTTCAGTCAATCCTAGCAAGCAAGCATATTTACAGGAACTCTTGCTATGGTCTCCCTAAGCAGACTCTAGATTGCATTAATGCTATCTTAAGGAGCTTCCTGTGGTCAGGAGGTGACACCGCAGTTAAAAAACCACTTGTGAGCTAGGTAAATGTATGTTATCCGTACAAGGAATGTGGTCTTGGCATTCAAGACATCAGAATAGGGAATGAAGCTGCCAGTATGAGACATGTATGGAGTATTGTATTGCGCAGAGAATCCGTATGGGTTAAATGGGTATACAAGCATTTGATCAAGCATGGAAACTTTTGGACGATGAACACACCAAGAGAGGCTTCCTGGTGCTTGAGGCGTATTCTAGAATGCAGAGTGAAAGCCTCCAAATTAGCTATTCACTCCACAGGCAATGGAGAAAACACGCTTTTTTGGAAGGAACCTTGGCACCCCTTAGGAATTCTTCTTGATAGATTTCCTCAAGAACTAATGTACGACTCCACTTTGCACAAAGATGCAAAGGTCTCAGCTGTCTTGCAGAATAACAGCTGGAATGTGCCTCCTAGTGTCGAATGCAGCATCACTGAGTTAGACAGCAACCTAGATGAAGTTGAGATTGATGAACATACCCAAGATGAAGTACTGTGGACGGCTGGCAGTGATGGACAATTTCATCTCAAACCCACCTATGAAGCTCTTAGAAAGCGCAAGAGTAGTGTTGAGTGGTCACCTTTAGTATGGTTCAAGGGTAACATTCCACGACACAATTTTATCACCTGGTTGCTAGTAAATAAGGCATTGAAGACCTTGAGCAGTTAAAAAAGTGGGGAGTAGTTCAACAGGATTTACGTCCATTATGCAATCGAGAAAGTGAAACAGCCACGCATCTTTTCTTTGAGTGTCATTACTCAAAATATGTGTGGACCACGATGTTACATTACCTCAGTTACTCTCGACAAGTCTCAGGTTGGAAGGATGAAATTGCATGGTGCGGCCAACACTTCACAGGGGGCAAGCTCAGTTCTCAGATTAAAAAAGTTACGTTTAATGCGACGGTCTACTTCATTTGGACTGAAAGGAATAAACGAATCCACGAGCACCAACAATGCATAGGGAGTGAACTAGTGAAACGTATTTATAATGATGTTCGATTAAAATTCAGTGTAAATGATCTCACAATAGAAGACACTGCAGCCACTAGACAACTACTTGGACGCTGGAATCTAGATGCAACATTTGTTATCCAGAGACTTGTCTTGTGTAGATGGGAGAAACCTCCCAGAGGATGGCACAAGCTGAACACAGATGGTTCACTGCGAGGAGATCGTGGTGGAAATGGGGCAGTTCTCAGAAATCAAAATGGTGAAGTTAGCGCAGCGTGCACTGGATCTGATTCAGGACAGACCGTCGTAAAACACGAATTACAAGGAGTGGAGGCAGGCTTAAAGCTGGCTAGGTTGCACAGTTTTAGGCGACTGGTTATTTGCACATATTCTACAAATGTTCTACAGTATACCTAACAAAGCCGAGGAATACAGCATGGAATTTATGACAGACTGTTCGAAGAATAATGAGACTGCTTGATTCACTAGAAGATTACAGAATAGAGCATGTCTATAGAGAAACGAATAGGGTTGCTGATAAATTGGCGAGTTTGAGCCCTAGTGCAGAATTTATGGAAATCTTGCCTAGTTCCTTTGCCCAGGATTTGAAAGAAATTGTACATGACGATAAACTAGGCAAGTCTTACGCTCGACTGTAACCAAAATCATTTATTTTCAGGTTTGGAGATCCTAAATAACCTCCGCTCGCTTTTCAAAAAAAAAAAAAAAAACCGAATCACCGAAGATTCAAATACAGTGATGTAGTAACTTCAGTACCTCTTTGATGTATCAAGCAGGCCAATACTGTAAAAAGACCAGACTAATAATTAGCTTAAGGGGGGTGTATTGTATCTGGATTTTGTGGGCAATTTAATAAATTCCATGGATTCTGAAAATCCAAGTGTATTCAATTTGGATTTTAAAAAGTCCACAAAAGTCTAGGGGTATTCAATCAGGATTTTAAAAAGTCTTTTTGAAATCCACAAAGTCCAGGGGTATTCAATATGGATTTCAAAAAGTCCACAAAAGTTTTAGGGTATTCAAAATATCATTCATATTTATGGATTTGGAAACTCATGGATTCTCATGGACTTTGTAGTGTTAGGTATAAATAACAAAGTTCAATAGTTTGCCAACCTCCATATCAAAGATTTCAACGTGAAAAAAAAGTCTCTCAAAGTTCTTCCTTGTGCCACCCGTGAAGAGGTTGGTTCTCATCCTCTTGTTTTCTCAATTTTTTTTCTATCTTTGCATAGTGTTCATAGTTGCATCATTGATGATTTTGAATTAGGGTTTGAATTAAATTATTAGGGTTTATAAGTTGTGTTAGGGTTTGGATTAAATTAAAAAACATATGCTATCATAATGGTAACATCTTTTTGCTGTATGGTAAAAGGATTCTTTGATTTATCATGATGACATAATGAAATTGGTGATGATGTTTGTGAACCTATTGTCATAGTTAGTTTTTTCACTTTTTATGAAAGAATGGTGTTTTTGCATTCTTCGAGAACTTCTTCCTTTCTATAGAACAGCAGGATTTAGAAAAGGTGGTGGTGCCCACTGCAGTTGTGCAGTTTGGGCCTTACCGATGGGTTCGCCATCCTATATGTGCACCCTTGACACTTTTGTTTGTGACTCATGTGTTGCCCTGCGTGCACTAAGTTCATTGTTTCTTGTTGATGTTTGTGTTTTGTATTATGAGCAAAATGAGAAATTGGAGGAAGCCTTGATGATGGAGACATTTGGGGAGGGAAATACATGAGCTTAGGTACAAATTCATCCCTTTTGTGTATTAGTTGAGTGCAATTTTTTTATTGTGTGGAGGCAAGGATTTGTAGGATTGTTGTTCTTATAAACTAATTGTATTTTGGATGAGATGTTATGATGGTTTGAATTGAGCAATTCAGATTTATCGATCATCACCGTTTGATACATATTTTTAGTTCACTCAAGGGTTATTTCAGTATTCTCTTTCATTAATTGTGTCACATTGACATAGCCTGCCGACAAAAAAAAAGATGAATTTCTTCCTAAACCAGAAAATGATCCGGTAGAGAATGATGAAGGTAATTTTGAATGAAATGATATTCAAACCCAAGAGCAGCAAAGAGAAAATGCTAATTAATGGAGAATGAGTATTGCTAATCAAATGTGGGCAGCAGCTCAAGCAAACATCAACGTTGCTAACAATGATAATGAAGAAAATGACCATAATCATGAAGGAGAAGAATGATCATATACAATTTTATGGACGTTTACTTCTTATTTTAAAGATGCTAATTAATGACTTTTTTTTTCTAGTTTTTTTAGCACATGTATCTCTATTTTATGGACGTTTTTTTTTGTTTCATCATTATTTACCAACTTTTTTTTTATCTTGCAAATAATTAGAAATCTGTAAAAGTCGTTCATACAAAGTCCGTGGATTTTCATAAATCTCTAGAAAGTCTGTAGCAAAAGTCTATGGATTTAAGAAATCAGTAAAAGTCCGTGGACAATTTAAAGAGTTTGTGGACAATTTAAAGAGTCCGTGGACTTTTCAAATTATTTATCAATTCCATAAGAATCCATATACAATACACTCCCCTAAGTGGTGAGCTAATACCCATCGTAAAGGGTCAATGAAGTCAACAAAAGACAACTTCAGTAATATAAAATATTCCAAGTGGATGTACGCAAAACAAGTAATTAGGTAGATATTGCGCGCTTTCAATGAATAGACACTTCAATAATGCAAAAGATTCCAAAGTTGTTGGGTTTAAATAATAATGGAAAAAAAAACTTGTGGTAGCAATTGCTTGGAGGAACAATATTTAAAGAAGCAATTTCAAGATTGCTTTTTCCACACACAGGAAACGCTCACTCCTATATTTTATCATCAGATTTCTTGATTGCTTGATAACTCCAAGCAGAAAACATGAGCATGGCAGATGTAATTGTTGGACCGCTGGTTCAGAACCTTGTTTCCTTACTCCAGACGGAGGTTACTTTGATTAGGGGGGTCAACAAAGACGTGGAGAAGCTCACGGGAACGCTGTCAACCATCCAGGCCGTCCTTGAGGACGCAGAGGCTAAGCAATTTAAGGAGAAGCCAATTGCAGATTGGCTAAACAAACTCAAGGATGCAGCATATGGCGCGGAAGATGCCTTGGATTTGTGGTTAACCACAACTCGACAGCGCGAACTAGAGCTCACGGATGCTAGTTCTAGCAAACAAGTCAGTTGTTCTATCCCAACTTGTTTAAATTTCAAGGAAATTATATTTCGTCATAAGATTGCAAAAAGACTGAAGGAAATCATAAGTAAAATTGATGATATTGCTGAACAAAAAAACAAGTTCCACCTTAATTATGGTACTGTGCCACAGACTGAATACAGCGGGTTAGATCAATACAGAGAAACCAGCTCCAAATTGATTGAACCTAAAATTTATGGGAGAGATAATGACCAAAAAAACATCATTGATGAATTACTAAGCAATGAGAGCCGAGAAGATCTTTCTGTGTTTCCGTTGCTAGGCTTTGGTGGAGTTGGGAAAACTACCCTTGCACAGTTAGTATACAATGACGAGAGGGTATGTAGGAGCTTTCCAGACAGGATATGGGTTTGTGTGTCTGAACCTTTTGATGTAAAAGAATCCTAAAAGAAATCATTGAATCTTTTCAGCAAGAGTCATGTACGCTTCAGAGTTTACAATCCATTCAAACTAAAGTCGAGGAACTATTAAAAGACAAAAAATATTTACTTGTGTTGGATGATGCGTGGAATGAAAATGAAAATGAGTGGAACAAGTTGAGAAGTTTTATCAAGAGTGGAGCCAAAGGAAGTTCAGTTATGATAACAACGCGTTCCCCAAGAGTAGCATCTATCACAGCTACTATTACACCGTACCGTGTAGGGGTTCTGTCTGATGATGATTGTTGGTCCTTGTTGAAACATCGTGCATTGGGTGATAAAGATGAAGAGCAGTATCCAGAAAACTTGGTCTCAATTGGCAAGGACATCATGAAAAGGTGTAAAGGAGTACCGCTTGCTGCAAAATCCCTTGGAAGCTTACTATGCTCAAAAACTGAAGAGAACCACTGGATAAATGTCAGAGACAGTGAGATTTGGAATTTAGAAAGCGGAGAAGATGATATTTTACCTGCTTTAAGACTGAGTTATAACCATTTACCTCCAAATCTGAAGCAGTGTTTTTCTTATTGCTCTATTTTCCCAAAAGATCATCAAATAAATAAAACCGAATTGATATATTTTTGGATAGCAAACGGGTTTATTCAACCCAAAGGAAAGATGGAGTTGGAAGAAATAGGGGATGGCATTTTTAATGAATTGTTGCAGTGGTCCTTCTTCCAAGATACCACAGAAGATAGGTATGGAAATATAGAAACCTGCAAGCTGCACGACCTGATGCATGATCTGGCAAGTTCTATTGCAAAAAATGATTGTCAAATTGTAAAGGTCGATGAAAGAACAAATGTCTCTGAGAGAATTAGGCACTTGACTGTGGATCTCGTATCGGAACAATCATCAACCGCTTTTAACCCTCCTTTCCTTAGATCTGTTCCATCACTCCGTACACTATTATTCCTTGGTTCACCTAATGTTGATGGGTTTGTTTTCCAAAGAACCCTTAGAGTATTAGACATAAGACGCACAGGGATGAAAGCCCTTCCACCTTCAGTGTTGCATCTGAAACAACTGAGATACCTTAACCTATCCTACAATCACCTCAAATCCTTACCCGAATCCATTTGTAGGTTAGTAAACTTGCAAGTGTTGAACTTGAATTCTAATAAGGGATTTGAATCCTTGCCAAGTTCAATAGGTAAGTTGGAACATTTGAGGTACCTGAGTCTTTCTCATACCAACATTTCATCATTACCTGATTCCATTTGTAGGTTAGTAAACTTGCAAGTGTTGAACTTGAATTCTAATGAGGGATTTGAATCCTTGCCAAGTTCAATAGGTAAGTTGGAACATTTGAGGTACCTGAGTCTCTCTCATACCAACATTTCATCATTACCTGATTCCATTTGTAGGTTAAGAAACTTGTGGTGGTTAGATTTAAGCTCTAATCAAAAAATTACAATCCTGCCACAATCCATTGGAAAATTGACAAATCTGAGGCACCTCAACCTTAGTAGCGTTTTTTTAGAATCATTACCTGAAACTGTTTGTGACCTAATGAACTTACAGTCGTTGCTACCATATTGGTGTGAGAAACTCAAAGAGTTGCCAAAAAACATGAAAAATATGAGGAGCCTAATCCACCTAGATAATTTTGCTTGTTTTGAGTTGAGGAAACTTCCAAGTGGTATTGGGGAATTGACAAGCCTACGGACATTAGGCTACTTCCCTGTAGGGGATGATGATTCTGATTCTGACAGAAGAGATGGATGTGGAAGTGGTGCTGCTGGCATCAATGAGTTGCACGGACTGAACCAGCTCAGAGGAACATTATGGATAGACGGGCTTGAAAATGTTAGAAATGCAGAGGAGGCTAGAATGGCTAACTTGAGGAGCAAACAATACCTCACTGAGTTATACTTATGGTGGCGTCATGATGAGGATGGTTCTGTGCAAGCAATTAGCAACAACAAGAAGAGCCAAGAGGTGTTACAAGGCCTCCTCCCACTTCCTCCCAATTTGCAAGAGCTGTACATAGATGGTTACGGTGCAGAGGAATTTCCTCCTCAAATATTCCAAGGAGAAGGAAGAGGAGGAGGAGGCGTCCTCAATACGACTACTCTGCAGTCTTTAAAAATTTGCGGTTGCCCAAAACTGAAAAGTCTACCCGCAGAAATTGGGGATCTCAAAGCCCTAAAATCTTTGAAGATTTGGCAATGCGAGGAATTGGTTTCATTTCCCAAGGAACTGCAAAAGCTCACCTCTCTTACAGAATTAAGTATCCGTGGGTGTAATCGTATAAAGTGTTTGCCAACGATTGGAGGAGGAGGAGTAGGGTCAGAGAACAACAACTCACTTCTTGATTCTCTGAAGATTTCAGGATGTAAGAATCTAACATCTGTGTCAGAGGGGTTGCGGTATCTAACATCCCTCAAACAATTAAAGCTAAGAGATTGTGGAGAGTTAGAGTTGGAATTGGGAACTCCAGGTTTTGAGCACCTCGTCTCCCTTGAAACTCTGAGATTGAAAAAGTTACCCAAGTTGACAGCTTTGCCTCAAGGGATAAGACACCTCCGAGAATTAGAAATAAAAAGATGTCCAGAGCTGGCAATTGAGGAGGAGAAGGATCTTTGGAAGCTCGTTTCCCTTGAAACTCTCAGATTGAATAACTTACCCAAGTTGACAGCTTTGCCTCAAGGGATAAGACACCTTCCCATGCTTCAATACTTACAGATACGGGAATGCGAGAATCTGAGAACGTTGCCAGATTGGTTGAAGCACCTCACCACTCTTCAATTTATGAATATCTTCCACTGTCATCCTGATCTAACAGAACGATGCAAGAGGGACGAGGGCGAGGATTGGCACAAGATTTCCCACATTCCAGATATTTGGATTGATCAAGATCTGATGCTGTAAATAAACACTTCCAAGCTTTCTGTCCCTTCCAGCAGGTGAGTCAGTCATTTAGATTATTTTAATTTAGACTTTTAATTTGTTTTCACCTTTCTTTTATTTTCCATCCCATTAATTAATTAATTACTCCACTATTTCTTTCTACTAGTTCTAACCAACTTTTTTGTGTCATGGTTCAATAATGCCTATACAAAAAATCAGACCAGTGTGTTTAACCAATCAGGAACTTTTTTGTTAGTTTTCAGTATGCCAAGTTTTTGACACCACAGGTAACTCTTATTATTTCATTGTAATTTTAATTTTTTTTGTTTTTCCTCTTTCTCTAACGTACCTATTTGTAATACATGAATGTGTAATCTTTTCAAAGCAATGACTTGAGATCTTTCACAAAATAATTTAAGTGACAAAACTTGAGTCTAATTACTCTCTTATTTTACTTAGTATATGAAATGGGGAATTACAAAATAATTGAAGTGACACAAGTTAAGTCTAATTACTCTCTTGTTTTAATTAGTATATGAAATGGGGAGCTGGAAATGGCCATTCTGATTTACAAAACTAAATCTCCAAACTGACTCATTTGCTGAATTGGCTGCTGACTCAGCTTGTTCTTGACAGTCCCAGGTCATTATTTTCTCCCTTTTTGATAAAGGGACGGCCACACTAACTTAGCCTTGGAGAATGTTACATCCAAGCAAAGTAATGAAACAATTCACATACTTGGTTGAGGTGCTTTTCAGACAACGGTTGCTTCATTGTTTGGACTCAGCGAAGCTTAATCCAAACACACGATGTGAGAAGATTGGCATAATATTTTCCACGTTCCAGATTGTTGTTCCTAGTAATCATACTGCTGATGCACTTCACAAGTAATTAAGCACATTCAAGCCCTCTCTACCTTTCTTTAATCTGACTCTCCCTCTCTAAAAAAAGTTTTGATGTTATGGTTGTTGATGTTATTGTGTTTTACCAACCTGAGAATCTTCAATGTCTATAAGTTGATAACGCGTTTCTCCTTTGATTTGTGAATACAAGATTTGCAGAATTCAAAGTCTCAGGATTTAACCTCAAGGCAAAATCTGAAATTAAGTTTAAGGTGAGTTACTTACATGGGCATTAATGTAATTTGCTTGATCCATATAAGCATTATTTCAAGGACTCGAGTACCTATGTGGATTCCTCTGTTTATTGCAAATGCAATTGGTAGGAAACTGGGTTTTTTAACAGGAACGTATGAAAGGGTTTCAGATGAAGTTTAAGTCTCCCGGCTCAACCTCAAAGCAAAATGCAAACATGAAGTTTGAGGTGAGTTCATTTGACCAATCATATTTGACCTTCAACATTGAGCCCTAGTCAAATATTTTATTAAACTATTTATGGACTATGCTACCGACACGTGCAACATACACATTTGAAAGCTAGTACTTATAAAATTAAATCAAAAGTATGGCTTATGAACTGTGATGAACAGAGATCATCACTGACCTTTTTGTGACAGTTTTCAATATCTACAAGCTATGATTTGTTTTTTCTCCTTTGTGATTAAATGACAGAATTTAAAGGCCACATGACTAGACCTTGCAAAGGGTATGAAACCACTCTAAATGGATACAGTCATGTACGTTGTCTTAAGTCACTTTGCAACCAGATGAAATCCTACATCAACCGTGCATTCATGACTAGCATTGTGCTGTAAGATCTAGTACATCCTTTCCACTTTGTATTTAGATTTGTGTCAATATGTTCTAATTGATCTTACATTGTTTCTCCTTAGGCTAGCCACGATCAAATGGATTCAAGGGCCAGTCAACTACTAAATGCTATTTTCAATGAATCATAAAGTAGCATTGAAGTTTCTGAATTCAAATGTATGTTTGCCATTGTTTTTGCTTCTTGTTACGAGTTCAACTCAGAAACATCCATACTATTTCTCCAAATAACAAAAGTTTGAAAGAAAATAAAAAATTGCCGCTGCAAACTTGAATTCCAGCAAAACCCATCCAAATTGTTGATTCTTATTCATGTTAGTAGAAAGGATGTGATCAGAGATGAATTTGACTTGGCAACATATGCCTCTCTTTAATTGACTTTGCTTCTTTTCCAACTTGACTAGTGGTTTTTTTACCCAAGCTTCGTTTTTATTTTTCAAGGATGTTTTCAAAGTGAGAAAGATGGGAAGGGTGATAAGTGGAAATCTATAACTCCAAATTGAAGGTACAATACTCCGAGATTTTCAGCTTCAAGAAGCTCTTGTTTCTCGCAGGCTGGTTTCATAAACAAAATCTTAGTTGCAGTAGAGGGTTTTTAGTGATCTTACAGCTTTCATGGATTATCTGTCATTGTTAAATTTCCTAGACTACTCCTTTCAAGCCAAAGGATATAAATGTATCATGATGGCATTCAAATGTTGATTACCAACTCGTTTCAGAGAAGGGAAAAAATTACTCCTGTAGTTGATGAGATAATGTTATACACGTGACAGAGGACGTTTGCAGGCTCCATATATAGGAGAGGTAAGCAACATACATTATTTACTATCAGAGAAGCTACAAACTTCAATATTGTGAGTTACATATTATGATTTTGTCGACAGAGAAGTGGATGAACTTGTCAAATGACCTGCACAACGGGCAATATCAGGAATCTTGAAGAACAATTCAGGTTCTCATCCCATTTATTAAAATCAAAATAACTAGTAGCAAGTCACTTGACACTCTACCTGACTGGTTTTTGCTTCTTAATCTGTTGTCTTGCAAGCAGCTGTATTTGAAAATGGAAGCTATTACTGAACTCTATTGCTTATGGAAGTTATAATTTCAGTTGTGAATTTCAAGTAAGTCAATCAAAAGTTATTGTTTCAATTTTACATGGTAATATGTTTCAGTTAGGTTAATCATTTAGAAATGGTTTTGAAGCACATCAATATATGTGACCAACCTAGCTCTTCATGGACGGGGTAATCATAAATGATTTATTGGAGACTCTCCTATGTCTCTAAGTTGGATGGAATTACAAGGCCAAACTTCTATTGGAGAGGGAGTGAATTATCTCTAAAAGAGGCGAGATCAAGTTTCCCTTAAATTAACGAGATAAGAGTGATTTTGGTGATGCAATCTTAAATGCAGTGATTTTTACACTAATTAAGGAAGGAGACAAACGAAAGTCAACATCTTAAAAGCTCAAGTGCAAAATGCAAAAGTGAAGTTTAAGGCATACATTGGCCATCTATATATTTGTGGCTTTCTTACAAACTTTGTTCCAAGGAGTATTCAAGTAGCTATCTTGAGTTCTCTCTTTATTGCAAATGTAGCATGGTTTATCGACACTGTTCCCCTGCTTGGTTGAGCTACATAGGCAACTGCAGAAGCTACATGCAGTTTAGCATTATATATATATATATATATACTCTCTTTTGTTTGAATGAGGTTCCAGTAGTCAGTGTATGTGGATTTCTAATTCAGTTTTTTTTTTTTTTTTTTTTTATATAATTTCTAATATCCTTCATTTTTGCAGTGTTCAATCTCATGATGCCCCCAAGTATTAGTTGTCTGGTTTTTGAACTTATAATTGTGCCTCTAGTATTGGAGTACTTGCACAAGTTGACAGCTTTTCCTGATGCCAGACACCACCTCACCACTCTTCAATATCTAAAGATCAAAAGAGACGAGGGCGAGGATTGACACAAGATTTCCCACATTCCAAAGATTATTTTAGATAGCCGCTACTAGATCTGATGCTGCACTTGACAAGTAAATAAACAATTTGAAGCTTTCTGCCCCTTCCAGCAGGTGAGTCAGTCATTTAGATTATTTTGTTTCACATTTATTTTATTTCCGTCCCATCAATTAGTTCTCCATTTCTTTGTACTAATTCTAACCTTTTTGTTACATGGTTCACTAATGCAGAATTCACTTTAATTGGGGGAGTCAAGAAAGATGTGGAGAAGCTCACAGGAACACTGTCAACCGTCCAGGCCGTCCTCAAAAATGCGGAGGCCAAGCAAGTGAAGGAGAAGCTAATTTCAAGTGAAGGAACTTTAATTTGCATATGACGCGGAAGATGCCTTGGACTTGTGGTTAACCACAACTCGAACAAGAACTCACAATGCTGGTTCTAGCAAACAAGTCAGTTGTTCTATCCCAACTTGTTTAAATTTCAATGAAATTATATTTCGTCATATGTATTTGATAGTAGAAAGGATGTGATTAGAGATGAATTTGGTTTGGCAACATATGCCTCTATTTAATTGACTTTGCTTCTTTCCCAACTTGACTAGCGGATTTTTTACCCAAGCTTCGTTTTTATTTTTCAAGGATGTTTTCAAAGTGAGAAAGACGGGAAGGGTGATAAGTGGAAAGCTATAACTCCAAAGTGAAGGTACAATACTCCGAGATTTTCAGCTTCAAGTTCTTGTTTCTCGCAGGCTGGTTTCATAAACAAAATCTAAGTAGCAATAGAGGGTTTTTAGTGATGATCTTACAGCTTTCATGGATTATCTGTCATTGCTAAATTTCCTAGACAACTTCTTTCAAGCCAAAGGATATAAATGTAACAAGATGGCATGCAAATTAATGTTGATTACTAACTCGTTTCAGAGAAGGAAAAAAGTTACTCCAGTATTTGATGAGATAATGTTATACACATAACAGAGGACACTTGCAAACTCCATATATAGGAGAGGTGAGCAACACACAGTATTTACTGTCAGAGAAGCTAATATGGAGTTACATATTGAGATTTTGTCAACAGAGAAGCGGATGAAATTGTACTACGGGCAATATCAGGAATCTCGAACGCCACTAGTATGATCCATAGGGAAGGTAAGCAACAAACAGTAATTACTATCTAGTTTAGTATAAATTTGCTAGAGTTGTATTTGAAGCCAAACACTTTAATGACATGAAATTATATATCAAGTATGTGTCAACAGAGAAGCTGAAGAAATTGGAAAGCAATCTGTATAAAGGGTAATATCAGGAATCTTAAAGTACATTCAGGTTCTCATTCAATCCATTGACATTGAAGTTACTAGTAGCAGAAACTGGAAACTCATTACTGAACTCTATTAAGTGACCTGAGTTTTTAGTGAATTTCAAGTAAGTCAACCGAAAGTTATTGTTTCAATTGTACATGGTCATATTTTTCAGTCTGGGACAGGGTGACGACCACTGATTTCTTGGAGACTCCAATGTCTCTAAGTTGGATGGAGTTGCAAGGCCACACACATCTAAGATGACCTTAGAGGAGTGAAATATCTCTACAAGAGGTGAGATCACGTTCGAAGTTGCGAAATTAAGTTTTTGCGTTTCAGTAATATCGTTTTGTTTATAATCATTTTTTTTTAACATAAAACAGTTGATATATGAGACAAAGAATGATTTTGGTGATGCAATTCTGAATGCAGCTTTTTTTTTACACTAATAAAGGAGGAAAACAATCGGAAATCCGAGTTCTCTCTTTATTTCAAATGCAGCATGGTTTTAACACCATTCCTCTGCTTGGATGAGTTATCAGGCTGCTAAGGGATCAAATGCAAAATGCAAAAGTGAAGTTTAAGGTACATACAGTGAACATCTATACAATTTGTTGCTTTCTTATAAACCTTGTTCCAAGGCATAGTAGTTATGTGAGTTCTCTCTTTATTGCAAATGCAGCAGGGTTTTTAATGAGAATCTACGACATCATTCCTCTGCTTGATTGAGCTATCAGGCTGCTAAAGGATCAAATGCAATATGCAAAAGTGAAGTTTAAGGTACATAGAGTGAACATCTATACAGTTTGTGGCTTTCTTATAAACCTTGTTCTAAGAAGAATTCAAGTAGTTATTTGAGTTCTCTACTTATTGCAAATGCAGCATGGTTTTTAGCAAGAATCAATGACACCATTCCTCTGCTTGGATGAGCTATCAGGCTGCTAAAGGATCAAGTGCAAAATGCAAAAGTGAAGTTTAAGGTACATACAGTGAACATCTATACAATTTGTGGCTTTCTTATAAACCTTGTTCCAAGACGAATTCAAGTAGTTATGTGAGTTCTCTCTTTATTGCAAATGCAGCACGGTTTTTAATGAGAATCAATGACACCATTCTTCTGCTTGATTGAGCTATCAGGCTGCTAAAGGATCAAATGCAAAAGTGAAGTTCAAGGTACATAGAGTGAACATCTATACAATTTGTGGCTTTCTTATAAACCTTGTTCCAAGAAGAATTCAAGTAGTTATCTGAGTTTTCTCTTTATTGCAAATGCAGCATGGTTTAACGAGAATCAACAACACCATTCCTCTGCTTGATTGAGCCATCAGGCTGCTAAAGGATCAAATGCAAAATGCAAAAGTGAAGTTTAATTAAGGTGCATACAGTGAACATCTATACAATTTGTGGCTTTCTTATAAACCTTGTTCCAAGAAGAATTCAAGTAGTTACACGAGCTATAACTTTGATAGCTAAGGATGTGAAGGGTGATAATTGACTTAGTGGAAAGCTATAACTCCAAAGTGAAGGTACTTTTCCAGCTTCAAAAAGCTCTTGTTTCTCGCAGGTTGGTTTTATAAACAAAATCTTAGTAGCAGTAGAGGGTTTTTAGTGATCTTACAGTTTTCATGGATTATTTGCCATTTTTTAATTTCCTAGAGAACTACTTTCAAGCCAAAGGATATAAATGTATCAAGATGGCATTCAATTGTTGATTACCAACTCGTTTCAGAGAAGGAAAAAAGTTATGTTTGTTGATGAGATAATGTTATGCACATGACGAGGACACTTGCAGGCTCCATGTATAGGAGAGGTAAGCAACGTACAGTAATTACTATCAGAGAAGCTACAAACTTCAATTTGGAGTTACATATTGAGATTTTGTCAACACAGAAGTGGATGAAATTGTCGAACAACCTGTACAGAGGGCAATATCAGGAATCTTGAAGTACAACTCAGGTTCTCATCCCATCTATTAACATCGAAATTACTAGTAGCAGGTCACTTGACACTATACCTGACTGGATTTTTGCTTCTTAATTTGTTGTCTTGCAAACAGCTGTATTTGAAAATGGAAGCTATTCCCTCTATTGCGTGCTTCTCATGGAAGTTCTAATTTCAATAGTGAATTTCAAGTAAGTCGATCAAAAGTTATTGTTCAATTGTAAATGGTAAAATGTTTCAGTTATGTTAATCATTTAGACATGGTATTGAAGCACATCAATATATGCAACCAACCTTGCTCTTCATGAACAGGGTGATGATAACTGACTTATTGGAGACTCTCCAATGTCTATAAGTTGGATGGAATTACAAGGCCAGACTTCTACGATGACCTTGGAGAGGGAGTGAAATATCTCTAAAAGAGGTGAGATTGTGTTCCCTTTTGCAAAAAATTAAAATTTTTAAAACAGTTGATAAATCAATGAGATAAGGAGTGATTTTGGCGATGCAGTCTTAATGCAGCGATTTTTACACTAGTTAATGAAGGAGACAAACGGAAGTCAACATCTTAAAAGCTCAAGTGCAATGGGCAAAAGTGAAGTTTAAGGTGAGTAGTGCATACATTGGCCATCTATATCTTGTGGCTTCTTATAAACCTTGTTACAAGGAGTATTCAAGAAATTATGCGAGTTCTCTCTTTATTGCAAATGCAGCATGGTTTAACGACACCGTTCCCTGCTTGGTTAAGCTACTAGGCCACTTTGCTGACAACACTGCATCACTATTACGATTCAACTAAAACTGTCTCACCAAAATCATCACTTTCTCACTACTCACAACAAAATCAGACATTAAATCTGAAGATCCATCATGCAACAACCTCAATTTCTCAAGAATCATACAGTTCCATTTGTCAACATCGAAGATTCAATGATGTGGCAACTTCAAAACCACTTTCATACATCAAGCAGGGCAAGATTGATTGCAGCAAGATCGATGGTCAAATGCTAAGAAGCTGCATGCTTTTTGCCTCTCCATAAACACTCAAAAGCTGGGGGTGCATACTAATGTGCCATACAGATGGTTACGGTGCTTCTTACAGCTGGAACCATGTGATTCAGGTTCAAGTTTGCGTTGCCAATGAAAAGGAACTCCTACCCATCTGTCCAGGCTTAATGTTTATCAATTATTTGAGGACAGATATGACTGAGCAAAAGCCTCCCCCCCCCCAGAACTACGTTAATGCTTGATACCTCGATGGGTACGTAGGCAACTGCAGAAGTTACATGCAGTTCACCATTAAAAACAAAAATATATATGTATTCTCTCTTTTGTTAGAAAGCGGTCCAGTCCTCTCTGTATGTGCATTTCTAATTCGTATAATTCTAAAGAGCCTGGGTTTGCTGGGGGGGGGGGGGGGGGGCGGGGGCCGGGCGGAATATACAATTTTGAATTTTTGCAGTTTTCAAGTAATGATGCTCCGAAGTTTTAGTTATCTTGTTTTTTGCACTTATAATTGTGCCTTGTCTATAACAGCTTGTGCTTTTAATAGAAAATAGCGTCCAACAAATTATATGCAGAGAGACTGCAACACAAATAGGCATTGACTCGATAGTAAAGAGTATTTATATGTCATCAATGTTGAGATGTGTCATCAATGGTGGGAATTGAATTCCAATGTACATGGGAATCACACTCTTCATTTCCCCCAAAGAATTTGATTCTCGTTTCCCCAATCCCACTACTGATCTCAAATCTAGTGTGAATAATATATGTCGTAGTGGCCAAGTGCACCATCTCATTCAAGCCTACCCATTTTTACCTTTGCAAGAGCCCACTGGCCTTCTTAGACAGCAGTATGTCACGAGCCATCTCTAAAAATATCCCTCACCAAGGCAACAAGGCATCCAAGGCATCATATGGGCGCTGACAGTAGACCCGCAAAGGCCCGATGGTGCAGCAAGCTTTTCGAGATGCCTCCGGAAGGTTCTAGAGTGCTCTTAGTTATTCTAGCTTAGCTTTCTCTAGAGTGTTCTAGCATGGATGAGTCTAGAATACCCTTGTACAGATTTGTATAGTATTTTCTAGAAGCCCACTTGTATTTTCTGGTTCCTTTGGAGGTGGGAACTTTCTAGATGCATAGAGAATACTCCTTTAAAGGAGGATTGTAGAAGGTTCTAGGCTAAAAGCCTCTAGGACTTTAAGAGCCTATAAATAGGCCTTGACATTCATTTGTACAGATCATAGAGAAACACTTGTACAACTCTCTCAAGCGATACAAAGCATTCTTTTAAAAAGTCTAAACACTTGTGCCTTAGCATTTTTCCCACTTAAGCTTCCGTAGCATCACTTAGCATTTGCCAAGCATCGAAGTGCCTTGACTAGTTAGTCCGACGGGAGTGTGACGTTAGTGGGCAGCGTGTTAGCCAAGGGAAAAAGGTCAGCACGTGACACGTGGTATCAGAGCAGCGACGATCGTAGGGGCGGTCTTGCTGAAGTTGCGTTGTGCTAGCTGCTGTGTGTACGAAGGTTAGGTGCGGAGCAATCTGATCATGTCGGAAAACAAAGAGAGTGCTGTTGGAGGGTCCGTGATCAAGGAGACTAGAAGAAAGACTAGTCGGACCATCATGCTTGAGGATCGTATGGCCAAGGTGGAGCTGACCGTGGGCGATCTCCAGGACAACATCGGGGAGATGGAACAGAAGGTTGAGTCCTTCAATGGGACGTTGGCTAGCGTCACTATGGATATCGAGCATCTCGATAGCCGCGTCCATGACCTTGAGCTTGGCACTGTGGAAGCCAAGGACGAGACTCAACTTCTCGTCAACCAAGTTGCGGAGCCATGCGCAACGAGATGGGCCAGCTCAAGGACACGTTGATGGGGCAGCTCCAAGCCATCCGAGAGCAGGTTGAGTCCTTGCAATCGGACGTCAACCTATGCAAGGCGACTGTAGCAGGTAGTGCTACTGTACGACAGGGACCAAGGATGAAGGTGCCTGAGCCGCCAAGGTACCATGGGAAGCGCGATGCTAGGGAGCTCAACAACTTCCTATGGAGTGTTGAAAAATATTTCGACGCTATGCGCTTGAACGACGATGAGTCCAAGATCACCATCGTCACCATGTACTTGGGTGATGATGCCATCCTTTGGTGGAGGAGGCGTGAGTCCGATATCAAGAAGGGTCTTTGCTCGCTTAAGACTTGGGACGAGTTCAAGGCGGATTTCAAGCGGCAATTCTATCCGGAGAATGCGGAGGAAGTTGCTATGAAGAGGCTGCGTGGACTGAAGCATACGTGGTCGATCAAAGAGTACGTCAAACAGTTCACTTCTCTTATGCTTGAAGTCTCGGACATGCCGGAGAAGACTCAGCTCGTCTACTTCATGGATGGACTACAACGATGGTCTGAGCAAGAGTTAAAGAGACGCAACGTTCAATCACTTGCGGAGGTCATCGCAGTTGCCGAATCCTTGTTCGAATACAAGGCTGATTCGAAAAGCCACAAGGGCGGCAGCAAGAGTGGCGGCGGTAACAAGGGAAAAGGTGGGGAGCAAAACCCACCGAAAGAAGAAGCAGTAGCAGCGGCGGCAAGCAGTTCGAGAAGAATGACAAAGCCAAGCAGTCCTTCTCGGATAGCAAGGTGAAAAACCGCGACTGCTTCTTGTGCGGAGGGCCGCACTGGGCTAGGGAGTGCCCACAGCGACAAAAGCTCAATGCGATGATCGCTGGCACCGGGGAATCATCGGGGATGAGGCGCAAATGGGGACTTTGCGCTTGCTAAACAGCGTCAAGGCTACGGTGGAGCAAAGCAACGTAGCTAGGGTAAGTACGCTGCCCCGTTCGAAGAAATCCGCTCTTATGTTTGTGGAAGCCAAGGTAAATGGCAAGGCTTCAAAGGCACTCGTCGACACTGGTGCAACGCACAACTTTGTTGCTTTGAAGGAGGCAACAAGGCTGGGCGTGCAGTACACCAAGGAGCCAGGCACCTTGAAGACCGTCAACACAGCACCGGTGCCTATCCATGGTGTAGCACGAGGCGTCTCCCTTCATTTGGGCGAATGGAAGGGACAGTGGACCTGACTGTCGTCACGATGGACGACTTCTCATTGGTGCTGGGCATGGAGTTCATGGATACGGTGAAGCCATGGACATTAGAAAGGGACGGGTCGATGACTATTGCAAAGGATCGAGAAACATGCTCTGTCCCTGTCACTCGGGAGATCGTGGAGGCCAAGATGTTGTCAGCCATTCAAGTGAAGAAAGGCGTGCAAAAGGGGCAAGCAACATTTGTGGCCACGTTGATCGAAGATGGGCGTCAACCCAATGAGGTTCCGAAGGAGGTAGCTGCGGTTTTGAAAGAGTACAAAGATGTCATGCCTCCAGAGCTACCCAAGAGACTTTCTCCAAGAAGGGAAGTCGATCATATGATAGAGTTGGAGCCAGGGGCTAGGCCTCCAGCCATGGCGCCTTATTGGATGACACCGCCAGAGTTGGAAGAGCTACGCAAGCAACTCAAGGAGCTGCTGGACACGGGTTCATTCGGCCATCCAAGGCCCCATTCGGTGCACCAGTATTGTTCCAACGCAAGCACGACGGGTCCTTGCGTATGTGCATCGATTACCGAGCACTTAACAAAGTAACCATCAAGAACAAATATCCAATTCCTTTGGTTGCCGATCTTTTCGATAGGCTCGGGTAAAGTCAGGTACTTTTCTAAATTGGATCTCCGATCGGGGTATTGGCAAGTGCGCATAGCCAAAGGAGATGAGCCAAAGACAACATGTGTCACTCGCTATGGGTCTTATGAGTTCTTGGTGATGCCTTTTGGTCTCACCAATGCCCCGGCTACTTTCTGCACTTTAATGAACAGAATCTTTCAGCCTTCTTGGATAAATTGTAGTCGTCTATCTCGACGATATCGTCGTGTATAGCGACAACTTGGAAGAACATGTGCATCATTTGCGACAGGTTTTCCAAGCATTGCGGGAGAGCGAGGTGTACGTGAAATTGGAGAAGTGCTCGTTCGCCCAAGACGAGGTGTCTTTCTTGGGGCACCGCATCAAGGCTGGAAAGATCATGATGGAACAGGACAAAGTGCAGGCCATCAATGAATGGGAGCCACCCAAGAACGTTTCGGAGCTACGTTCTTTCCTTGGGCTGGCCAATTATTATCGGATATTCATTTGAGCTACTCGGCGAGAGCAGCCCCACTGACCGACTTGCTGAAGAAGAGGTGCAGTGGCATTGGAGTGAGAAATGCCAAGAAACGTTCGATGATTTGAAGAAGGCAGTCACTAAGGAACCTGTCTTGGCCTTGCCCGATTATGCTAAGTCGTTCGAACTTCACACCGATGCATTAGATTTTGCCATCGGAGAGGTGCTTATGCAAGAGGGGCATCCCATAGCCTATGAGTCTCGCAAGCTCAATGATACCGAAAGACGGTACCCGGTGCATGACAAGGAGATGACAGCCATCATTCATTGCTTGCGGACTTGGAGGCACTATTTGCTTGGGAGTCGGTTTACCATCATGACCGACAATGTGGCTACGAGTTATTTTCAAAATCAGAGAAGATCAGCCCTTAGCAAGCTCGGTGGCAAGATTTCTTAGCGGAGTTCAATTATGTCATGGAGTACAAGCCGGGCAAAGTTAATGTTGTTGCTGATGCTCTCAGCCGAAAGGCCATGTTCGCTAGCGCAAGCAGCGCCGCTAGTAACCTTCTTGATCGGATCAAGGAGGGGACTTCTCAAGACCCCTTGGCCAAGGGACTCATGGAGATGGCCGAGGGGAAGACTCGACGGTTTTGGGTAGAGAATGGGGTGTTCTACACCGTCGGTCTTCGCATTTATGTGCCTAAGTGGGATAATCTTAGGCGAGACATCATGAAGGAGTGCCACGACTCAATGTGGGCTGGCCATCCGGGGATGCAGGGACATTGGCACTCTTGGAGGTAGACTACTATTGGCCTCATATGCGGGATGATATCGAGGCCTATGTGAAGACTTGTCTTGTGTGCCAACAAGACAAGATAGAGCAACGTGTACCGGCAGGACTATTGCAGCCTTTGCCGATTTCGGAAAGGCCATGGGAGAGTGTCTCAATGGATTTCATATCAGCCTTGCCCAAGTCTGATGGGTATGGCTCTATTATGGTGAGTGGTCGATCGCTTTTCCAAGTATGGAACTTTCATACCTGCCCCACACGATTGCACGGCCGAGCAAGCCGCCAAGTTGTTCTTTCAACATGTGGTGAAGTATTGGGGCTTGCCTCGGAGCATCATAAGTGATCGGGACCCAAGGTTCACAGCAAAATTCTGGACGGAGTTATTCAAGCTCTTGGGTTCGGGTCTACACTTCTCAACAAGCTTTCACCCGCAAAGCGATGGGCAAACAGAGAGGATGAATGCCTTGTTGGAGTTATACTTGAGGCACTTTGTGGGTGCCAACCAGAAGGATTGGGCCAAGTTGATGGATGTGGCTCAATTCTCATTCAACTTGCACGGTCCGAATCGACGCAACAAAGTCCGTTCGAGATCGTCATGGGACAGCAGCCCTTGACTCCACAAGCCGTTGCGTCGGGCTACACGGGTAGCAGCCCCGCTGCGTACAAG